>JARQTG010000402.1:70354-249459 GCA_030142615.1 Syrista parreyssii
CTTGTAACATAATTAGGTGTCCTTCAGTACACGACCACCAATATTATATAGTTATAGACATGCGTATATAACTAGATATTTTCTATTTTGGAGGCATTGATATAAACTCATGGAGAATTATGTTCAGTTAAACTTGCACAACTGAGCAGGTTTGTTTATTTAATATGTATAGCAAAGCGAACCGAGTAGAAAGTAAAGGTCAATGAACGGCAATGGAGTCGAATATTGTGCCAAGCTTTGGTGACAGGTGAAGTTTCTCATGCATGAATACACAATCACAACAATGTACTTAGCTTTGCTTATTTTAAATTGGTTTTCTGATTACAGAAGCTCAAGTATCCAAGAGCTGTCTTTTTCATCGTCACCAATGAATTCTGCGAACGATTCTCCTATTATGGAATGCGAAGTGAGTTCGTTGAATTATATTGAAGTTTTAACAGACACTTAACTGTATGCCATTTATACATTCTTATTAACTTACTTTTTTCTATTTTAAAGCAATTTTGGTGTTGTATCTGCGCAACAAACTCCACTACGATGACGACACGTCTACCGTCATCTATCATATCTTCACTATGCTCGTATACTTTTTTCCATTGTTGGGAGCCATGCTTGCAGATTCTTTACTTGGAAAATTCAAAACGATATTTTACGTGAGCATGATTTATGCTGTTGGACAATTGCTTCTATCAGCAAGCGCAGCGCCACCACTAGGATTGCCAACAGCGTTAGTACCTTCAAAATTTTTTATTAATTTTAAAGCATAAGAATATTGAAGAATTATTAAATACTTTTCATCTACGTGGTTCAATGTTTTTGTTTAAATTGCAGAGAAATTTCTTTCGTTGGTTTACTTTTAATTGCATTGGGAACTGGTGGAATAAAACCTTGTGTATCTGCTTTTGGCGGTGATCAATTTATCTTACCGCAACAGGAACGTTACTTGTCTGTCTTCTTCTCCGTGTTTTACTTCGCTATTAACTCGGGATCATTGATATCCACTTTCGTTACTCCAATTCTAAGGAGCGATGTTTCCTGCTTTGGAGAGAATACTTGCTACTCATTGGCATTCTTCGTTCCAGCAATTCTCATGATATTATCCATAAGTATGTTTATTTTTTAAATAATGAATTTAGAAAATTAATTTAGGGGTGATCAATTAATGTGTCTATATTTTTTTACTAGTTATCTTCAGAGTAGGAAAGAGCTTGTACATTATTAAGGATCCTGAAGGAAACATTCTGTTTGATGTGAGCAAATGCGTCTGGGTAAGTTTGATATATTTTGTACTGATTAATTGGATTGGTAGATGTTTTGTGAAATCATTGAATTATCTCTTTTGGACGTACAGTGAAATATAAATATACCCTCGATGTAGACAAGTTTTGCATAAGAAAAGTTCGAATTATTAACTTTTTAATTATTATCATTTTTTATCAGTTTACTGTGTTGGTTCTTGATATTTCTAATGTGATAGTGATAGAGTGACTTCAAGTTCATTGATAAGTGTAAATAACTTGTTCTTTTTTTTGTTTGAAAAATGTGTAGCATGCACTCAGCAAGAAGTGCTGCTCGAAGAAGGTCCAGAGAGAACACTGGCTTGATCATGCGGATGATAAATATGACCGAAAGCTTATTGAGGATATTAAAGCAGCCATACAAGTTCTTAAGCTGTTTGTACCTCTACCAGTTTTTTGGGCCCTTTTTGATCAACAAGGATCACGGTGGACATTCCAGGCTACGAGGATGGATGGCGAACTTGGTAGTTACACTATAAAAGCTGATCAAATGCAGGTCATCAATCCACTCCTGATTCTTGCCTTCATTCCACTTTGTGAAAGTTGCATCTATCCACTTTTGACAAAAATCAGAATCATCAATACTCCATTGAAGAAGATGGTTACAGGTGGATGTTTAGCGAGCTTGGCATTCATTGTTTCTGCTCTGATTGAATTGAAATTGGAGGTATACAATTTGCTATTCATTGTACGTTCTTTTCTGTTAACGATGTGTTTCAATTTAAATTTTTTCTGTCCTTTAGACAACGTACGCAGTAACTCCTTCTGCAGGTTTGGCGCAGTTTAGAATATTCAATACTTTGGATTGTACCATTCCTATGACTATCGGCAATGAAACAGTCACCCTGAATGGTCTTGGCTATTGGGAGGATAAGTATGTTGAAGCATCGGGTACAGCATCTGTGAGTTATACAGCCAACTTTGCAGCCTGCAATTTAGCTGGACTTTCAGACGAGATTGGTCAATATTCAGGTATATTTTGAAAAAAGACTTTGTGTAACAAATTATTAAGGTTTGCATATTGTGCGTAACTAATAAGTCAATTTCTTATTGTAGGAACTCTTGAAGGTCCGGAGGCAGTAGCCACATCCTGGGCAGTAACGAGAACCGGACTGAGTTACCAATATGAGGATAAAATTGATAAAACAACAACTGGTGACCCAGCTGCACGCGGTTTAATATTTTTGGATAATTATGCGTCGAGTACGGCCAGTCTACAGTTTAGAGCAGATTCAAAAATTGCGTTAGAATTAACAATAAATTCGACATTCAGCGAAACGGAATTGACTGAACTTGAGGATGGGACTTATGATATTTATTTGGATGATGTTTTGGTTCAGTCATCAGTAGCTATAAAACTGGGCGGTATTTACACAGTCGTAGGATCCTTGTCAAATTCGATTGCTAGTGTTAATACAATAACTGTAACAGATCCAAATTCCATGCACATGTTATGGCTAATTCCACAGTATATCCTTTTGACGTTGGGCGAAGTCATGTTCTCAATAACCGGATTGGAGTTTGCTTTTACGCAGGCTCCAATCAGTATGAAATCCATTTTAACAGCTGGTTGGTTGTTGACTGTCGCTTTTGGAAATCTTATTGTTGTTATCGTGGCAGAAGTCTCTTATTTTAATAGCCAGGTATACAAAATTTTATGGTTCTTTATTTTTACATTAAAACTATTACTTCAAATATATTGATCTGATTCACATCTTTTTTACAGGCTAGCGAATTCTTTCTCTTTGCTGGACTTATGCTTGTCGACATGCTGATCTTTTCCTTAATGGCCAAATTTTACAAATACGTCGAAATACCTGACAACGAATCTCAAAATGGAGATATTGCATTGGAGAATAAAACAGGCACGGTAAACAAATCCTTCAGGGGAGACGATGAGAAATAATAATGGATATTAACGACAAGAAAGCGAAAAGAAAAAGATACGAAATTCTTGAAGAACTTTTTGTTCATGCCAAACATGTATTGATGTATATATTTTTGTATTTTATTCAGTCACCATAGATAAATATAGTGAAGAGGGCCAATTGACGAATGGAACCCAATGCTATGCGCAATAGCTCGATTAAAAAATTGTCGATTTTCTGCACGACAATCTTTGTGCAGAGTTATTGCTTGTAGAGCTGGTTCGTGAAAAGTTGGGTTTCACTCTAATCAACGTGTATTTTGTGTCAGACATAAAAATTATAAAATATCAACCCCTCTTTGAAACTTGTAGCTGTCAAACACAAAATCCCATAGGCTGGTGTACCTCTTCAATCATATTTTCTTGGTGTTATAATTGTACATAGCTGATATTCTGGAATTGTATTCATCTGGTTTATGTGGCAAGTATCTATAATTGATAATGAAAATAAAAACTATTTGATACAAAACTTTACGAAGAAAAATTCTTCCACTTTACTGAATTATAGAAAATATTTTAAAACTAAAAACGAATTCTACTATATATTTCTACCTTCACTATATTTCTTTTTTTACTTTATGAATATTGCCTTTTTGTAAGAAATTCAATTATTTGATGAAACTTATACAAGAACCAGAATGTGATTCTTAAGAAACATAGCTTCTAAATAATTTGAGATATCAACATTAATAGTAAATGTTATTCACATAATGATAAATTTCAAGATATCTATTCCATAATCGAAGTACGAGTAACTTTAAAGGATATTACTAAAAACATTATATTTTGCACGTTTTGAACAGTTTTTAAGCAAAATGTTTGCAATTATGTCAATTACATTAGAAAATGAAATGTCTTACATCTTTTACTCCGTCTTTACCCGGTTACTACATTTTTTACATTTGAGAAGAAACTCGCTTTTCTAAAGATACAATTCTTACATTTTTTTCTGCTTTCAAATACTATCGTTATAATGCAATAGCCAGTTCATCCAAAAGCTAAATTAATATTTAGTTTAATACTCAGTATTCAAAAATTATATGGTGAATATATATATATATATATTTTTCCCACATAATATATAGCATAGATATATAGATAGAGAATATAGAATTGATGCAAGCGACATCAGCGGTGTTCTTAATAACTTCGAAATATAAAAAGAAAAAAGATCCATGCCAACAAGATCAGAACGGCCTCGACGCTCATACAAGGAAGTCGAGTCCGTTCGAGTGGGTACATCACTGCGTAGTAGATATAAAATGTGATTGCTACGGTTGGTATCCACGAAAACTAGTAAAAGCACACGAAAATAGAGACGCGTATTAATAGAAGGGTGCGTAATCTGCGATGATGTCGTGTCTCGAGAAACAACAGCGGCACCAGCAGCAAGCTGGTTCAGTCGAAAAGGACGGTGCTGCGCCAGAGCTGATCTTCGAACTTAAGTGGCGGCCCGCCGGGAAATCATCTAGGAGCAAAGCCGGTGATAAAATCATCCAACTTGGAATCTGGGACGCACCTAATGACTCCTCTGCACCACTCGATATCACATCCTTCAGGTGTTACCTAGTAAGTTGTTTTGTCTTCCTGGTCTTATACAAATTTCCCAACTATTTTACTGGACGCAGTACCGTCGTCAACTCACCCCCACTATTGGATCCTCTGATACCCGCACGACTCCATTTTGGTTGCATGATTTTCCGCAAAACGCAATTTCAAGAAATCTCGAACTTTTCTCTCCGCGGATGATTTTGCGTACTTTTAATGGTGACAGTTGTAGTCCAAAAACTTTTTCTTTGATGTATGTACGAGATGTTTACGTGTTGTCATCTTGCTATTTATTTATTTACTTTTATACCCAAGGCGGATGGGAATATATAAAGTATATTTGCTTTTTAAATAAATTTTTACATTTACATTTTTCTAGTACCTAGAATATTTTTAAGTTTTGTGTAGTGCTATTGATTAGGTTTTTATTGAAATTATTGTGAAAGTATTGATGTTTATTGTATCAAAAATCAACTGCTTTTGCGAGCAAAATCGGGGACGTTATTTCGTCTGATGAATTTATATAATACTTTGTGTTTCAGTGGGCTAATGTAGGATTATCTGAACAAGATCGTATTAGTTATGTTGACAGTGATGGTGACGAAGTCCCTATAGATTCCCAGTGTGAATTTCTTGAGGCTCTAAAGGTAAATGATACAATCAATATTTAAGTGGATTTTGTATAGAATGAAAATTCTAGTTATTTAATTATGTATTTCAGTTTGCCAGATCCCGGGCTAAGAAAGATCAGAACGTTTTAATATTAATTGATTCTGTTAATCAGGAAAGCGTGAGTAGTCCAAAAATTATTAATTGGGAGAACACAGAAATCAGTTGTTCCAAGTCTCAGAGTTTTTTCAAATCTAAACCACCTCAGTTTATTACAAAAAATACTATGGCTCCCATTACTGTTAGTACTATTACTGAAAGGGTTAGTCAGATGACACTGGAAGAGAAATTGAATAATTCCACGATACAGCCACTAATATCTGGTGACACGACACCTCCGCCATGGTTTAAGAATTACATGGAAATGGTAAATATTTTATAGTAAAATTATATTTTCTATATACAAATAGTTCATGCTTTTTGTTTACAGCTTAAAAAGGAGATAGTGACCGAAGTATCATCTAAAGTAATGTCCAATGTAATGGAAATTTTGAATAAGAAATCTGAAGAACCATGTCGCTCTTATTCTCATTATTCGTCTCGGTGGGAACGGCATTCTCGTGACCCTGAAGAAAGGTTACATCACAAAAAAACGAAGAAAGTGACTGAAGAAGCAGAATTGAACGACGCTATACTGTCATACGATCTACAGGATGACCACCTCATGTGGAAAGTTAAAAGAATCGAAAATCAAAAGAGAGCACTTCAAATAAAATTGGAACGCTTGGAACAGAAGTCCCGGGTAATTCTGGAGAAGAAGAAAAAGCGTTTTCGTGAAGGCTCTGGAAACTCTAATAACTTGGAGGAAGCCAGTAAGAAGTCTGAGGCCTTGGAGGAATCTACAATGTCGAGCTCAATAAGGAATCCGCATTATGTACCAGCTAAAACAATGAACAGTTCTATCGATATTAAAACCGAGAAATCCACGACAAACGTCACTAATAATCAGCCTGAGGTGAAACTTCGCATGAGCTGCTCTGTAACTGGACATGAAATACTCGATAAATCCAATATAAAGTCAACGGATTACTACAGTGAATCTAACAGCGACAACATTAGCATAATTTCTAACACCAGCCATACCTCTGATCAGGATCACAACTTTGAGATGATCCCTATGCCATCCTGCATTGTTGGCAAGACTTTCTCTAGCATTGATGGCGACCGCAAGGAGAAGATTTCCACCGAGGATAATTGTCTGACTCAGAATAATCTCAATTTTGAGTTTTATGATGCTGAGAGCGATAGAAATAATAACAGAGATTCACCCAGTTTTGAGTTACTTTCGGAACCGGCATCACCAACATTGTCGATTCACATGGACGAAGATCACTTTCTTTCCGATGATAAAGAAATCGATACATACGTATTAAGTTCAAATATCGAATTCAATAAAGAGGAGCCTATCTCTACGAGACTGGAATCACCATACGTAGTCGATCTCGAGGGAAAAATATACAACAAGATCCACAACGATTCCAACGCGAGTATCGATGTCAATTTAGAGAAACGTCCTGGTGGCACTTATTCTTACATTAACGAAACACTACCAATCCATAGCATCGACCAGGAGGAACCAGTCAAGATGTTCAAATCAGATTATGTTCTGGAGAGTCACCCTAAAGAGTGTGATACAAATTTGGAAGCCAAATGCTGTCATGCAAGTTATGCTGCTAACACTGAAAAATTCTTAAGTAAACCAAAGAAGATTGATACGAAAGTTGAAACGCCCAGGAAGTCGCGTCATGATTCTCAGGACCTAGGTAACGAGTCCACCGAGTCGACACAGAGTTTTAGCTCTCATACAACTTCAAGCCCGGAAAGCAATGCATTCGCATTTGCAGAAGTTCACAGTGGTTCGAGTTACAGTACTCACAAGTACGTGTTCGTCGATCATAACGCCAGCAAGGGACTTGGTGAAACGTATTCGAAGACCAACCCTGGTAAAAGTCAGGAGCCTACCAAGAACAAGAGTACGGCCTCAACTAAGCATCCTAACGAATATTCCAACAAGAATACTTCCTGCTACTGCACTGACCAGGTATATGGAGTTGGTGAAACAGCTTCGAGGAAGTCTGCTCCAGAATTAGGCCTAGGTCCTGCAGATCCCGTTCATATTCTCCCGGAAACTCTGGTGACTGGTGCTGTGCACGTCGCGTCGAAAGCTTATACCACAGCACGGAAAGTTCTTAACAAGATTCGCACCCAATCGGTAATGCTACGTGAATTAAAAACAATATGTATTCCAGGTGATATCCTAATGAAAGTTTTCAAAATTCCCTGTTTCTGGGGATGGTTAAAGTACGAGGGACTACGTAAAGGAGTCTAAAAACGGCTTTCTTGAACGGCACAGTCCTTTTCCACTCTTTTAGTAAAACTTTAACATTCATATTCATATAAATATCCTTATCCTAATCTTCTTTACCCTTTATACATCAAATATATCTTTCACAAATATCCCGTGCTTATTCCTTTATTCAACTACTATAATAACAATAATAGTACCTCTATTCATTAAGTACAAAAAATGTAAAAATCAGTTACTGGATGCAACTGCTTTGCATGCTGATCTATTTGCGTTTTTGGTTGGTATATACAATGTAATAATATATTATCATCCCTTCAGATGGACGAAGCTCAAAAGATGAAAATGGGTTGGTGATCGGCTCTAAGAGCAAACTGCCTACAGGAAGAAGGATGAAAAACAAAAAGGATACCCAAAAACATCAATGTCCTGCGACAACTTCCACCCTGCCGTCATCCTTGACTCCTGCAAACGAATGTCAATGAACCACGGCGAATCCACGAATACTAAATTATTTATTGACCGAGAAGTAAATTAAGTAAAGTGAAGCGAAACGTTAAGGTACGTTATTAATGACTAAGATGATATCGAATGTTAATTTATCCAAATTAATTTAATGTCCTAGTTATATCTTATCTACGTGTTGCAATATTTCAGTGGGAGCGTTTGTAAGCTAATATTTTTGTAAGACGTAAAACAATGAACCTTATACAGCTACTCTTTTATTAGGTTGTCGATTATTATATTTGTTTATTTGATTGGCGATATTATAGCAGTGAAGGATATATGGATAAGTTTACATTGATGGTTTTCTTTTCCTTCATTCTTCTCCTTTATATTAGACTTTTGTAAATGATTGGCTGTGGTTATACGAAATGTAAACGCGCGATTTCGAATGAATATATATATTACATTATATATCGATATGTTTTACATCGATAATGTAGAAACAAAAGATTCTCTTTTGGGAGAAACTTCAGTTTCCAAGGAGTATCGACGGTAATAATAAAGTACCGATGTATACCGTAGGCATTTAAGAATGGGTTAAAGCTTTCTCGCAGAAAAAACTTTATGAAAATGGAAAAAAAAGAGTAAGGGGAACAGAAGAATAACCAATTCTTAAGTGATTACTGCATATTATATTGTAGTCTATAGTCCATTGCGAATATATAGAAACACGATTATTATAGAATTCACGACGACGAATAACGATAATCTCTATAACGACGGGGTTTCGAGGTTTCATTTTTGGAGAATAATGAAAGAGAACCAGTGACAACCATATTGGAAATCCTCGAGATCTCAAGAAGAAAAAATATAAAAGCTATTTAAAAAAGTTAAAAATATTCACTGTCCGAACGATTGATCATTTCGTATACTGCTAATCAGTGTAATTGCTTGTGTAACTAGAAAGCGTCTCAATACAACACATTATTGGATTGGATTACGGTGACTTATTATTTATATAATAAATGTTATATGTAAAATTTATTATATATATAATACGTATAGTTGCAAAAATGTATAACGAAACGAATAAAGAGATGGATGATTTACGACGAACACGGCAAATTAAATATTTCATAGTTTCTATACATTTGAGTTTATTTAATGCAGAGATAATTTTAAAACAAGAAAATTGTGCATAATTGACAGAGTTCGATAAACAGGAAACAATGTATTTGATAACAGGAACATGTATGTTTTGCCTGAGAAGCTTTAACCCCCTTGAGCTTTACCTCGAGTATACTTGGGGTAAATACTATTGAAGTACTTATATACAATAAGATAGAATCAGAAGGGATGCAATTAGATACGTGTTGCGAATTCATTAACGACGGAAGTTAAACGTGAAGTCAATCTGTAGAGAGCCGCAGTGATGTACTGGGTAAAACATTGACAAAATAAATATGTATAAAACAACATGAATGTGAGATTTTGTTATCTATTTCATTATATACAATAGTTTGTGGAGACAATGCAATAGTTCTTTTTCTCTATTATCATTCCTTAAGGTATAAAAAAATGTTTATTGTGCAAAGCAAAAAATAACTTTTCATGATGTATTTGCATAATAATTTGGAATATATTACAAATCCATCTAAATAAAAATACTATTCTTAGATTTCCCGCTATAAGCGATGGATACGTTTGAATTATTCACGTTTCGTTGTCTTATTAATGCGGTACAAATCTGTCTCAAACAATTACCCACGCTTATGTATCTGAAATTATTGTTCGTAATTTTGAATTGATAATATTTGACTGATTATCTCAAAGATGGCGCCATGGGTATTATCCAACAAGTGTTACTTGACGCAGGGGGTGACTTAGTGCTTACTCGACCGAAAATCCACGATTAAACAGATTCTAATATTTTTCTCCATTTTATTTTCATTTCTTGAGCACTTTATGAAGTTTCTATAAATAAAAGCCTAGTGAATAATTCAATTTGGTAGGTTATATTAGATTTACGATGTATGCTTAGGAAGGTATGGTAAGTGACACGCGTGATAATGTTTTTTTTACCTACTAGTCTCCGATTTTGATGGTAGGAATACTTGAGAACATTGATTGAATATAAATAGACGAGACATGCCCGTGTATTCCGTGCCGCGCGATTCTGCTACATGGAATATATATCTATATACAGCATTTCAATAGGTAAAGTCGATCCGTAGGTTTCTAGGACAACCAGGCTGCGTGACACCATATCCCATAAGAAGGCTATTTACCTCTTCGGTCAACGCTAAGGTACCCCACGCGACTACTGGCGGGTTAAACGACAAACTGGTGAACTAGAGTTTAAGCGCTAGACAATTGTAGACAATACACAGATATATATTGCTATCAGCGTCGAGTTGATTGGTTGAAAACATACGTAACTTGTGCAAGCATACGTTACTATACTATAAGTATACATACTATGTATTTTAGTTCTCATTAAACTCCGGTGGAAGCATGCTCTACATCGACTGTAAAACTTGATCCTGTAAGGTATATAAATCTAACAAACGAAAACCGTTGAAGAACATAAAGACATTGGAAGACATAAAACAAAGCATATTCGTGACGTAGAGGACGCTGGCAGAACGTATGATATAAACTGTCGAACCATCTTTTATTTGAACAGTGATTACTACGTTGCCTAATTTTGAAGGAATGACGCTGCTTCTGTAAGTTATGTATATAATAATTTTTTCTTCAAATTTTTCTCCGTATCTCTCTTTATTATTCAGTATACAGTAGTTATTTTGTCGAACGACGAACCATCGAGTATTTACAAACTTTTCATAAATATTACACGGTATATTACATTTATGTATCTTAGGAATACATTCACGTTATTTTTTAGTCCCTCTTTGAAAATTCTCTTGGTGGATTTCTGGATGAATTCCAACTATATATTAGTCTGAACAAGGACCTCTCCTGCTATTATTAATCCCTTATGTCGAAGTCTGTACAAAAGTAGGTAAGAAATCGTCCTCTGGACGATAAATTGGACCATCTTAATTCGTTTAACAGACAAAGGGACCCAAAAAAAAGAAACAAAATGGTAGCAGCAATACTCAAAGAAACTCGTGTTACTCTTACAAAGTCCTGTAAAAAAGAAGTTACTCAGTCGCTCAAAAACAATAGATCCTAGAACATTTGCCGGATTCCTCGGCG
Source organism: Syrista parreyssii (assembly GCA_030142615.1). Classification (NCBI taxonomy): domain Eukaryota; kingdom Metazoa; phylum Arthropoda; class Insecta; order Hymenoptera; family Cephidae; genus Syrista; species Syrista parreyssii. The sequence continues at coordinate 81,771 of JARQTG010000402.1, forward strand.
ATGCTGTCCAGATTTCTGGGTTTCCTATTCGCGTGACGGCCTTCGAGCTTCTCCGGTGTATCAGTTCCAGGTGTATCCTCAGTACAACCGTCGTTAGATGTGACGTAGGTCACTCCTACCGGATGAAGATCGGGAAGGCGGCCACCTTTCGGATGTCACGCGGGTTCGTAGAATGGTTGTCCCCTTATGGAACTCGACCTAGACTCCGTACAGGCCAGACTGGTCTCGTGGAATCCACGTGGAGATCCAGTTGGCTTTGAAGGATACTGAGAGTCTCTCCTGCTGAGGATGGTATCCTCCACAACGTGGGGAACATTCCTAGTCATGCAGAAAAACGACCAGACATAAGCCACGTCTTTTTTTTTTATTTGTTTGCCTCCATCCTACGTAAGTCAAGAACCCAAATGTTTACGGTAGTCCGGTTTACCGCTAGGGGGATACGCTTATCCTTGGGCGTATCTTGTGCTCCTTCTGAATTGAACTGAAAGCCAGCCGCCAGATAAAGGACACTTTATTAATCACTTGACAGGGGACTTGATAAAGGTCCTTTTACTATCTGATAGGTGAGGGTCCTTTTGAATCGTTTTGGTTAATACTATATCTTGCGTGCTTTCAAGGAAATCTCTTATAATCACGATACTATTAATTTCTGATGCATTGTAGATCTTTAGCAGACATGACTGTTTTAGATCTTATATCTCAGAGGCGGCAGAAGAAGATAGTACAATAAACGAAGAGCAAAATAAAAGAATAAGGTATGTCTTCTTTGTATACAAATTTTATAAGAATATGTTGATTATACTTACCTTTTCTTTTGTATGGTGGACGTTGAAGTCAGATCCAAATCCGCCTCGATGGCGGTTATGTCATCTTGATATTTCGTTCTGGATGCGTGAAGTTCTCTGTGATGATGTCTACGTCCTTGAAGTTGATGGAATACCAATTTAGCAAGAATCATGCCAAGTGCAACGAGGATTCCGGAACAGACACCGGCCAGGACGTAAAACATGCTCTCGTGTTCATCCCTATCAGCAGGTACATGTCCAGCAGCACCTTCTATAGGAACAGAAAATAAAAATCTGTTCCATGTTCAAATCATTAATTTGTAAAAGCGATGCCCAATCCTTATTTCATTATAAAAATTAGTTAAAAACAATTGGTTTACCGTTGGATAGGGGTGGCCTTAGAAGAGGATTCCTGGAGGAGGGTTCAGTGGTGGCAGAAGGTGGCACAATCAAATGAGGTCCTGGACTGAAAGCTGTTCCGAAGTCAGCATTATCGAAACGTTCCTCAAGAAGCTGAAGCTCATTGGGGTTCTCGTCCTCATCCAAAGGTGATTTCAATTTATACTCATCGGCAAGGACTCCGTAGGGCACTACAGTATGATTATCGCTTATTAGTATGCGTATAATATTTTTACATTTCGTTTGATTCCCATTATTTCTTTGTCTTTTTGACGCTTTGATTGTTTACGTCGTATCGTTTTTGTTCCCCTTCGATTCGCACTCCCTCGCGCTTTATGGAACGTGTTATGAACATTTATCCGCCATCACGGCATGCAAATATCACGAAAACAGCGCAGTACGGTATCCTGTGGAAATTTTCCACCGAAATGCGTGCTCGTACATAACAGCTTGCTGATATATTTGTTTAAGTAACTAAATCACAGAACGTGATATTTTTACTTTTTGTTTTGCATTTCTATCCTATTCCTTTAACATACGTGAGTCTTTGCTGGAAAAAATTGTGAGCTTGCTTTGCGATTAGAAGAAAAATTCCAAACTATTGGGTATTGTTAGGTTATCATACGTGTACTACACATTTATAACGAGGCCGCTAATCTTCCTATGGAACGGTCGAATGGTTATCCGGCAGAACCAGAAAGTCGTGGGTCCCATGGGAAGTACGGCCAAATGGAATAACGGGTCAGTGGATGCAAAAAGTAATAAAGAACGTGGTAACTGCCGGATACGCTGAAATCGAATACTGCGCGAGCACATAGAACAACCCAGCTTACTTGTGGATATATGTGTAACGTGCTGATCCGTACATAGCTGGGTCTAAGCGGGAATGAGTGAGTGCGACAGAGACGCAGGGAAATAAGAGGGATGAAGAAGGCGAGAAAGTAGTAGAAAAAAGATGAATATAGCCAGGATTTCTCGTAGGAGAAGTTTACGAGTCTGGAGAAAATTAGTTGGACTCCTGTTGGAACAACTAGAGTACCTTGGGACGCTTTAGATATAATAATGCCGGGTCTAGTGTTGTAGTTAAACTCCAAGTAGGCTAGGATGAAAATATGGCAGTATAGTAAGCACTTCAAAGAATCTTGGGACCTAGAAGGACTTGTAACGGATCCTAAAACAGCCTTGTGTAACGTAACTGAAGCACTCTATTATTATTCTGTATTTTTTTTAGGAAATAAGCAAGAATTTGTAGAATGCACTAAAGAGATGAGCTACATATCAAAAAATGGGACACCTTCAGGATTCCTGATCCGTCTGACAAATGTTCTGACAAATGAAGTCGGTCTATGAAATCAATATATTTTTTTGACAGATCGACAACGATGAAGTCTCTAACAAGTCCCAGGTGGTTCTGCATAAAATGTTCACTATAGGTATGCATATCCATGATTTTGCACTGAAATATATTTCATTTTTTCTACTTCATCATATATTTTCATAATTTTATGGAAAGCCACGTGTGATTTGCTAAGAATTTTTAGTGCATTGTTTGCTAACTGTCAAAAAAGACATTTAACTCGTGGAACGATTATAGTCCACCTCTACGATCTCTAAGATAATCAGGAGTACAGCTACCTGATATGTTACAGACCTTGAATGAAATGTATATATATACAGAGAAGCACTGGCGAGACACCATGGCACCATACGTGGTGTACATAGGAGGACCTAATTCAGCAGGAGTTGAAGAGGACTGTATCGCTCGTACTACTAACAGTACTACTAGTAGTAGTAATATGCTAGGAAGTCGTACAGGGTGTGGAATACCAGTAGACTCCCTGGGGAATAAATAGAGCCATAAACCCGGCTGTTTGCCAGGCGGCCCTCACGAATTCTCATCCGAGTACTTGAGTTCCTTGTTGGCATAGTTCAAGGAGCACACGTTTCCGCTCTGCCATAGAATGCGAGAACTCCACTTTAACGGTACAATGAGTAAGCGAAACAATGCTATCCTTTGAACGGGATCGGTCCTCTAATTAATGCTGATTTGCAAGCTTCGATTGCACAGATTTCCCAAGATATTGGTATTAATTGGCTATTATCTTCCTGCTCCATTAAGTATAAATATGTTCATGAGTAATCTGTCTTCGTGAGGATTATCCTTTAGAATTATTCGGCTGATCCTTCTTACTCAGTATAAATCAATCGGCTCTATATCCTTTCAATTATTTATAGTAAACCTTTTGACAGGACAAAAGAACTCTTTAAGGAGATTGTCCTAGTGCAATACTGCTTGTCTTGGGAAATTAATGAATGAACTCTTACAATTAGTGGGCTAACCCAGATCGACAAATGTACGTAAATTTTGATACAATTTTACCTAACTTTTGTGTGTTTTATAAATGCTCACGTGACAGTCGTATTTGCTAAATTAAACGATGAAATGATAATACAAGAACCATCGGTATTGTTGGTTACACTTGATGCTTCATTCATTGTTCTAAGAAAGGAATATAATTTGATCTCGTTCATACTCTACCAAAGTATATGATAAATATGGTTTAAGTTTACTTCATAGCATAATCAAAAAGAATTTTTATTTAACCTCACACTTGCTTCACATTTGTATCATGCCGTGATCGTTTAGTAAGACCCACATATGACTATATCCTGTGTAGAAAATTTGGTATGGATCGGACTAGGCCCCATCTAGTTTGACAGTTATTCAGGCGCTAGTATAAAAGAATAGTAGGCGCCAGACTATGGATGTAGCTGTTGCAATTTTATTAAAGTGGGCTACTTAGAAGTTTTACTTTCCTATATGCATTTGGAAGATACACTTTAGTTGCGAGTTAATTGTTTCACATCCTGCCACCTAGTGGACATATGTACTCCGAATCAGACAGGCTATCTGGAAGTAAACTCACCGCAAGTGTATGCTACAGTGAGGTACGGTTTTGTGTTATTGTGCTTGCAAGGATTTTCGTCCTCTGATTTCACGAATAATTCAGGAGTCACTGTTATCTTACAGCTTTTGCGACCATGACAAACTTCTTGGAGATTCTTGGTTCCGCTCTCAATGATGCATGCTTTAAAAAAGGTAAACCAAGAAATCATTAATAATCTATATATGAATTTAAAAAATGCAACGTTTCTTTTAGTGTACTAAATAATATATGTACAACGGAGAGAAAAACTCACTTTCTTGAGGCACTTCACGGGGCTGAGGACAACGAAAATCCTGATATTTCATTCTACCGTATGCTGCACTGTACACAGCGACACGACTTCCTGCATTACAGGAGAGAGTGATGTTCTCTTTATCACAGCCCACGATGCTTCGAAATTCAACTGCAAATATAAGTCAAGTTTGTATAGTTTTAATGAACCTATTACAGCAATTAAGTATGATATAGAAAAATATAATCAGTCAGAATAAATATCTTACAGGGTCCGCATTTGTAGGCTAATTCAATGAATAGAGGTCCTTCACGAAGTAGATAATCCGTGCACGATCCGTCCTTAAGGATCTGACTCCGGGTGACTTCGCACTGTCCTTTATTTTGACAATTCTCCACGACAGTTTGCAGCAGGGAGTACTGTTCCAGCATCTGACAAAATGAATATAGGTACTATAAAATATTTATAGTCTCAGATTAACGTTGCGAAATTGATAAAGCAAGCGATATATGCTGCAAGTTGTCCAAGAAGAAGAGTCGTGCTGCATTGCCAGGACTATGTGCCAAAGATATAATATCAAATTGGCACGACTAACTTTTTCTCTCGCCTCTTACAATACTGCCTTACGAAACATTCATTAGGTTTCAGTATTTCTGGCACGTGCTATACAGCAGCATCAGCGTTCCATTGATTTTTTTCTCTTTCTAGTTCCTTAGAATAATCACATGTTTTTTAAGTTTAAATGGAGTTGCTGGAGATTCAATACTGTTTCTGTATTTGATACGTGTATCTTTCATTTATTCGTAGTTGTGCGCGAGCCAGCAAGAGGAAACGGCGAGAATCATTCGCGCAAGGACGCTCACGGAAGAAGAAGTACAAAAATAAAAAGAAAACAAGATCCCGTAGTGGCCATTATTCTTCCTGAGGTACGATTAATTTCTTTTTATTTGCAAGTTCAACTTTTTCTAATGTTCTCTGGGAACAGCGCGTCCGCATGTATAAGGACGTTTCAAAGTTCTCACAAGGCGCAGAGAGGAAACATTCTGTTGTCATGTGAAGCCTTCGGAAACTTGTTGGGACCTTTTTCCAAGTTGTCTGTTTTTTGGACAGCTGAACAAGACGCTGCTGAAACGTGTACAGCCTCCAGGATGCCATTGCGACATGTGACAAGGATATCTGAGAGAGAGAACGTTTTCCCTCTGTAACCCGAAAGCTTCAGGAACTGGGTTAATGGTCTAGATGATCGTGAGACTCCAGAGAACATCATTGCGAACATCGTTATCCTTACTCTTAGTAAGTATCATGCATGCACACAAACGTGTATATATTTGACATCCCTGTATAGCTTGTATAAGATGGTAGACCTTACTTGCATCGCTGCACATTCTAATTACAAAGATATTTTCTAATTAATCTCCATCGATGGTTTCGAACTAAAGAGGAAGTTCTATTGTCACGCCGTAACAATAGTGAGAGGCACGCGACAAACTGGGAACATAACCTAGAACCTCTATTAGCGCAGAATAGCGGGTGAGAGAACGAAGAAAAGAGAACGAAAAAGAGAAAGAAGCAAAAAGCACAGTGAAAGAGTAAGCAACAAAAAAAAAGGATCTGTTAGATGGACAGTATGATCTCTGCGTGGTGCCTGGACGCAGAGAAAGAAATTGGATAGCGTAGGTAAAAAAGAAAAGAAAGTAAATGACGTCTGTGAGAAAATGCCAAAAGGGAAGTGTTGGTAAAAATCATGAAACGGTTTTTAAAAAAATGTCTGGAAAATAAAAGGAAGAGTGGAAGCAACAACAGCAATGACAACGACAAAGCGGCTGGTTCGTGTATTCAGTTTTGTGTGGAGTTTCGGCTGGACGCTAATGTATGTTCTCTGACTGACGCGTTTAGTCTGGCCTGCGCACGTCACTATGCTGCTCGCATTCATTTCTGAAAAATGTATTATTCATACTAGGGAAACGAACGGGCTTAATCAGCTAGCCAAATGGAGGGACCATTGGTACGTTTCGTATTTGCTCGTAATGTCATATTTGTTTTAATCATTCGCGATTAAAGTGCGAATAGTTTTAATTTATTAATTTGAGTCTCTTGTTAAATATATATGGACGTCTGTAGCATGTGGCTGAACGCTAATAATAACTTTCAATTACAACTGTACGGCCGAAATTATAATTGGTTTAAATTATGTTTTAGCTTTTATTAGGTTATTTGAGTAGCTTTAGTATTTACTAAACTGTCTACTGTCTACTGTTTTAATGTATCTTTTTAGAACCGTCAGAGATCGCACGTATTATTGGTAATATTCATCTCAAGCTTGAATTCATTGTATGGAAAAATTCTTGATCGTTTATGAAGTTAAAGCAATTTAAATAATTCCTCATTTGAACAGTGATTTGACTTTATAACGATTTGCTTCAATGCAATATGCAACAAGTGTCTTCTGCTTTTTTATAATTAATTTATATTGTTATCATTTACGCGCGTAGTTTGATTTACACGTTTTTTAATAGAAATAATTACGTTGTTTCAATATAGTTGACTTATTTTCCGCAAAGGATCCTTCAGTTTATTATGATTCTTCTTTTTTCATTCCTTCTTTCATCTTGTTCTACCTTTTCAGTAATTAAACTTTTAACTTCCGGTTTACAGTGTTTACTATATTATTTCATATTCTTCTTTTGCCTATCTCACTGAATGTAACCAGTGATACACGAAGCGAGGTTATTTTTCTGAATCAAGTAAAACGTTGATTCTTCTCTTCCACTTTTATTATTACGTCTCTTTACTCAATAAACAAAGATATTCTGGCGAATCCAGAACGCCAAAGCTACAGTATATATATTCGTGCACCGCCTAGTATTTCAAGAAATATATAAACTGGAATGCGCTCATCAAAAAGGTACATTAATTCAACCGTTATCCTTGCAAGCAATGGTACAAACGATGGGACGAGAAATAAAAAATAAATATGAAAAAAGCTTTGAAAGTTTTTTAAGGGATCTATGATTTTTTTGTGTTTGGACTTGCATTTTACCAGTAAATATTCAGTCGACTCTCGAAATATCCTTGTAGAATATTTTTCGCATACAGTTGCACATGGACATTCGTTTTATTTATTTATTTTTTTCATTTATCCTATAATTCACAAAAATACTAGATCTCACAACTTTTACGTCGATATATCCCATATCCACTTTGGCTACACCGTCGGTTAGGTTATCCTTGAGGAATTCACCATCCGTAAATTTAACGAGTCCTTCATATTGAGCCAGGTACAATTTTTCGGGTTTTGCGTTTCTCACGTTTTCGCTCCTTCTCGTTGCTGGAGACACGTGCGAATTGACATACTTTACTGATCCCTGCCAAGGGTGAGAGGAGCCTCCATGATTTATTGGCGACAATTTTTCGACCAAGCTTACTTTTTTCTTCAGAGGATCAGCGTGTAATATATACACAATGTGATATACGTGTCGTGTACCATATTCTTCTACTCGCGTGAGAAGCGATAGGCAAATCAGCTTAAAGTATCGACTAAAAGGGCTTGCGGGAGTTTTTCTCAGCTGAGTCTGTGGTACTCGTTGCTTATCCTTTGTCACATTGGCAAACAAGACTTCCCGTTAAGATATGCGAAGAAAAAGAAAAGTGGTAGAATTATAATAAGTCCCTTGAATGATACTGATTCTACTTTTTCACCTTTTTTTCTTTTTTTTTACAGAAGAAGAAGTTCCGACGAGTAATCTTTACTGTGCTGATAGCGAACTAGGGAACAGCCGCTTACATAACGGATTGAAAATGGACGTCCAGTGCTCTGCTTTATTTTCTTTTTTTTCCTACTTCACCCAAGGACTACCGTATAAGATTCGATGCAGTATGTCGCTTGAGGGAGCTTCTTGAGATTTTTGGGTTTTGCGTAGAAGACACAGGTGTCCTTTAAGGTGGATTACAAGGTTAAACCGCTTACAAGAGCCTTAATGCGATAGCACTACCCTTCTATAAACCGCCTTAAAGCTTTACTTTACCACCTAGCAATGTCCTATCTTAGCCATGCAGCCTGTGTAAAGAAAATACACAACGCTTTATGTATGCTTGCGTTTCATGGGCTCTTTTTCTCTCTTGCATTACTTTATATTTATATACTGCAGAATCTTATCGCCGCTACTTTCCACTATAGAGTGTAACTCTGTAACTAGCGTTCGATCAGTTTTCAAGATGGGATAGATGCTATAGTATGTACTATGTTATCTAAACTATACCGAAACATACACTATCCGTGTCCTAAATCTATCAGTATACAGACAACTCTTCACAATTTTCTTGTAGAGATGAAATTTTATTTTTAGAAAATTTTCAGTCAATGACATGTATTTATTCAACTCTCTTGTTACGTATGATCTGTTTCAAATCCTTACCAAGAGCGAAAGAAAGTGGATATGAAACTGTAAGAGGATACTTAAACATTGAAATATTATTTGCCCTTTGAATCTCGCCATTACTGTCTGGTAAGATATATGAGTATTATATGCTAAGATTATTGACCTCAGATGGGAATCTGCGGATGAGGACTCTGCCTGTGTAAGCGAGAGAATGTGTTTGCTGAGAAAAATGGTGGAAAACGTAGAAAAGTCCGAGGATGATATCCTGCGGGATATACATATATATACAATATATAATATGTAGTGTATACAGCTCATGAAAAGGATAATGGAAGATTCAAGAAGACTGAAAGAAATTCCAAGGGAATGTATTTTCGGTTGAAGCCAGTTAACGGCTGTCTAGTATTCGAAGTGGCGTTGAAATGATATATCTTGATTTTCTTTCTCTTATTCTTCTCACAGATACGTCCATGCCTCGCACAATAATATCGGGGTACTCGACGACGCTCTGGAGGTAACGCTGAATTATTAGCGCGCGACAGGAAGAGGACACGGAGGGCGAATGAGCAATGAGACTGCGAAGAGAAAACGACTGGCTGAAATATTCAACGTCCTGACCCTCCAGTCCACCTTCTTTGGAGAATGAAATGAAAGAGGATCGTTGTCCAGTGCAGGTGCATAGCAGTGTACTCATTTATAAAGTGGATGATCACGATACACAACCTTAGGAGTTACAATACGACCCTGGGGTGCGAAATTGTCCAAGCTAAGACAGGTAATTTTGAATGGTAAATTATTGAGTAAAAAAATGCAATAACGAGTTACCAAGTGGAAGGGTTTTGAGTGAGGAAAAAAAAAAGTATTAATTTCTCGTGCTTTCCTTGAGGGCTTGTTGGAAAGTTGGGTTGCTGGATTGGAGGTGGAATATGCAATTCCTTTAAATTATTCTACTCTCGGTATTTGTCCACTTCTTCTTCCCGGTACGAATCCGCTCTCTTACTCCTGAGCTTTCTAGAAAATAATTATCCCTCGGGACTAAACTACGTAGTATACAGTCTACAGGCAAATGTTATGCTTAAACATTTTCCTAGGAAACTGTTTACCTAATGAAATCGTCCCCATCGAAACTGTTGCTCCCCAGGTGGATTGGACATTATGGCTATGTAGTGCCTACTGCGAGAAAATTTCTAAGAGTTAGAAGTAAATTGGTAAAAAATTAAAAAGGCCGTTGCTCAACGTGTTTTGACGTGGGTAATGCAAAGTGCTGACTTTATCATGGTGTAGCGTTTTATAGTAAATTTCTTGGCATGCAAAGAAAGATACACGTTTAAAAGTGATCATACATTTATCATCTTTCTTCTTTCAGATTTTATTCAACCAATGAAATCCACGGCTTTTCATTCACTTAATGGCTATTAAGTTATTGCAACGAAGGCTTCTGACAATTTGTTCTTCTCTTTGAAAATACTTCATACTGCATTACTGTGCTCACCTTGATGACGTTGCTGCAATTCTGTACCATCAAGTCATTGTATTTCTTCGTAACCGGATACAAGCAAGACGTCTGAGAAAGCTTTAAAGGCATATCAGGAGAGTCCGTATAGTGGGCCTGGGTGATTCTTATCGTGGTACCTTGAGGACATTGTAAAGCGATAGAGCCAGTCTCCAAGTACCTGGTGCACTCGAGACGATGATGCGTCTCTAGAGTCTCCGACAGTAATGCTGTAAAAGGTAATTTTTTTTTAATTCAAGAGAAAAGGGCTTGAGTACAAAATAAGGAAGTTATGTGACCTATGATCACCGGTTCGTGTTTTGCCTCTATTGTGAGAGAAACTATAGAAAAAGGGAGGAATGACCATAAAGTGAACAAATATAAGAGTCTTAGTGGAAACGTGGTATGTAGCGACATGTTCGACATTGAAGCAGGCAGGGGGAAAAGAAATTTTTAAATAAAGTCTAAATTTATAGACGGAGGTGAATTGCGCAGAAGGTGGTTTTCTAGGCTTTATGGAAAATGGTCCACTCATATTGTTATTCTCATGCGGTGTAGGATTTTCCGGCAGTTCCACGGCTGAAATACGAGTTGATATCGCTACCCATATTTTAATATGGGTTAATATAGAGCGGCCAATGTCGGGAGGCCGTATCGCAAAACGCAACTCTCATGTTATTTCTATCCAGACTTTCCGCCTTCCTGCTTTTCTGCTGTCCTTTCTTCCTTCGTTTCTCTCTTCTGCTAACATGCGCCCGCCTGTTTCTATCCTCTTTTTACTGATTCAGCCTTGCTGTCCATTCGACCTATATGCTACTCTATCTTTTTTCCTTAACGGTCTTATTTTATCTTTTCTCTCTCTCGCACTGTGGAACCATCTCTTCTGCTTCCTACCCGATTCACTGGCAAATTGACAACGAAACACTCTGTAAATCTTAGGATTTAATAAAATTCTTAACGCACTTCTAACACTCGTTAACTGCTGACTTATGACCAGCTGAATTTATTCTCATTGAATTCGCTATATAGCCAACAGCAGCGCAAATTGAAAAATTTTCTTTTAGAATTCAAATATCCAGTAAATTTCTCATAAGATTCTGTGTATCATTTTCTTTTTTTTGTTTTCTTCAACGAATCCATCAGTCCAGTCGTCAAAGGGGATTTTTGACAGATTTTTATCCCCGAATACGAATATATAGAATGATTTTCCGAAAAGTTAGTTGTTCAATTCTTAGTTAACATTTTTATTAATAATTATTAATTACGTGTTTTTCGACTTGTAATATTTTTCTTGAATTCTTTAGTGAAATTAACATTGAAAATGTATTATTCATTTTCTATGTAAGACCAATCATTTTAGATCCATGAATTTTTTTAAGTTCGCATCTCGCCGAATTATTGAATCTCGAAGCCGTAATTATAACAAAACGAAAAATACTTTCATTAACTTTCTACGCAAACATTGTTCGTTAAATCGTGCTTAAATATTTTTTAATAAATTTGTACTGCGCATTGGTTGAAATAATTTCTTTAGTGCTTCTTAGCAGCCGCAAAAAAAGATCACACATATATGTATATATATATATATATATATATATATACTGCTATTAGGCTTCCTGAAAAGCCTCACAGTTAACATTATTTAAATATTCTATTTAAATAATTAATAACGTCTTTCCGAGGTTAAATCGGCTAAAGAAACCAAAAGTATTACAAGTTGATAAAAATTTAATTAATAATAAATATCAATTAAAGATTAAACGACAAACTTTTCTAAAGATCACCGTTTATATTTGTGTTCGGGGAATCAAAAATCTATTAAAATTAATAAGAAATATCTAGGCAACCTGTATATGTATAATTTAACTGCTTCGGTTGGCCGCACTAATAGAAGTACATCTTGTGTATCATCTAAGGTGTCTATGAACATTCTGAAACTCTAACAAGAATCCAGTTAAAATATTCAAAAACATTTTATTCCAATTTATTATGACACAGGTGTCAAAAGGGGCGAAAGTTACGATAATCATCAGCTGCCACGTAAAGCTATATCCATAACAATAAAAAGCAGAAGTGGTCAAACTGTTACATTATATGTTCAATCTTACTGTATTCTACTCAATACTGTACAGTCTATTCTTGTGAAGCTGTATGTGATCTACAATACTGCCCACGAAATGGGGTATAAACTCAGGGTGGCAAGTGTCCATAAAGCTTTCTGCATTTCTTTTTTAGAGCAGAAGAGGAATCAAAATGATTCATCCCTTTACCGAGAGGGATATTTTGCGCAGAGAATTTCCTTCCTGAAGATCAAGATCCCTAAACGCCAGCTGCCATTGATACAATCGATGACATCGTGCCAATAAATAATGGTTAGAGGCGGTAAGATGTTTTATAAGTAAAAGTCAAGCTTAGAAGTTGTAAAAAGAGTTCAGGGTTAAGATGGCACTACTGTACTGTAATGTATATATGTATATAATTAGAGATAACGTACATCTGTTCTTAGCACGTACTTGTGTTTATAATACTAGGACCTTAATGTGTTCCTGTGGTTGGATAATGCCAGATATTTAAAATTTATAGAGCAATAAAACTGAGGGAACCAGAGGCAAATCTTAATCCTATTATTGTAGCGTTGACCCACCAACCAAAAAGAGGGGACCAATATATTTTTCACGTGCAATTTCGCAAGTATAATTAACACCACGCAACTCAAGCCGATTTAATCCAAATATAATTAAAAGTAGACAGGATTCGTGGCTCCTTTTTTTAACACTTTCTGTGCGTTCGTTCAATCCCTTTTTATCTTTCTTTCTTCCCTTTAAGCTCAAGCTGTTATACTTTTCCTTTGTACTGTAAGAATTTCTTACTTCAACACAATAAATTTTTCTTTACTTTGCACTGGCGAGACAGAACCAACCTGTTAAGTAACGTAACATTAATTTACAGATTTTCGAATGCGGAAGAGCTCCACTGATGCAGAGTTGGTAAATACACATTACCCAGAAGGAAGGTCCACAGTCAGATAGTTGATTTCTCCTGGGTCCGAAAAAGGAAGCTTAAAAATAGACAATCAAAGGTAAAAAGCAGATGGCGTGGGAGGAAGGTATGGCAAACGAAGAAGAAAGATATGTGTAAGTATCACGTGCTGGTGAGAAATATTTTTTCATGGATTTACACAAAAATTTCATAAGGTGCCCTTTTCTTATTATATTTTCTATGTCTTTATGCCAGTCGGTAGTTTTGCTTAGTCTTCGTCCTCATTGCTCCCCTTACTGTCAACTACTTCATCATTCTGTCAAGCACTATATTACCACGTTACAGAAGCCCTAAAGACAGTACTCCGTCTTATTCCAAAGTGCTCTTTTCGTTTCACTCTATATACATTTCTGCGTGTTTCACGGAGCCCATGAGTTCCTCCTGCATTTTCATCCCTACTGTACTATAGTATCACGTTAAGGGAGTGTGCGGATTAGGGGTCTCAGGATTCGAGAAGGCTTCATTATTCTGCTGCTTATTAATAATAATTCTGTTCGTTAGCGGCTGTAACGTATTGCGAGTCTGAAATTACTGTAGCTCAGGGGCAAAGTAAACTTGCTAATGTATGCAATGCCAATTAACGTACCAAAGGACCAATGACTTGGTTAGCCACGTTCATTGGGAAATCAGCTTCCGGGCTGGACGATTTGGTAGTTAGGTGACTGACATATAACTGGCGTGCTCAGATTTGATTCGTATTCGACATTAGTCCTCATTATTGGATACTGGTTACATCGCAATCTTGAATACCAATAATAGGAAATTCTTTTAGGGAGCTACGAATTTCTTCATACTAGTAAAAATCAGAGGACAGAGCGACTGAAGAAGCTTGTGGGAGGAGTAATAAATGCTATACGCGTTCTATCAGACGGAAAAATAATTGGAGCTTTTCTTTTCTAGAATCGAGAGGTATACCAGGTCCTTTTTCTATTTTCTGGAGAGATCAATTAATCAGAAAGCGATGAAGGAGGAGATGGAACACACTGTGAGAAGACTCGAAAAAAAAGAAGCTATAAGAAATCAAGCAGAAGGAAAACTAGAAAGGAGCGCGAATATACAATATCGGAGCAAACGGGTTTGCCTTGAAACATTACTAAGTGAACCTTGTGGCACAAAAGCGGAACTCTTAAACTTGAAGTGCTGGAGATCTGTAATTGTTATTCCTCCATCTACATCTGGAATCTGATTTTTTCTGTAAATTTCAACACGATCGGTTCTGCAGTTCGTCTAGAATTTTGGATACAGACATTTGCTAGCTCTCGCGCACGTATGGACGTACATATGCATAAGATATATCCACATGGTTTTTTCCCGGTTGTGTTTAAGAAGGAATATTGCATGAAATGAAATTCATGACAATGACGAACTGCTTTTATGATTCTTCTTATTCCCCTTCGTTAGTAATATTAAAGCTTGAACACCGTTGAGAGCTAATAGGATCCAATCTGCCATCCGGTAAATGATTTAGTTCTCACTCAATAGATAGGCCAATGCAACAGGCAGTTCATAAACGTTAATAGAGCCGATTCAATTACCGATTTGAAGCAGCGAAATTGTCACGCACTGCCTTAATTAGGGATTCAGAATTATTTCGTCGCGCAGTCCAGTCGATATAATTGGAATCAATAAAGAAATTAATGTCCAATCTGATAGGAATGACAGATATGAAAAAAAGGGAATTGGAACATCGTTATATGGAACTTGAACAAGTGTCAATCCATCCCTAACAACGGTAGGCTTTACAAAACAATACTACAAGTACATATCTCGAACTTTTTTTTGTCTTCAGGGAATCTACGACATGACCTGGTTCATTATAATGCCGTTTTCAAAGGAAGAAACTGAAAGATGAAAAACAATATGAATTGGAATTGCCGAAGAAAGGAGAATTTTAAGAGTGAAGCAAATATAGATGATTTAAGAAAAGGGAAATGTACGTAGCCGCGAGTATCGAGGAAATATTGAAAAGTGGGTGAGTAATTTTCATTGGATGGAAAATTTGTAATAATTTCCCAAACAATTATCAAGGTCATCACTATTCTCCAAAAGGAGATGAATTGATCACGGTATCTATATAAGTATGAAAAAAAGGCAGAACGACTTTTTCAATGGAGGCCACCCTTGGATCAAATGGCTAGCGATTTGTCCTCGCTGGGAGAAACCTTTTCTTAAGAAAGATTCTTACCCATGTAATCCAGATCGGCGTGGACCTGGTTTGCGAGGTGAGCCATTATGCAAATCGCCGCGAATTTCCAGCACATGCTTGCACAAAGAATTCACTTGTCTCTCGCAATAACATTGGAGAATTATGGAGACGTTACGGCAATGAGTTTACATTGAGGATTAACCATTTACCATTTGTATTATCCACTAAAGTTTAACTCGAACTTTCCTTGTACATTTAATAAGATCATTTACATTGATATTTCATTCCGTAATAGCTTTCACACAGTTTAGGTATTTTAGTCTCTCTTTTCCTTTCTTATAATTTTAATTAAATTCGTCCAATCAATCCGATATTCTCTCGATATTCTCTTCCTCTCAATGTCAAGGTACACGAAGGCTTATTATTCTACGGAATGAAAGTTCTCTCTCACTCGTATACCATCAGTAAAATTGAATACCGGATATTATCAGTATTACCTTCGAGGTAGCCGTGAACGAAGCGAGAAATCGCGTGTCGATCGACCAAGGCAATTTAATGGAAATTTCGTTTAAATTCCATGAAAATTAAACCAATGACGAATCTACATCTATTTATATTTTCTTCAAATTAATCTTCTCGCTCCAATATCTCTCACTTTGATAATCAAGTATGATGGAACGCGATACTCGAGAAATTCCACCACTAGGAAAACTGCCACAACAACTTGAATAATCACCGATATTTTAATTGATGGATAAATTTCATTGTAACCGGTTAACGCATTTTTACTAATAACATTACCGAACCGTATGTGCAATTAAGAAATCAAAATTCAGAGCGTATCTCGTTCTCATAGAATTCTCAAATATACTAAAACACTCAATGGAATTGTATCAATAGTGAATAATTGTGGCTGTTCAATTTCTTTCAGGATACAAGAACGAGCGGCATCCGTACGTCGACGACGTCGTCGACGACGGACGGGCAACTGTTCCGTCTCTCTATAGTAACTCTCGCTGCTCTCGACGCTCCATCTCTTTCGATCCACTACGTTACCACTGGTTCTCCATCTCGCTCGTTCGTTCAGACTCTGCGCACTGGAGCCTTCAGGATGGTATCTACATATACCGTACGAACCAGCATCTACAGCCTATGGGCTGGGGCAGTACGAACCCCTTGAGGGAAAGTTGCATCGTGCCAAAACACTGGCTAAACTCGTAGCTTACTTAACTATGGAAAAGCCAAGCACGGCTTGCATCGCGTCTCATTAACCCACGGGATTAACCCTGGAATTCTCCTCGTTTTTATCGTCGAGTCCTTTCGTTGATGTTATAGTATTACGTTTTAACATTTTAATGACATTAGCGTTACCTTATTTAAATGAGCACTTTCCACATTTCTCGCTTCGTTCTGCCAGAGCATTATTAAGTTGTACATAATGCAACTAAATTGTTGAAAATTCTCTACTGCATGGGCCGCTTCAGTCGTTTCTTACTGCGTTACGTTATACGCTTTGCGATAGTAGTTGAATAACAGTGGATTGATATTGCTAATGAATATTAATCTCACGCACGGCGGATCAATGTGACTCACGCATATTTAAACACTTTTTCTATTACGGTGTGTTTTACCGAAACATCAATATTTTACATTTGGATATTTTGTCCCCCTTTTTCATTTTTTTTTTAATTTGTTCATCTCGTTTTTCAAGCGAGTTACACAACTTTTACGAACATTTAATAAAAAATGTATCCGAGATATAACTACTGCGCTCTGTGCCACAGTTTGGACTCAGAGCTTCAGTTATTCATATAAAACTCAGATTGCAGCGGGTCATTGTCCCTTGACATTGTTATGTGTTTCTAAAATATTTCTAAGTACCCTAAAATAATACAAGTATAACTACTGTAAAGATACGAAAGGACAAGGACATTCGGTCTACATTTTTTTACATGAAGGTAATTTGATGGTATATTTAAAAAAAAAAAAAACTGTAACGAGTGTCGTAGGTAGAGTTGATAATTGAAAAAAGTCAAACGAGCGTTGCTCATAATTTTGTTTCGTATCCTGGGTGTGTCTCCGTATGTGAGCTACCTTCACTTTTTGTCTCCATTTCAAACTCATGCAAATACGTTACTCTTCACGTTATTTCAGACTTGTCCCAATCGTTCCTTTCAAGACCCTTTTTACGATGCCACATGAAACTCCAAGAGTATGGAGAAAGATACCGCCGTCAGTTGGGACGATTAGCGGCTTTATAAAGTTTCTCTGTCAGTGGTTGGTAAGCCGTAAAAGTCTATGGGGTTAGCGGGGTAGGGTAAGTACTGTGATGTTTATGGGGAACTATTCTTGAAGGGGGTTTCACGTAATCTGCTCAACGAGCGTCTTGACGATACTTTGACCTGGCTCTTACCCAATTCTCAAAACGTTTTCCACCATCTTCTACTTAGTTTTCCGCTCGCAGTTGTTTCTTCTTCCTTCTTTTCATCCTCTACTTATTTCCATTATCTTCAATATTTTTCACAGAATTTCAACCATACCTTTTCTCATCCCTACAGTGTCATCTCCGCAACTTGTCCTCAGTGACCTGGCAAACCTTTTTCATGGTCTAATTACTCCGGCGGATACCAGACGGCAGCACACTATGTTCAGTTGAAGATTATTGAGAGTGAAGATTTCTGTGAGTTTCTCTTTTTTTTCTTGTCATTCTCTTTCCTCGCTTACACTCACTTCTTAGGTGCATTAAGCTTTGACAAACACGGGAAACTACAGAAAAACAATTTTACTTCTAATTACACGTTTACGTCGCTACAGATACACCGAACTGTTCTCAATGGAAGATCTGGACGCCCAGACTCAATTCCATCTGGGAAAAAGAAATCGAAGGAAGGAGGAATAAGAGGAAATTTCACTACGGAACAAGGAGAAGGCATTTTATGTTCTTGTAACATTTTTCCGTTAACGTTCCACCCAATGAAAGGTAGTCGAAGAGTCTTTTAAAACAATGAAAGTATGAGATAAGATAATAGAAGCAGATAACTCGCAACTCGTATAAATAGCAGCGTGATGCGAGAAGATAGCACGAGAGAATGGAAGAGCAGGAAGACTTTATCCATAAAAAGTAGGAGAGATCATTGAATTTGGCTGAGAATCAAAGTAACTCCTTACAATTTTAAGACGTTTGTATTTGTTCCACGCATAGCGCTGGAGAGCCGAAACGTAAATTCAGAGGATATCTGGCTTAACCTCAACTGGTGGAAACTGGAATATAGACAAAGGTGTAGATACTCAGAGAGGTCTGTGCCCTCGTTGTTGATCCAATTTCATAATGGCGCCCGAGGCAGTGCTGCTCGCAAATTGCCTTCGTAATATATTTTATCATTTCACAATACTGGCTCGTCAATATCATCTCTTCTTATTTTCATGGCTGCTGCCGTTTCTCGAGGACGCTTGAGTAGTCTACATGGATTTCGAAAGTCTCATTTGACGCTGACTGAGGTCACCGCCACTGCTACTAGTACTACGGTTGCTACTATTACTACTACTACTGCTGTTGCTATTACTACTTCTACCGACAACACCTCTACCACCTTTACTACAGTTACCAGCAAGCAGCATCTATCGAGCTAACTCTACCTCCGCCTCCGCATTCCTCGATTCTCTGAAAATTCATTGGGAATTCCAATTTAAGTGTAAGAACTTGCAGACGGGTGCCAGCTTGCAATATGCCACCAGGCTCCTTTGGCCACGATAAAGTTGTTGAGGAATTATTTTCCGGGCCCCCCGCGGGACTGATTCAAGGAAGAAGACGAGCAGTTTGAAATCTTGAAAATAACGTTTCTGCCAATATCTCAGGATTCTTTAACGATTTACATAAGGCTGGGAAATAATTAGCGTTTGTTATGGTTTATTATGTTTCCAATGAACCAGAATAATTTTTGAACAATTTTAATTTGATAAAAGGAGTATAACATCATTACGTCGAATCGCCAATTCACCGAATCGTTAATTGGCCGAAAAATTGTGTGTGTGTGTGTGTATATATATATATCGTTTGAATATATGTATAATTTTCCGGGCGGAAAACGATTCGGTGAATTGGTGATACGGCGCAATGATATAGCATCGATTAAAAGGGTACAGTTTAAAAAATTCTCATCCCTATCATTTTTCTTTTCGCTTATCGCTGCAGTGGAGCATTAAAAATGCTCGAAACAGGGCGAATAAACTGAAATCGAAAATCGCTACCAGACATTGAGAACGTTCGTGTCTGATCAGTCGCTGCGACACGATGGACGAATGAGAATTTCTAGCGAGCATCGATTCCGTGGGCTTGACGTTCTGGACGCCGCTCGACTGTAAAGTCAAGATAACCGTTGTCACAGTTTTCGCTTAGCTCGTCAAAATTTCCTAACGCTTCACGAACTTTGCGGAATTTAAAGTTCAGAGTGCGGAATAGCAGCACGCGACAATTAGAAGACTCAGCGCTCCCCAGCCCTTCCGACTGTTAACAACACATGCCTTTGCCCTCTTTCATCTTTAAGAGTCCAAACTGCCTTTGGATCTTTGAATGAGATAGAAAGTAATACGCAGCAGTAAAAAGAATAAAAACGAAGAAAACGTAGAAGGATAAGAACAAAAAGTGACTAAGGCACACTTTCACGCCGGCCAATTACCCAGAAGTGTAAAGAGATCTTTTTATATTCGTGTCGTATTCGCTAATTTACTTTTTATATTTCTTTTTATTTCTGACTTTGTTTTATTTCTCTCTTGCAGATGCTTTTCTCGTCTCTCCATTGCAGTCTTTATACTGCAGATTTAATGATGCTGCAAACTTCCAAAGTGGCTTTGACTGTCGTAATGTGACATATTTTGCAATGAAGATACGATATTATCTATTCTCCATTACTGCTAGAATAACTACTGGTACAGTGTAATAGGATTGGAAAATAATCTTCGCATGCAAACCACTACAATTTTAATGATCACCTGTTTATGGGTTTATAGTATACATTTATGAGAATGCAAGTAACGCGTCTATGGTATATTCAACAATGACGTCCATCAATGATTATGGCACATTTACTTCATGATATCATACTGGTTTTATGATAAAGCATATACTGATCCACTCTAAAGGTAGTGTATAGAGAATCTTTAAGTATCCATTGCTGGTTGAAATGTGCGTTGAATCTAATATCCGTCCATTTTTGCAGAGTGCAGTTTCGATGCGTGAATAGACTCTTATAAGAATTTCATTATATTTTGTAAAGGAGTGCAATCTCTTCCGAGAAAGATTGCATTCTCTTTATTATATTTCCTATAAGGCAGGGAGTTTTCGTGTAACATTGCATTGACATATATATTCTAAAGTCAGTGTTTTCTAGCTCATATCCATATTCCTATAAAGCAAAGACTATTCGTGTATGGGCAAAGTCTATTGACATCTGAGTGATCTGTCGTATCTCCAGCATGAATTTTACGAGGGAGAATGTGACAATCGTTCCAAACGAATTTGGCGTGGCAGGTATAATACTTCATATTTTGATTTCTGGATAAAGTAAAACTTCTATTACATAGAAGTAAGAAAAATGTATTGAATTGCATGGAAACTTTTATTATTATTTAATATTCATTGTAACTTTTGTTTCACTAGATCTTGGCAGGCAGCAACGTGCATAACAAAAATAGGAAAAGAGTTTGGAAAGGATACCACCGTGATATTCGAATTCAGAGATGCACGGATGCATATCCAGGATGAAGCAATCCCAGAGGAAGTGGCCACCGTCCTTTGAGGGTTTATCCTTTGTGCATGAAGCGCGAACAGGGAATAACAATACGCATAAGTTTCTATATACGATAGTCGAGATGAAACTGAGTTTTGGTATAAAGCCAGGTTTACGCGAGTTTGCATTTAGATCGTCGACATTTTCTTTACAAGTCGATATCAAATAACGTCTCCATCAGCTAGCCTCAGTGGCCTTTCCTCTTTGTACTTTAGTGACGCGCCAGGAATATTATTTCTGAAAAGGGTCTTGTCTGCCATTCTATCCTCTGATCCATCCTTTGGCGTTGTTCGTTTTAGCCGTAGTCAGGATATTAACAACTGCGTGTTCTTTTTATTCTTTATGCAAAACAATATAAAAGAGAGTCAAAAGACATTCTGCATGTCCCATCAAAGAAATTTTCTACCATGAATGGAAAACTTCTAGAAGTCAATTTTAACATCGTGCAAAATTGATTGAAGCTTTTTCATTCCTTTTATTAGCCAAGAACGAAAAGTTTTGATAGATCCTGCTCTTGTTAAACACGTAGCTATAGAGAGCTGTCCGACTATTCTTTGTTTGGCCTATAGGTAAGCAAAAAAATAATTGTCTTTCCCTGTTTCTCCAAAATTAAAAAGCAATCTTTTGTCTTAACATCTGCCTCTAGGAGCAAGACTCCTCTTGTGTGAGTCTGGGAGTAAAAGGCATAAACCACAGAGGAGGTGGATAAGCTGGTGTGGATTCCTCGAATGAGTCGATTGTTGTCTCCCTTTGTCTCTGAAATAAGTTGAGCCAAGTCAGATCCGAACGATGAAGCCTGGCCAAGAGAACTGTTGAAAAGGTGAGGAGAAGTTGGATCGAAAGGTTTGAGGACCGTTTTGTAGCCTTGCCGGAAGAGATAAATCGCCATTTTATTTTCCAGCTGGTCGAGCAACTCGTTGAACGTCCTAGAAGGCACGGAAAATCGTGGAGCAAAAAGAAATACGAAGCGTGGGAAAGGGTCGAGCCCCTCGGGAGGAGTAACGTGCCACACGTTATTTATTTGCATGACAATGCGAATATACGGTAGACGCGTATTCGTACGCTGTTTCAAAAGCGGGGAGGAGGGGTCTGATACGGTGAGTGAATGAGGGAACGTAAGAGAGGGTGAGGAGGAGTGAGACGTAGAGTGAGTAGGGTGGAGTGCAGGTTTGAGAGTAGGCTCACGGAGGTGCGTCCTAATCGTAAACGTGAGTGAGAGAGACGTAGTAAGAAAGGGTCCAACCAGGGAGAGGACCTTTTACGTGATATTAAAACGACTCCTCCATTAGGAAACAATGGCGCAGTATCGCCGCTTGTTTCCCAACAGGAATTGTCTCTCCAGCCAACTTAATAATGCCGGCTTTGAATCGTTTTGGATTTACCGTATAATACTGACTGTTACTCAGGCTACGGAGTATAAGGGATGTCCATGATTCACTCACCCACTCCTTCTGTCTCTTTCTCTTATCTGTATATTCATCACGGTGAAATAATCTGTTGAAACAAAAAGATATTCTTTCCTCGTTTTGAAAGGGTTCCCTAATAAAAGATATATGTATGTATGTACATTTAGCTTTCTCCGACACTGTCTCTCTCTGTCTCATATACCCACTGGTGTCAAACACAATGTTAATAATAGATTCCTTTGTTCTGAACTATATTATTATACCAAGCACAGCGTTTGATATGGTTGGACAACGAAGAGACGTGTATATGTTTCTAAGCAAGATTTACCTTGTACAAATATGCTTGCCTTGGACATTTTTTTTTGTTCATCCACTGTCGTTCGTTTTTCAAGGGATAAATTGAAGCTGAGAAAACCACTTGTTTCGTCCCCTTCTTGTGATCAACGAGCCGAGTCTACGTCCTGGAAAGTCAATCCTACGGTCTCCTGGTGTTGGAAGGAGTGAATAAAGGGCAGACGGAAGTGCTGGGAGCTGAGTGACATCAACAATCTAAGTAGATTCCTTCCTGTTACTACTTCCTGGCTTTATGAAGCGTACTCGAGGACTACCATCCCTTGGCGATTGTCTTGGTACGAAGCATCCGTCTACCAGATACAGCTATAAAAATAAGACTATTCAATATAGTGTGAGGAAACTCGATAAGGAGAACGTGTTCTCTACGAGTATAGCCACACGCTGTGAGGAACACTGTGAAAGTGAGAGTATGAGGATACTGGAGGTTAGGATAAGGTCAGGTGGGTAAATCACGGAAGGTGCACCAGGGTTACAGGTCACCGCTTGACAAATAACTATAGGTGACAGTCGAACAGAGTGAACGGCAAGTGGATGTTATCAAGCTGTGCTTTCAGATAGAGGAGAGGGGTAATCGGAAAGAACGGAAGAAAGGATGGAAGGAAGGAAGCTGCCTGGAATCAGCCAAGAAGTGAAGGGATGAAAGGATGAAGGGATGAAGAACGGTACGAAGGTCAGGAGAGTGTTAGGGATAGGACTTCAGGCCACTTGGGGTCGCGTTGGCTTAAGTCGAAGTAAGAGCGGCCATAAAGGGCTCTTACTTTCCACGTTACTCGACTGATACGGCCAAATTACTGCATGCTCCTGTCCCCGGCAAGGTCTTATCCAGTCTCCAATTATGCTCTTAACGAGTCTTCCGCTGTGCTATTCCTCTTAGTGCTGGCGATGGATTTTTTCATCCCTCTCTCTCTGTTTTTGTCGGAAAAGCAACCTCACTTGGCACGCTTCCACAATGTTCCCACAGTGTGGACTTTTAATGATTCTCACTAGAGAACTTATTAATATTTACAATGGACGTTCCTTTATGGTTTCGTATTTTTCAACCATGTATGATAATCTTTCTACAGTATTTTGTTCATAGTAATTGGAGTTCCAATCAATTATTTAATTCCATATGGCTCTTTTGGAATATTTGATTTTTCATACCATATTCTAATAACAATATGTATAATCGGTTCACGAGTTTCATTGTGTCGTTTGACAGTTCGCAAAGCACGAAATCCTTCGCAAACCACACGTGAATTTCTATTAATTTAGGGTAACATATGTTAAAATAGAAAAAGAAAATATATTTCAATGCAAAACTATGCACACGCATTCTTTATAACAAGAATTGTATGCAGAGCCATGCGTCAACTGCTAGAAGCTTAGATGTTTATGATCTGTCAAAAAAAACACGTTGCAAAACATTTTATTTAAATTGATAAAAAAATTATTAAAATAAATTTCTTAATTACGCAATGCATGCGTAAATTGCAATTTTAATGTTAAATTACGACGTTGAATTGACGGCAAAGTGCCTTTAAATTTCATTGAGGCTTATTATGTACTTTGACTGCATTACATATGAAAGATTCAAATTTTTATTTAATATGAAGTATAACGACAGAAGCTCCAGTAAATGCAATTTTGTTTCGACTATTTCTAGAAAGTAAATAAAATCGAGAAACTGCCAATTGGAAAACTGAACATCCATGTAATATTTGCGCTTTGTCTCTAGGGCAAACATTCTCGATATTAAAAAGCCTTGTTAACGTGTTGTTAATAGTAATACTTTTACTGGAATTGAGTTCTATAAAATTGAGTCGAGATGCAAAATAATAATACATACATTTATACACTGATAACATATATATATACATACTATACGATTCATCTCCCATCCAGTTCCAGTCTTATGAACTGCTATTAATATTTTTTATATAAACAAATAGGAAGCCATGCCAATCTCGCTCTAAAGAGACACGTGATTTTTCGCATCATATTTTGTGTTAACGACAACCAATGACAAAAGAATAGTAGATACGAGTGAACGACATATTTTTTCCCTTTTCACACAGTGTACATTCGCACAGTCTTGCATTCTCAAACCTACAAAATTATTATTAATCATACAGTTTTCATTTAACATTTACATTCTCACTACCATCTATAGTCGATCCACGAGTTCCATGTGGTTTTTTGACAGATCAAAAATAATAATAAACTCTCTAACAAACCACGCGTCACTCTTCATAAAATATTTCTTAAAAAGTATACACGTGCATGATTTAGCAATGAGTTATATTTTGATTTTCTATTTTAGCATATATTTCCAGAATTTAATAGAAACCCACATGTGATTTGTTAAAGATTGCATTGTTTGTGAACTGTCAAAAAAATTACGTTGAACTCGTGAACCGACTATATCACTCAAATAGACACGGTCTTCTGTCTATGGCTCTCATATGCATGCCTCTCTCGTGTGGCTCGCATTCCAGCCGCTCGTGCTTCATAACAAGATTTATAATTAATCAGGGTTCAACAGCAGGAACTATTACAATGGCACAGTGAACGCGTAATGAGTCCTTGCTCAAAATCACTTTAGTAAATTCTATTTTGAGTTTCTATGCCTATATAGCAAATAGCATACAAAAGATATCCATAGAATACATGCATATATGTAAGGAGTCACTTCATATAATACTCATGCTAAATGAATTTGTTCCTCAGGTACATAGATGAAACTTCTAAAAGTTATAAAAGCCTTGCCAACGGAAGAGCGGCCTTATATACCTGGTGATATCAATATGAACCGTTAATATCTTGGAGCTAAATAAAAAGAAAGTCCTATGGTGCACTCGCTTGGAAAATTGTGACGACAGTAATGCCCAAGGATGTAATAACCCAAGTGAAGCCATGGATGGTAAAGCGGCTTGGTGAAAGAGAGAATACGTATAGGTATGTATAATATGCAATATAAATAAATATATATATACTTTTATATATACTATGTGTATATGTATATCTAGGTCAGGACGTTATTGAAAAGTGGAAATAAAAAAAATGTTCCGGAAGCTGGAACGACATAGCCCTAGCCGAACGCAGCAATAATATGGGTATTGCACTATTCTACGGGTTCTACTCCGACTATTATGGAAGCATAGCTACATCCTGCAACATCTCCAAGGGTCTCAAGCAAGACCAAAGTCTAGAACACTAGCATCTTGCGCCCTCTGCTACACCCTTCTTGGACGTTATCGCGGACAACCTCCAAGATCCTCTTAGATGTCGTGGAGAGGTTGCTTTCTTTTTTTTATTATTATTCTATCCCACTCTCCCTCCTTCTACCGAAGTCTTCCTTGCTGTTTTGCACTTTTTTCTACCCTAATGGGATTGTCATCCCCGTCTTCGCGTTCCTCGATAAGAGGGAAACTTCCAGTAGCCGTATAATCTCTCCATAGCGACTATAGGGGCATCATTCTGGACGTGGATCCTTCTTCGCTCGATTTTCTTCTTTTCTTTCTCATTTCTGCCTCCTTCATTTTTCTACTAGCCCGCTGTTTTACTTTCAACGAGCAAACAGTCCTCTCGGTCTGTGTATAGTGAGACAAGAGAAATGTATTCAATGTCGGGCAAAATGTGAAGCGTTCGTGTCTTTTGAGAACATTAAACGTAATTGTACGTCCTAACGAATCCGTGGAATCGTGGGATGATTGGATAATGAGAATTTGTCACCTGGTAAATACCCAGAGGATTAGCTAATTGAAATTCCGTGGCGCGTCTTTAACCAGCATCATTCATAAGACCAGAAGATTCTATTCGTATAAACAGATAATGTAAGAAGAGCCAGAGAGTGAGAACGAACGAATGAATGAATGAATAAGTAAGGTGAAGTAAGGCAAGACAAGGTAACTGGAATGGGTAAGAGACCTCTACTATCATAATATAACCCTCATTATTCTCATGCTAATTCTCAAGGTTCTAAAGTGACTCTCCGTGTCGTTAAGTCGTTGATTTCTTTTTCCATCCTTTTCCCTTCAGGCTTCTCAGATTAACACCCAGCTTTGGTCGACTAAAACGTGTAATTAGATTGGCGAAAGGGACAGGGAGGCTCTCCGCTCTGCTTCTCTCACTCTAACCCACTCGTTGCCTTCATCCCTCTGCCCGTGGTGGAAGAGTAGGTGAAGCTGAGGCTTGGATTTATGACGGCTATCTAGCCGGGATAATACGAGCCGTTATAATATATTGCCCCATCATCCGTGCACGCTTACATGTGCTTTCCTGGCGTAGTGTAATTTCACCTAATCTGATTGCACCCGCTTTTACAGGAGAATTTGCTATACTCTACATACCCTACGGCGTACACTTTCTACCGGCAGTGCTCTCAATTTCTTGCACCAGCCTGCCAAAGTTTACGGCGAGTTCCCTCGGGTTCACAGTTTCGCCACTGCCGCCGGCGCCACCTTCGTATTGTTGAACGATTCGAGTTTCCTCAGTATTCAAAATTCCAAATATACTGTATGCATTTAGAATACATATCTACGTTATTCTTTTACGAATAAGTAACAGAATGCATGCGTTGTCATGGTAACATTTGATTTTCATTTTTTCGTTCAGTATCGTGTCATCAGGTGCTTATACATTTGATGAGCTTCCACCTGTTACGTACTATAGATACGTTCACGTAGAAATAACAACACATTCGTTTTAAGCTATATAAATTAGTTTATTCTTGTGGTTTATAGCTCGAAAATCTTTTGATCCTCTGGAAACCCCTCTATATTATAAGGATTTCCCAATGGTCCATGAAAGCTGGATATTTCAAGAAAAATCAAAGCTCGTGGATCTTTTAATAATGTTAAACCTTATTGGAGATTGGATTGGATGATACGTTGAGTTAATTACTCTGTCTAGGACAGATACTTTCTTTTATTTTTTCTTATCCGAACTACAACCGGAAGACGATAGAGGGTAACAATGCTAACACATTCGATTCCTTTCAATTCCAATATATACTTCACTTAAGAACGTCTTCCACGTCCTGTTAGTGAAACGTGCTACTACTGACCATCCGGAGGTTTCTTGATTACTCGCCAGCACTTCTCCTAAGTGCTTAATCTTTAACTAGGTTGCTATAGAATTTTGTGGAGTCTGCATTAGCTAGGGGTAGGCTTCGTTTTTGTCAAACAGTTCAGCTAGTATACCTTGGGTTAACTTTGATGTCTTCAGACAAATTGCTCCTCGAATGAATCCCAGAAGTAATTCTTACTATATCAAATCAACAAAGGTTTTCCAGAGGTAAAGGAAGAAGAAAAGAACGTAGAAAAAAAGAAATTACTTTTTTCTTCTTAAATAATACCAAATCAAATAAATTACCGTGAAAATTATTTCTGTTTAAAGCACCGTCGATAATGTAGAAATTACCAGTGCCCTTGTCCGATAATCGGTAACTAAAAAAGAAAATGGCAGAATAACGTTTAAGAATAGCGAAGAGTTCTGGAAGGCACCAAAGTGGCTTCTTTCCACGCTCGCCTAGCCCACTCGATACCTACCGTATACCTAATGTCTAACCATCCGAGACTAGAAGCTCTCAAGGAAGCTTCCTGGCCTGTAGGGAAGACTCTGAGAAATTGCGGCAGCTTCCTAAAAGTAGTTTGCCATCATGGACCAGAAGTACCTTACTGTCGCTATTGCCGTCAATTATTCTCAAGGTCCTAGAGGTATGTTAACCGTATTTCAAGAATATTCCAAACCGAAAATTATCTTTACCCAGTTATGAAAACTAGGTGACCCGAATTACATCGAAAGCACACCGTGTGATCAGCTGATCAGTTATGATCAGCTTTCGATAATTCTTCATAACAAAATATTTATCCAAATTATACTCACAGAAATTACACACAATCATTGAACCATTTGACAGAAATTCACAAAACCACTGGGTACATTCAGTGTAATTTTAGTATTACCAAAACCATCAAGCCATAGTTTCCAAGATCATATAAAAATTCTAAAGTATGTTAAGTACCAAGTAGAATTATGAGTGTGTTATCTTCTACTATTTTCCAGCACTCTGAAATCCGTCCGCAGTACGTAGAGCATCGGAGAGGCAGACAGACAGGAATCCTGTAATATTCAGGAAGAAGAATATTCTAAAGCAGTGCTGAATTCGACACGGTTATACGATTCTGTCAGTGTACTCTGCATTATATTTGGCCAGATAACACATGTTCTCTTTCGTTCTCCAATGCCACTACAACTTCTCTCTCGCTCCATCGTGACTCGCAGGTTCAATTGCCCGGAAAATGTAATGCGAGCTTTATATACGTACTCATGTATACTATGTACTACTCATACGTGTGTATGTGTACATATGACCAGACACATGTACAATGTAATACGTATATATTATAGACATGTGGGACATACCTAACCTATGTGAAATGATCCTTTCTACACAGAAATCCTACGCGAGTGTGAAAAACGAAAAGAGACAGCGTGGACAGAGATAAAAAAATAAAAGCTGTTGGTACTAAAGTCAATTCCACTTGGGAGGATCTCTTTTTGTTAATCTTCAAATTCTTACTAACATCCCTTAACACGCTTCACAGAATCTCATAACTTACCTGAAATTATTCAACAGTTGGATAATAACAATTTTGTGAGGCTTTCTGAATAGGTGAGATCTATTTTACTTTCTATTGATTGATTAACACTGCCGTGGACACTGCTATGTAAATAATGTATCTCTTTTTATTCTTACAGGAATGCCGGAAGAAAAGGTTACAGGCAACGGGCGGTTCCGGTCTCTCTGCAAAACCTGTATTTTAGACAGAACTTGCTTCCTATATATATATATATATCACTTGGATGTTGCTGAATACTCCTGGATGCTTGCAACGACAGTGCTTTTATTCTTAGAGCATTGAAGATTGATAAAGCCAGTTTAGTAAAAGCCAGAGTTTCGATTCTCTCTGTAAGATAAACTTTGCTTACTTACTACTTTACTTAAGACTTAAGTAACAATGTCGGTACAGTTCTCTGTTTCTATTTAAAATTAATTATCTTAATGGTCATCAAACGTCTTGTAAATTGTTATACGTAGTATTGAATGGTTAGGACGACATTTATTTATACAAAAATGAAAGGATGAAAAAAAGGTAACATCCTAGAGTCATTGCGGGAATTTTTAATACAAGCACGTGCTCCAATTACACTTGCACAATCTACTTTATAGTGCAGTCTATTGAAATTCTTTTTCTTTACGCGTATGGCACATTAAGTATGAAATATGTATATATTTATAATATTATATTATTACGTTGAAGGTTCACCATGAAATTATTTTAAAGCTGATATCGGGCGGCTAATCTCATTCACGTTTAAAGTCATTCGTTCTGTAACGATTTTATGTAATGCAACAAAATATCGGGTTTTACTTTTATTCACGGATTCGTGAACGTCGCGACAGACCGTTACGTTCATTCCGCATAATTGAAGCCGTTTCGAGTTTCTCTGCAGCAAATTGTATGATTCCATTGCGACGCCAGAACTGAAACTCTCAGAGACTGTGTCGGTATTCCAAAGGTTACAGGAGCTTTCAAGAAACGCAAATAACGCTAACCACCTTCCAACGAGTTCATACCAATGTTTGAAAATGTAATTTCAAAGGTAGCTAGATTACATTCTTTAAAAATACGTCAGTGTCATTGATGAATGTGGAAATAGCACGAAAGCAAATCGGTGAAATAAAGAGAATGTTAAAAACAAGCTAGTAAAATCAGCAAAAGATTCATAGACAATAAAATAAAGGGTGAGTATTGCAGGGACGAGTAAATTAAAGAGTATTTATACAGAGTGGTCCAAAGCTGCTGTCTCGCTAGTGATTGATGGTACGGAGATTTGCATGGGCTCCACCCAATGGCACATTTACATACCAGCCTTGGAAAATACGTGCTTAATGCGCTCGACAGAGAGAGGCCCACCGCGCACACAATGCTCGACGACCCTGACTTGCTTGCTCGCGGTGCGTGCTATTAATCAGGGATGAAACTTTTAGTTCGGATGCTCTGCTGTCCTCATACCACGTCTTGCGGACTAAGATTGCTACGGTAAATTCTATTGTGTATTTTTTATTTATAATCTTATCATTTATAATCCCCTTTCTCTTTTTTTTTTTAATAGGTTTCTCTGCCCGCCTGAAATATCTGAGAATATCCAGGAAGACACGAAACCAGAAATGAGTTCTCATTTTGAACCCCAGACACTGCAAGGGAAAAAGAGGAAACACAAGTTGGTTAGGAAAAAAGAAAATATCGTTGAGTGATATCAGAAAAGAGCCCGAAGGGATTCTCGTACGATAAGAAAGGGCAATCGTGCACTTGTCAAGTTTTCTTCCAGGATGACCAGCTATATAGGTGAACCACAGACACCGCCATTAGGAGTTCAATCCTTTGGGGCTTTCGGCTAGGGAATTCAGAATATATTTACAGGATTTATGTGCGAATATGCGTATGTACATATGTATATAGGGTGATCTAACTAAACTTTGTCATATAATTTAAGAATTTATATTCAAAAACTCGTGAACGTTGCTCAATACCAGTATTGATTGGTAAAAAGTGAAGAATACGATCAAATTTGTAAATTTTGTAAACGTCAAAATTATCAATTTTTTAAACGCTTTGCTGTTCGTGTAATATTTATCAAGAAAAATCCAGAGGTTTTACTATATTCTGTGATTTCAATGCCTCTTATTGAGTTAAAAGGGAAACGAAAGAAATAAATCTTCTTTGCTTTTATCATTCAACATTGATCCTGAGAATTCTTTTACGTATATTTAAGTTTTAAAGTCGCGTAAGGAAATTTAGATGGGGGGATTTATTTATAATGTATGTTATATATATATATGTGTGTGTGTTATTTATTTATAATATATGTATACAGAACTATTCGATTTGAAGATATGGGTGAACATTACATAACTACATATACAGTGTGATAAAGGTTTAACAAACTTTTTCGATAATTTTTACACAATTAGTAAGAGTTAGGCAATTTACTTTACTATAACTTTTAATGTCAATAATCTTGGAACGGTTTTAAATATCACAATGTTCCAGTACTTGGTTTCATTCCTTATTTCGCAAGACTTGAACGTTTACTGCACTGTTTGAATATTCAATATCAGGAGAACGAACTCTATAAATATTAATCATTAAAAGTGGGGTTTAAAAGGGATAATTTCTCGTCCGTCTCCTTACATTCATTGAGGGCAGTCATGCTGAGAAATATCAGAAAATATTTAAAAAGAAATGTACAGAAATTTTTCGTGTTCGATTAGATTCTAATAAATACTTTTCAGTTGCTTACAAAAACATAAACCGGTCGCCTTACATAGGAACATTTAAAGTTACACTTCTAATACAATACAATATAGACTAGAATATTGCTAAATGTTACTATGTACATCAAAGGAATTGCATAACAGCTGGCAAATTTGATTGGTGGGTTTAAGTTGGATAGCCTTGTATTATACACATTGCGTATTCAGAATGTAAATTCTTCTTGCCAATAATCGGCAGAACAAAATATTCCTGGGCAATTCACGAAAACCTTCACGATAACGGAATAGGAAATTTACGAATTTCTACGTAGGGAACGAGAGAGTTTCTTCTTTTCCATTTTGCTTTAATACTTTGGAATACTAAAAAATGAAGTTTCTTCTCGTACGCCATTTTTACTTGCTTCTCACATCACGCATTTTATTTCAGTGTCCAGAAACTCCGTCAGCACGTCTTTTGATCCGGTCCTACCATGTTTCGAGCGTCCTACTACTCCTTGGCGGTTTAATTAAAGCAACCCGGCAAGATTCTTGGAGAAACCTTGGTTTCGCAGACGACTGAATAATCCTGCAGCTCGAAGAAGCAGCTACTCCCACGTCCTTTACTAAAGAAAGACATTGCTATGGAAATAGTCTACTCCGTGATGTTGTACGTAGGTGAATTCAGGATAAATTTAATAAATGTACTTTATAATTAACTAATCATTTATTTTCTAAAGCTTTATGATACCTTTGAAAATTACTTGTACAAGATTGAAAAAGCAATTGAATATTAAGTTTGTACAGAGAATTAATATCTTTCATGTTTAATGTCTCCTATTAAAACGTAAAATCTTTGTGAAGACGGCTGTATCAGCGGTACCTAATTTAATGGAAGCCCCAAAAGTTGACTATCTGAAAATGTAGAATTTATAATATATAATATATCCTGAATACACAACACTATCTGTGGAATTATATGTCAGAGGGACGACTCTAAAGTTAGCAATTTCTAGAGGACTTTCCAAAGGGACAAATTAATATGTATTTTCATTGAAAAAGGATTCGGTTGATCAATGGTTATTAAACACATTCATATGTATACGAGTTATATCAAAGATTGAGAATATCCACGTATAACTTTATGCCTCGTTAATATTGATGTTCCTAAACTATTTAAAGGGAATTATATAAGGAGTGCTGTTATAATAGCATGTACCAGAATTCACGTCAATATCAAAACTCGTAATACCTCTTGCGCCCTTAAGTATTCTCAATTGTTCTAAGACCCATCACTATTGAGATTAATTTATTAATATTTTCTTTTCTCTTTAGGTGGTAACAGAGAAAGATACTTATAGAGTGATCTTCATCCTGAGAGGATTATCCAGAGGGTGGAGTGCAGTCAGGCGCCATTGCAAGTTGCATAAGCGTAAGAGAATCTGCTGAAACGAGAAGAAAAGTAGTAAAGGGGACGAGAAGATGGATAAAGAGAATTCATAGAGTCTAGAATGTAAGGATGGAAGAAAAGAATGTAAAGGCAACAGTCAGCCAGGTGCGAACAAGAATGAGTAACGTGTGTATTGTCTCTATGTAAGATAGGATAAGTGCACCAGCCCGTGGTAGAAGTGCAATCGACAGAACCAGAAGATAAAGTTAATCTCTTGCGGAGAAGACATCCTGAAACGAGAGCATGCATCCTTCCCAGGTGTATTGGTGTATTACGTCAGAGCACCGAGACAATCTCCTTAGGCGGATGAAAAATAATCCCTGAGCCGTTCTGCTTTCGTCAAAGGAAGAAGCAAGGAGGTGGAGGAAAGAAAGGAGAGAGAAGAAAGGATATAAAAAGAGAAAAAGCGAGGATAGAAAGTCAAGAGTGGACAGAGAGAAAGAGAGAATGACAGAGCTGCCGCAGAGTGGAATCTCCTCCACCTATCGGATAATCGAGAAACGCCAAAAGCTCCTTTTTCCACGGGCCTAAATAAACCAGAAAGAATGTCGGTGCGTCCTTGAAAGGTTCGCCTCCTTGGAAAATGATTGGTCTTAGTATGCAGAAATTGCCCGGGTAATCCATTGGCAACCATCCTTGGTGAGTCTAGCGGGAAATCCTCTGTTCGAATACAATTTGCTAATTTAATGCGACGCACATTTCGCGTGCGTTTTTTATTGACTTTTTTATCAATTCTTTTTTTCATTTTCAATATGCCACGGTGATATACTGTTTGCTTTTTTTTTATAAAGTGGATTGAAATGAGTATAATCTTTTAGCCGGAGGCCAGGATTGAGCGATTCTCTCTCATCAGGGTGCCAGGGAGGCTTTCATGTGCATCGTGGAAGTAGGTACTAGGGGGATGAAATATTAAATGGCATATCGGGAGTGTCGGTGTGTAAGGTGCCTCGTGCGTGATTCAACCCTTAACGCTCGCACACAAGTTCCAACCCTCGTTACACATTCAAAGAGCTGTCGATTCTCGAGTTATATCGCATATACTCGGTATATTTATAAGGATCCTCTATCAGCTCTTTCAATTCTCGAAGCAATCATATTCCCGTGGAACAGCATCCCCACAGAGCCACCCTCAGAAACAATCCCAGGAACACGACCATCAGCCATAATGGTACACGTTCATTTCACCAAAAAAGAAAGGATGCCTTACTATCGCCTGTCTTGGAAGAGAATCTTCCTTGCCAGTTCCAAACCACTTTTCTCGCGTTCAGGACTGGCAATGGCAGAAGAAGAAGCCTCTCTAACGTCCTTAATACTATGCTCGAACACGTTCAAGGAAATTCTCGCTCTCTTCGAGATCTTACAGATAAAAGCAAATCGCATGATTTTTATTCAGCGTTATAAGCACGTCTGGGTAACTCGAACAGAATGGGAATAAAAATGACTAGCATGCATCCAAGATTGCAAATCCATTCCTACCAGGGCATCAAGTTTTTCCTGAAGTCAACGTCTAAGGTCTACATAAACAGACATGAGATAAGATTCTAGACTGACAAGATCTGAAATCTGTTCAAAGCGGATGTTGCACCCCCACAGAATCTTGATACCAATTCGACAAACGATCCTGACGTTGCTCAGACTTATGGGGGATTAGAGAAATTGTCCATTGCGTGAACGAGGCGTAGTCGAGTCCACGTATTGTATGCGCGTATGCGTTCCTGCATCCTAGTGCTTTCTGAAACATTGCCAAATCTCGTAAGCTCAACCGTATGCGCGATGCCGCTGTAAACGACTGAGGCTTTTCTATGCGAATCACAGCTTGAATGGGATCGAAGGCTTTCAACTAAGTAAGTAAACGACACGGTCTTTTGGCACCCAGTCAAATCCTTGAGATTCCCAAAAGGATGCCTTCGTGTTCCTGGAGGATCGTGTTGGCTCTTCCTCATAACTAGATATTCCCCTTTCGCCCCTACGATAATTAAACAATCGTACTTGGCACAAATTATATTTACATATACAATATACGTAGAAAATATGGTATACACATACGCAAAATAGCAATTACATCACAATATATACTGTGATCAATCTTTTTGTTTCAGGAATTTTCCAAAACTTCATTGAAGTTTCAGATGTTGATTACACGAAACATGAGACCTGAACCTGACACTGTGATGATGATCGCACGGATGCTGTTGTGATTGTATGAAGGTGTGACTGTAACAGACCATCCGATGAAATATGCATGTCCTTACGATGCCAGCATGAATATTAATGCTTTCTGTGAGTAAGACGCAGAAGGAAGGCTGAATTATGAGAAAAGACAAGATAGATTAACCGATTAAATATATTAATGCAAGGCTGGATAATTTCGTCTCAAGACATGTTAAAGTACTTTCTTCCAATTTCACGTACTTCGTAACAGCAACAAACTTTAAAAGGACGTTCTTAATGTCAGTTTAATTCATGCGTCTATCTACTTTTACATTCCTAATTGAATTTAAAAATTGCTAGTCTCTCGTCCTAGCAATATTCATAATACTATGTTATTGACATCATACATTTTCCTCCCATAGCTGAAAAACGATAATAAACGTAAAACGTTTAGGCGTCCAAGGCGAATCGATCCCATGAAAGATTCAATGGTGAGAAAGATTACTGGGATTTGACCGTTAGAATCGTGTTCCTCTATCCGTCCATCTATATGAGTCTCTACGTACCTGTTTGCCAGTCTGGTTGGTCGATGCTCCCACGGAAAGCAATAATAATGGAACCGATTACCGAACAAGGATTCAATTTTCCTAGACGGAATTCTACCTAACGTTTCTTGTGGGTTGCTTGTGGTGAGTCTGGGGCTTCGCATTTGAAGCTTGTGAGCTGGTCAGAAGGTGGACGAGAGAGCTGATAGGGCTGGTACGTATTGCTAAAGGGAATGATAGAAATAAAAAAGGGTAGGAAAGAGCGTTACCGATGTTCTCACCAATTTTTTTTGGTTCTCCAGGTTACCACCACTGCTACTACCTCTACGGCTGCCACCACCATCACCACTATCGCCATCGACGCTACTATTCCTACTGCCACCACCATCCCCGTTAGCAGTTAGAACAGGGCCATTTGTTGGGAGCTTTATTTGAGCAGACCGTCATTTTCCGATGGTAAATCATTCTCGATCCAGTGGCCCTGACTGAAACACCTGTCTCTACCAAGAAAAAGGAAGGAAACCCAGAGAAAGGAAAAATAATAAAGGTCCATCGTGTCATCCCTTTATTATTTCCATTGGATACGTGAAGACGTAGTGCGTCACTGAATCTTGGAATTCGGAAGTAAGTATTTTTGATCGTTCCTCCCTTTAGAGGAATGAGAATATAAAGGGGAGCGACTGGATGCGGAATGCCCAAGAAGCAAGGACAATTTTTTTCGGTAAGAGGATAATGGCATGGCTGATATTAAAACTCTGAGCAAATATCTTCTTTCTGCGGTAAGATGGAACTCTCAAGCGACATAAATGTTATACGATTTCTCAAAGCATTGTAAAAGAGCAAGTGGTGACCCACCATTTCATCCGTCCACTGGTCCTGGCTTTTCTGAACTTCTTCCTTTTTTTATTTTTTCCCTACCAAAAAGCACTTCAAACTCCACTCCAGTTTTACCTCGCACTTTCTTTTTATCTTATCTAACTTGTATTAATTAACACGACATTAGAATAATATCTCGATACTTTAGAGACGCAGTTCTATGTTGAAAGGACTGGATGGGCCTCTTTGTAATATAAGGGTAGAAAGTGTAGAGTAAGATAACGCTGTCCTCGACTCCTCTTCTATTCTTCTTATTCTTTATTCTCATTGTCTCTTATTCTTCTCTGTCCTTAGGCATGCTAAGGGATCTTATCGAAACACCAACAGCACGCAATCCCGACTCCGATTGTTAGACAGGGAAATCCTCTTGAAATTTCATTCGAGAACTCTGACGCTTTGCGTTACCAGCAGATACCAACCAAGATAACGATACTTTAGGAAGTTCGAAAAAATTACAAGGTGCTTCGCAGTTGAGTAAATCTAAAGAAATTATAATAACGACAAATTCGTAATACTGTATTATCACTGTAACTCATATTATTTTGTGAACTCAATATTAGATTTTATTCTTGAAAAATACTTCAAGCTAATTCGCAGGAAACAATTGATGATCCTAGTGTCAATGTAGGTGGCACTGAAAACTTACAAATGGTGGTCGTAAAATAGTTCGCTAACGAGATTTTTCTCAATATCTTTAGATGCATACAGAAAAACATGTCATCTATGAACTGCTTGAAAGTAGTTCATCCAAAGGGTGGTGTAATAATACTGTCCCATCACAACTAGAAATACTGAAGCTCCTCAATTATTCAGAAAACTAATTCTCAAACTAGAATGAACTATGTCATTTATTCCAACTAAATTTGTAAACTTATAATTTTCTTCTTCTTACCATTCTCATCTACTTCTGCTACCACATATACTTCAACTTTAAGGTTTTCTTTCGCCTTTTCCTCTTCCTATGTATTTCACAGGCAGTCAATCTTTACTTTGAGGAAGATGCTTTATGTTATTATTACCCAAGTATTCAGACAGTATAACTCCTCAACAAGCACCTTTGCCACAAGGAAGTTCTCTCTACCTCATACAAAGAGAAAAATGTCTCCTTCTCGATTATAAAATTTGCACAATATCATTTTTCCTACCACTCTTTGAAAAGTGATCAGTTTAACGTAGACAAATTCACTTTTATGCTTAGACTAACGAATTCTTGATAGCATTGTATTTCAATGCTTTTCTTACTTTTCCTTCGTTCTTTTTACTTCAACTTAATTTATTTTTATCCAGTTAGTGTTTTAACGATTGACATCTCATGCTTCCAGGGTCACACAGGAAATATGCACGAAGATGACGGACGTGTGTACGACGTGGAATTATATTGGAATACAATGCTTTTACAATTGAGTGGGATTTGGCCAAAAGACAGATGTTGGGGTCGAGCGAAATCCGTTCTTTATGAGATATACGCAATCATCCAGATGACTGGGTTAATCGTTATTACAACCCTGGAATATTTTTCTATCCGCGATGCCTGGGGAAATGTATACGAGGTGACACAGATTTGCAGTGCGACTACAACAAGCTTAACAATCATTCACAAGGTATACGAATCCTTTTAAATATACACCGACGCTTTATCCCGAGTAAATGTATTTTTTAACCGTCTTCTGGGATTCAAGGATTGTGTACAATATATAGTTACATGTAATTCCTACAGGGTCTTCACTTTATGTGGAACAGAGAAATCCTTAAAGAAATATATTTTGCCATGCGTGAAATGTGGATCTCTACCTCTACCGAAACAGCCTCTACAGACTCCAGAAAAATATTATGGAAAACAGCCCGGATCTGCAAACGTATATTAATGCTCTATGCAATAGCGCCGACCATCACTGTCATTTGTTTTTCATTATCACCAATGAAGTATCTCGCAGAGCAACGAGCCATGAATATATCCGAGAAAGATATAAATTATACGTTTCCCTACGGTGCTCAGGTAATATTTCATTCCATATATTGCGCACCATTGATGCTGGCAATGCGAATGAAATTCCAAATGTTTAATTCGGTTTTCATTTTGTAATTCTCATTTTTCTTCTTCAGTTCCCGTGGATAAACATGAGCGACTCATTGAATTATTCTCTGTGTTATTTCGCTTCTTGTGGAGTCAGCGTTGCAGTCATATTGTACGAAACGAGTATTGACAGTTTTTATATGCTCTACATAAGCCAAATTTGCGAACAATTCAAAATGTTGGACGTCAAGCTCAACGAAGTCGTTTCCATCGATGAAAACGCCAATAAGAAGTCGAGACTTCGTGATTGCATTGAAAAGCACCTTAAACTCATACGGTAGCAATTCTAATTTCAATGAATAACAAATGACAACAACTAGTACGGTATAATACTTGAAATACATAATAGGTATAACATCTTGGAAAGTTTCTGTTTGCTTCCAGAATGTGTGAGTTGATGAACAAACTTTACTCTCCGATAATCTTAATGTTCTGCGCATTCACAACAATCTCCCTGTGCACGGTGATATTTCAGATAGTGATAGTGAGTTAAGCCAATTAAAATATTATAAATTAAATACGCTTTAAGTAACGATGTTTCTCTAGACGCGATCATCTGGTCTTAAATTTACAAAGGCAACCAAACACAGTCGATTTGACTTTCATTCAACAATCATTCTCCAACTTGAAAAGTTTCTCGTCACAGGACACATAATTCCTCTGTAATTATCTCTCTGACCTTTTAATTAAGCCTTGCATCTATTTTGTTTCATCTATTTTCTCCTTCTCTTTGTCAAACGATCTGCGGCAAGTAGAATCTAGTACGTAAATCCTACCATCTACGAGACCCAGCTAATTAAGCATCCTGATAAAATGATAGTAGACATTCTTCCTACAAAATCGATACTGCCACTGCTAGTAGCTGCTATTGATAATAATAGCATTATTAATCGACAAATAAACGTATACCTAGAAATTGAAATAACAACAAAATAACAGAAAGAAAAAATCGTGAATGCAGAAACAGAGCTACCGAATCAAGAAAGTGTCTCAAAGGGAGCCAAGCTAAAAGTGTAATACATAATTTTATTTCAGATGGATACCAAAAGCAATCCCCTGCTCTATACTTCATATCTCATATTCGAGTGCAGTGAAATTTTCATATTTTGCTGGTTTGGACAGCAAATGACCGACCAAGTAAGAATACAAAATTATTATCCGATTTGTATTAAATTTTCTTAAGACGTCAACAAAATTTCTTTTAAGGGCAGAATCATTTCGGAGGCTGTGTATCGTAGCCAGTGGTACGATGCCAATGAAGAGGAGAAACAATCATTGCGAATGATAATGCGACGTGCTCAGAGACCTTTGTACATTACAGCTTCTGGCTTTGCCGTTGTTTCTCTTGAATTGTGTACCACGGTGAGTACACAAATACGAGGAGAAAATACAAGTAAATCTCCACATGTTTTCTCTGTTTCAGATATTCAGTAC
Organism: Syrista parreyssii; assembly: GCA_030142615.1. Taxonomy (NCBI): domain Eukaryota; kingdom Metazoa; phylum Arthropoda; class Insecta; order Hymenoptera; family Cephidae; genus Syrista; species Syrista parreyssii. The sequence goes on from JARQTG010000402.1 coordinate 122,568, forward strand.
TTCCCTTTCATACTTTACACTTTTACGTAAAGTATATTACAGGTAGAGATTACAGCCTTGTGCACGTGCTATGGTATATATCGTATTGCTAAACTTTACAATAACAATGCACCATACAGTTCAAGACTATGTGAATCGCAGTAACATGAGTTACCATTATTTCGTATACGAGACAAGCAGTAGGTGAAATTATATTATAGATATTTTGTTGAGACAGATGCGTTCGAGATGCTGCTTAGAAATAAAGAGTATTGCAATAAACAAAGGAATATTACGAGTGCAAACTTTATTAAACAATGTTTTTTCTTCTGCACTTCACTGCTGCTATAAATAACAATAATATTAATGCGGCGTCCATTAAGAGCGAGCGGTCATCGTGAACTGGAATATCCAAAATAAGAGCAAGATCTAGAATACAAGCATGGAGCCTATGCCGCGGAACAGCTCATGGGCACGGACATCCTGAGACTCTTGTTGTGTGATTTCTGGCTGAAGTCTGGATTGGCTCCCATCTTAATACGTTTGACAATACTCTTGGCATGGTCGTTGTTACTGACGCAATGCATTTGAACCGTCTTTTCATGTTCTTTGTTAGGTTTGCAACCGGATGAGCACATTGGCATTGGTTTCAGAGAGAAGCAGATTTCTCCATCTTCTTCAGTGACTTTAGTACGGAAGACAGTGCAGCTACTCTGATTCTTGTTCTTCTTCTCGGATCGGATGTGATTATTCTTCCAGAGATTGTTCTGTTTTGAAGGACGACCTGCCTCGCGGTTGCTGACCACATTTCCATATTGAACTTCGTGTCTGTAACATTCAGCCTGCTGTGCTTTGCGTGCGTTCTCCTTTGCAGGTCCTTCACACTCGTCTTGGGTAATAGCATAGGTAGCTGCAAACTTGGCTGGATTCTTCAGAATGCAGTTGTTGGGAGTCATGAAGTCGGACTGAGGTTCCCCAGTGAAAGTACCGCAAAGACCACGCATGTTGTCTCTGTATTCACTGCCCAAAGATAGTTTGGCTCTGGAACCGTCGTACTGAAGCTTGTAGGAGCTCCTGCCAGCTGATTCAATCATTAAGCTCTTGTCAGAACGAAGGTACATTTCAAACTGTATTTCATCTTCGTTTTCATGCCTGTAGATTTCATTCTTAGAGAGATTTATTTCACGTCCATTGATTTTCACTTTAGGAGAGCTGCTACTGGGTGACATATGAATGACAGTATCATCCAGCACCATTTGACATTCCTTCTGCTTCTTATTGTCGTTAACGTCGCGACAGACTACGCTCAGATCTTCGGACCTATCATCGTCATCGTCATTGTCATCTTTGTCGTTGTCGTCGTTGTCGACTGTCACTGCTACAACGTGCCAGCAATTTCCCAACTCAATGGGATACGTCTTATTGTCGAAGGTCGTAATCATATTATTATCCAGAGAGCAAGTAGCTGTTAAAGAGAAGAAGTTAAGATGTTAATTAAACATTTTCATTAATCAAACGCTTAATAATTCTTTGATTTACTAGAAATACTCACGATTCCACTGGCCAGCATAAGCTTTTCTTCCCAGACGATCGGCAACAGACTGAACAGGGTCCATAACGATGATTGACCTGGCCCAAGGATTTACGGGGACATTAGTAACATTAGCATCCATATTTGGTGCATTCACGCTGACATTCAGATGCTTCAAATCCGGTGAATACTCAAATTCTACGTCGATCTTTCCATCCTTTTGATCATGAGGATCGATCATGTTCTCATAAGCATAGTTGTAACCAAGATATCTGGCGAAACTGTAAGCATGGCTGGTCATGTTCTTGACTGCGTTGGGAATGTTACTATATTTAACGGATAACCGTCCCTCGTCGAAACTATTGGCACGATTGGTCATATTACGACACGCCGGAAGTATGTTGTTGCCTTCCTCCATTTGCTTTTCACACTCTTTGGCCAATGGTCTGTTCTGAAGGTACTCTCTGCGTTCATTGCTCTGTTTCAGTTTACCCTGGATGTTCACCTGTGCACCAGACTTGCAATTCTCGCCAAACTTCAATTCCACTTCGTATCTACCAGTAGGATCAGCTTTAAGAGCCTTAGCGAAGTTCATGCTGGGAACGTCTGGATTCTTAGCCTCGGCTTCCATGCAGACCTCAAACTTCTTCTGGTGTACAGGATTCTGGTGATAGTAGAACAATGCTCTGCTGATATCATCCACCGGACTCCTAGCCCAAGCAATGGTAGCCGCATACTGTGCGCTGTCCTCCCCTTGGAATTCTGCACCGATGTCCAACACTGAAGCCGAAGCATCCTTGATGCCTTCACTAGCTAAATTTAGGAATTGAGCCTGACGTGAGTTGCTGTTCGGATTGCTTGATGTTGGTTCTGGCGCATTAGCGTCGGGGCCTTCCTCCTCGCTACGACCATTGTGTCTTCCTGAAGGATGTCTATAGGAAGATGACGAGTCTCCGCCCATGCCTTTAGTGGCGTTCGAGTAGGATGCAGTAAGTACCAAAACATAATTTTTAGATTGTCTAGAGTCATAGATTAAATTGTAGTTATCATGATGAATCGTTTCCTGTGACATAGGGAATACAGCTGGTGAAATAGCATCATGGGGCTGCATCATCTGTGCCAACAATGCGAAAGGTAACTGATTTAAATCGTTGTCGCTCTTGTACTGCATCCTAAATGCCATTCCCGTAGACGTCTTTCCAAATGTAAACTCATTCTCTTTTACGTCGTCAGATTTAATTCCGCGTGAATCCTTGCCTTGGGAAATTGGTTTCATCTCTAGGATATTATCGCTTGCCGTGTAGGGCCAGGTACTGTAGTGGAATAGATTGTAATCCTTATTGTTTTGCAGTGGCTGAAGCTTTACTCGCACGTGAGCATTTTCCAGGTCCATGTCGACTTTAGCCTTGACTGGCAGATTCACTTGAATATTCTTATCGACACAAGCGACGTGATAGCGATGATCTGATGGATTAACAAATCCAATCTGGGCCTGCATCTTTGTTGAGTAGACAAAACGGACCTCGGCGGTGGCATTTATGGTACGAGGAGTATTGATCTTATGACCAGAACTTAATTCTGGATAAGTTTTTGCCTTTGCTTCACCACCGACCTGAAGCAGTGACGGTGTCCTCAGGATGTAGACAAAAGGTAATCCCGCAGCAGTAGGGAAGCTAACAGTGACTTCTACTCCGCTGTACAACTTGGTGTAATTGAAACTCTGTCCTTGTCTCAAAGCTGCTGCTGCTTTCTTTGCCAGTTTTGGTAACTGTTCAATAGTCTGATTGTCAAAGGCCATAAACCTGTTAGATTGTAGCATGCTGATCAGGACGTTGCCTTCCAATTCGCCATTATCGTCGGTGTGGATCTTCAAAGTCTCAGCTATCCATTCTGGACCGAATTTTGTTGATTTTCTATGACCTTGTTCGTGTCTCGAGTTGTTGTCGTCATCATCATCTTCCCACTGATCGGAGAGAACGTTCAGAAGATCATCTACACTGGATGTCATAGCACCAAACTCTAGTCTTGGCATTTCAAAGCCACCCTTGTTGCGATTCAGACTAGCAAACACGGCCTGAGGTGCAATACTGTCTTTGCTACCAATGTGACTAACAGCCAACTTGTATGCCATATTCATTTCCTGGATGGCGTAATCACGAAGGTATTTTTTCGAGTATTGTAGTCCGAAGGTCTTTGGGTTAAGAAGATCTTTAGCTGCCCTTGCATTGTGAGCCCTGAAATAAATTTAGAATAGATCCAAATTAAGTAGTCATTGGGATGTAAAAATATTTCTAATTCTGATTACTTACAATTCAGTCTGGCTGTAAGTTTCCAATTTAGCTGCAGATTCAATGGCAGATTTGACAGCAGCATTGACTTGGTCACATGTATCCTGATTAGTGAATTCCGCCATTCTTTGCAACATACTTGCTGGGGGATTAGTCCTCATAAGCTGGAATACAGCTGCAGAACGAACTTGATGAGTCTCTCCAGTGTTCTGATAAATCTTGTAGAGTACGGAACGGGCCGTCTTGGGGTAGAGCTTGGCAAGTTTATCCATGGAAACAACCATCATCATTCTCTGAAAATCGGAAACTGGATGCTCGCCCTCGAGGTACGGTTCCAGAATCGCGAGCATCTGAGGATGTCCCATATTACCAAGAGCACGGATATAAGTCTGAATCTTGGGACTGTCGGCTTCATGAATGGCATTTTTCAGTTGCTTGGCAATGTACGGTATCCATTCCTTAGTCACGGCTTGATTGTTCTTTGGTGACAATCTGCCAAAGCTGTCAACGGGATAGTTACTTTCAGCAGTATCGTTATTGATTTGAGCCTTGCGTACAAGGTTAGTAAATGCCAAAATCGCTGTGGTATTCAAGTAGGCTTGTTTGGTCACTTCTGGCTTTGTTGCCATTGAAAAGAAAGCCTTCAAGTATTCCGCAGTGGGATGCCTAGCTGAGCTGGGAAGAACTGCTACGAGTTCGGCAGCTTCCTCACCCTGGACCTTTTTTGTTGCTATCCAGGATTTTATGTTCACCAGAGCTGGTCCTGTTCCAGCTTGAGCTACTGCATCCCTGAATGCAATCCAGGATGAACTCTTTGCAGATTGACTTGAACTGCTGCTGGAACTCTGAGATACGGGTGCATAAAGTGCTTGTGCAGCTTGTTCGATTTCTTTAGCGTTCATTGTCCTGATCAACGCAGCCAACATTGAGAATTTCTCCAGAGTTTGTTCCTCGGGGATCGCACTTGGCTTTTGAAGTTCCTGACCAATTTGTGCAGCCATTTTCTTTGAGGCTTGCACTGGGTTTATTTCACTCGACTGACCTGCAGCACTGCCATGGTTGCCGATGAACAGAGGAAGCAAGGGATTCTCAGGAGCATCTTCTAAAGTTGGCTTTGGTTGGTGATAATCTTCTTCGCTGCTTGAACTGCTTGAGCTACTACTGGAACTGGACCTAGTTTTGAAGTCGGCTTTATTTTGGTTATTGGCAGATCTGGGCTTTCTACCATGAGTATGACTCTGTTCCTCAGAAGAGGAAGACGAGGAAGAGGATGAAGACGAAGACGAGGAAGAAGAGGATGAGCTTGAGGAACTTGAACTGGAACTATCTTCATGTGGGCGTCGTTCGCGGTTACTGTCGAATGGGTTGTTGTATCCATAAACCAAATTACCAGTACGTTCAGGATTCGACAAGGATGGTGGATTTCCAGAAGCTGGTGAAACGGATTCCAAGGTAATATTAGTCAAGCTCACAACCATTCCTTTCTGACTCTCCTGAAGAGAAGGACTGACGATAATCTTGTTGGTGGTTACAGAAGACTGTATCGTGAATCGGTTCAAACTGCCAGAAATAACAGCACGAGTCACGGACGATCTCTAAAATATAAAGCAACATATTAATATTATATACATATTATATTAAGGTATATTACATGATCCGAACGTTGTGATAATATTCATAAATAAGTTTAATCAACTTACAGAGAGGAAATGGCCCATGTCGTTGGAACCGGGTTCCATGTCAGATTCTCCAGTTATACCAAAATGATATCCCATCTTTTGGTGACAGTGACTGAAATTGGTGGCCTTAACAATGTCATAAAAGGTTCCGTCTCCCTTCATTTTTGGCAGTGGAGCCAGTTCCGGCGCGTCCTGAAGTACGTATTCAGGGAGTGGACTGATGTCATATAACATTTCACATTTTCCAGTAACAGTATCTTCCATTGTCTTAAAGACTGCAGTATGTTGCCCTTCTTCAGGTTCCTGGTTGAACTTGGATTTCAGAGCATTCTCTCCCTGAATGTCAATCTGAAGCAAACTGACTACAGCTTTGAGAGCATTAACTTGCCAGGTAGGTAAAGACTTTTCGACAATAAGATCATCAATGACTCCATTCTTGTATTTAATCTCGAATGGTTTATCGCTCATTGAATTTCTCTCATAGTGCAATTCTTTTTCAGGAACCGGCGAATCCCATCCACCAGGAAGCTTTGTATGAATCTTTGCAACCCGGGCGTTCTGAATGCGACAAGTTAACGTGTCCTGATTCTTCAATTGACATTTCAACTGAGACTTGGCGTCCAATCCCGAGTACTGATCCGCAACCTGATGTAAACCAGCGAGTACTCTTGTACTCATGCGGTACGTGTACTCGGTACCACTCTCGAATGCATTCTGATTGGCGATAGAAACTCCCGCTGCAATAATATTGCAAAGTATTTTTCGTGACACCAATTTTCAAAGGATAGTGATACTGTATATATATATTTATAAATCTTTGAGTAGTTCTTACCGAGGCAGCAGAGCAGTAGAAATGAGGTCCACATTGTCCCCGACATCTTGGCAGAGTGTAGATCATAGCTTCTTCAGAGCTTTTATATATTTCAAGCTTCCGTAACATCTGTCTATTCAGCTTTGACCTATGTTCCTTGATACATTGCATCTGATATTTGCTACTATGTATCAATGTATAATGGTATCAATAAGCACGTGGAGATTTTTACACAGGAAAACATTTGCCCCGATGACGTCCCAGGTCATCTCTGGAGATTCATCCGTTGATCGGAGCACACTTCCTGTCCAATTTTTCAGGTACTTCGGTATCCTCATTTACCACAATATAGATTCAAGGTTAATTCAAAATCTTAATGCCGTTCAGTTATCTAGGTAAGACAAATCTTTTCATACTACTTGACTGTTTTTCTATCTCACTTTTTCTTACCAGGAACGGAACGTATCAATGATCATCAATCAGTGGTCAGAAGTGAAGTCACTTTTCCCAATATTAACGCACAGATCAATAGCCAACCAGGGATTCGCCGATTTATCCAAGAGTCGTTAATCATCCATGTAACGGTGAGTACTTTCACAAAGGCCAAACCCGACGCCTGGCGTCGCAACACGCCGCATCGACGGTGTACGCGCATCACGTCTAAACCGTTTAAATCACGGGCAAAGTTTGACGTAACAAAACGACGTCATTCACGGCAATTTACCCAAGATGACTGAGCACCTAGTAGGCTGGTGAATACGTCATCGATCGCCATGCAAAAATCCAGAGAAGTTTCGTTCAACAAAGTATTCCAACCAAGGTCTTCCACCTTCGCTATTCTCTTTATTCTTCTTGTATACATACATATATATATATATATCGCATGCTTATTGTTCTGACTGCAGACCTTTCATTTATTCCTACCTAACATTAGTCATGCATGATAATGTAAAATTTTTCGCAAACCGGTTTAAGGAAAATTGCTCAACGGGTTTTGAAGATGAACTTGGAGAATTTATAGAATGCTGATCATTGGAATTTACTGAACATAAATTATTAAGATTCCATGGAATTTTGATGGGTTGGAGATGACGATGCTGGCTGAATCTGACGACAGGGCTATTTCCATGCTACAAATTAATTCAGAAATATTGTCTACTGAGGTACCGTAATCTAATATTAATCAAAGTACTGTAAAAGTTATTTCTTGATTCTTGTTCAATCTGCTAGCAAAATAGTTGTGTATTGTAAGAAATAACGATGTGCCACATTGTTCGGTTTACCTTTACGTTTAATTTATCTTATCCACTTATTGTTACAGGCTTTAATACTTCTATGAGACGACACTTGATGATTTGTTCTCGAATGACGATTCTCGGTCGTCGATTCTTCTTTTTCTGGAATATATCCTGACCATCCCACGTTTATATTCTTTTCATTACTTAGTACACAGAGAAATGGTACATTTTCTTCTTTACATTGAATTCTAGAGCCAGCTATTTATATAAATTTGGCACGGTGAGTCAAGCATTAACATAATCCATTTATTCGAAACGGGAAAAAAAAAAAATAAATAAAGGGTAACGCGAACCACGTATATTTATCGTTTGCCTGGATTCTTGTGCAATCTCTTCTTTTTCCTGGTACAATACTGCAACTGTCACCGAAACTTGCAAAACAATCCTTGAGAGAAGAAAAATGAAGATTGAAGACCTGCTAAAGTTATACAAGAATTCTTTATCTAGGATTATGCTCTCATATTGGCCTGGATACTAGAGAGAAGTATCGGCACAAATAAAAAATTCTACACTGCTTGTGTATCAATGATTATTGTGCAATATCGTATCAGGATGAAAAGTGCATTCGGTTTCAAAATGTCATTTCCTACTGTGGAAAATGATAAGGCGACAGGATGTTTACGACACTCTTGACCAAATGCGGTGCCTGGACACGTGCTGAAATTGAGAAAGTATCAAGTATTGGTATGGGAGGAAGATTGAATCACGTCAAAGTGAATTTCAAGATATAGAAATGTCTATCTATCCAAAGTACGAAGTGTCAACAAAAGATAAGAGAATGTCTATCGCATGGATTTCCGCTCAACTCTGATACCATTCGGATCATTCGCGATCGTAAAACAGCTTGTATCAATGTTGCTCAAAGAGAATTAAGTATAATTGTACAAAATTATAAGAAATGGTTAAGAGCATAATTAGTGTTAAGGTGGCTCAGTGAAGATAATCATAGTAGTAATAGGAAATCCCGTGGTACACAGGTAGTAAAAAAATTCCAAGATTTTTAGTTCAAAAATAAACGAATGAAAATATTAACATAACATCAATATTCGTGTCAAAAATCACTACATTCTGTCCTACGAAAATCAAGATATTGAATTTTAAAGTTATTCATTTTTATAGGTCGAGTATATCTATATAATGGAAATTGACAATTCTTAATTTTTTATATCTCAAAAACCATACGGTAAATCATGTGCAAAGTTTGCATAAACGAGTATTTAGTAAATGTTCAGAATTTTATTTTGAACTGGGTGTCATAAACGAACTTCCTTAAACAAACGAATAAGCATGTGTGTTGTAAAGTGTGAATCATTTGTTCGCTGCAATACCACAAACATATATGCGAATATTGTGGTTAACACGCCTGGTTTCTGTCAGTGTTTTCTCCATTTTATTCTTTGTATCTACCATATATCAAAAATATTTCATAATAAATGTTTTATTGAAGAGGTAATAAGCCTGTATCCATATCCGTTAACATGGATAATATATGTTTAGTTACAAATTTAAGCTGGGTAGTACAATTTTGCAAAAATAATAAGATGTTTAACGTAATGAATATACTAAACCTTTAACTGAACAGTATGTTGTTTAGGGCTAAAGAAGAGGCAGGCATATCTAGTTTATATTTATATCAATTTCCATAAATCATATTACCTGTATAACCGTTAATTTAGTGGCAGTACTATTTTCATAATATATTATATTTTTTCAGATGCTTTTCAAACAGTCACCAATTGGGCAGCAGCAATTACAATGTGCTAGCCTCGTGCCAATATGATAGAGACTTTGTTATACCCACATATGAAAGTAATGAAGTAACTGGAAATTACAGAATAAACGCGTGTTCGAAATACTCATGAGAAATTAAAAAGAATTCATGGAAGTTGTCGTCGTGTATCGATGCGCGAAGAATGAATTGGAAAGTATTATCGCATATTGTAAAGTCCCTATTCCAGCGTAAAACACGCCTCACTCTTTGTGAGTGGGGAGAATGTCGATTTAAATAGACAGGAACTTCTCATGGTATAAGCACAACAAGTTTAACCGGTGAAACGAGTGGATTCAATAGAGTCTAAAGTATATTTTCCTGTCCTTGGATATTACAAGTGTAAAAAGAGAAGAAAAGCAGAGGAAAAAATTAATCACAGAATCAATCATGGTAATTAGGCTACTTCCAGTATGAGATTTATTGGTTAGGTTTTACATTGGAGTCAAGTTGAGAGGTGAAATACGTCTGTTGTATATCTATAGATTATTAAACTATAGATATACATACCGTGTATTTCAACTCTCGTTCTACTTGGACGGGAGCCTAGCCATTGATATTTTTCTTGTAGAATATTAGTTTTATTAGTTGATATAATACGTTTTTTCTCACAGATGAGATATTTCTTTGTTCTGGCAATGATTGTTTTTCTGGGAGAAGCCCAGAGATCTCCATACGCTGGTACTCCTGATCGCTATCCTGTTGTATTGCCACAATATTTAAAAGAGCGTCAAGATGCTGCCGCTGCTTCTGGTATAGCTTTGGACAGTCGTGTTGGCAACGATGCCTCTACGAGCACCACGTCAACGACTATTCCACCAGATCTACCAGTGGATGCTCTTGGTGATGTGAATCTAGTAAACAGGATCAAAACATGGCCCAGGGAGAAGCAACCTTTTTGGTATTTGAACTGGCAGCAGATACAAGAGCATCGAGGTGGAAATCCTACGGATAAAGTGCAGCCTCAAGTGAATTTAAGATCGTCCTTTGCTGCTAATAGAAGACTCTAAAATCGAATATCGTCTGGCATGAAGTATTTTTGAGAGAAAAAGAATGAGACTCGTTAAACCGCCGCTGCTTGGATTGAAAATCGCTTCAAGGCGAGTGCCACTGTATATTGAGAATGATACTATTCTGCAGACGTGGTACTTTAATACAGTTATCGTAACGGCGTTTTTTGTCTTTCTTCTTTCGCCTGAAATAAGCAGTATGTGGTGACACGCCATTGACCCTTCTTATCTGACAGTATACATAGTATGCCAGTACCATTATGCATTAATCTTCGAAAGATTATGTTTAATTGGCATACAATAAAAAGAACGTTTCTGAATTATTTGACCATATATTATTAAGACTAATTAATTTAGTATTATCGATGAATGAAAACGTAAATAGACTGGACATTTAATGAGATATGTCGCGGACACCTACAAATGTAGTTTACTCATTGAAATGCTACATATGTATAGATATATTATATCGCGAGGCACAATATACACGGGCATGTCTAGTCTATTTAAATTAAATCGAATATTATAGTATTATTAATTGGATAATAGATTGTAATTTATCCAACGAGGATGATTCTACTTGTGGACAGTCAATAAATAAGTCTCAGTCGGTAACGCTTTCCTGTGTATTTCTGATATATCATCCGATTCTATCGCAACGAAATTTATATTATCTGTTGAAAAAAATGCTTGCTACATAATTTCCAAGTATTCTGAACAATGTCACTAGTGTACCAACAATCTTCAACAGTGCTCATATCCTTAATGTAAGATACGAAAATATCTACCTTTTTAAGAAAAAGTGATGATTCAGAGAATTTTTAGTGCCTAAACAATCTCCTCGTCCTGACTCCAAATTTGTCTTGAACAATCTTTCATGTTATTTCTACATATTTTTAAAGCAAATAAAAAGCTCATAATAAAGCTTCAGTCGCCATATTATTGTTTGTCATCCAATAGAAATCGAAGGGAATGTCAGTGATCTTGTGTGCACCTTTTACACTCGAGATTAGCCTATACATATATTCAGTGAATATATATATGTATATATATATATACGTAGATGCACATAGAGACAAGCCCGGTACGCAAGCGGGTAAGATTTCATTGAATCCATTGACGACAGGGAAAAATAGGGATTCGTAAGGATAGAAAAGAAGGAAGGAGAGAGATACATACATAAAGAGAGGGAGAGAGAGAGAAAGCAAGTTAAGTTGAAAAGGAAGGGAGGAGTGCAGGATTAGAAAGATGTTCGAATGCCAGGATGCTGAATAGGAGGATTCGTACACTAGGGCGGTGCCATCGTCGCTGCTAAACATTGTAAAAGGACGTGCTAAGCATGAGCCAGGGCGTCCGTACGCGAGCGTCGGTTTAATATCCTCGTGGCCTAAGGGAAAAAAAGACGCCAGCCGTTCTAGGACGCATCACCACGCACCATTCGTTCACGAGCGAGCGCCCTGGCAATGTCGGGAAGTGACAGCCCAACGTTCTTCCACGGACAGCCCTGGTCCAGCTGGATCGAACGCATTGGACGGGACAAGCCCTTGAGTAAGTCGCGAACACTTATCAATGTTCGAAATATCTAGGAGACTTGCCCTTCGTTTCTTATGCCTTTAGCTTAGGTGTGGATAAGCGGCAACCTCGATGCACATAACCTACCTTATGCCAAATTATTCTTTGTTATATGTAAAAAGAGACAGACAATTAAGGAATACGTCCAACTCTTATAGGACCCATGAATGATTGTTTAAGATATGCATTATGCACATGAAGCACTCTTGTTTCTTGAGCTTTTAGAAATATTTTGAAATATTATTTAGATTTGTAAACACATTTTTGTTTTTAATAAGAAAAATGTACAATTTTTATTTCAGTTTAGTGCATTGCGCTTCTATTTTATCATGTATATGAAGAGCTGTATAACTACTGCGATTACTCTTTGCTAAGATAACAATCTTCCACATATATAAATTGTTTTGCATGTTTTTAAGTGATTTATAATTTGGTTCGTTACAAATTTTATAGGTGATGATGAACCTGAAGGCGAACCTTCCAGCTCTGTCACACGTCTGTCCTCTGATGGTACAGATCCCATGTATTAAACAATCTGAAGTATAAGAGTTCTGGATTAAGACTTTGGAATAATAGATTTGATATTTTTTAGATATCGACCTTTATGGTTTCTGCCCAGAGCGTGATGCATTTTATGGAGTTGTGTGTGAGATTTGCAATGCCATAGTAAAACCACAAGCTCTTATACAGCACATGGGTAGGTTTTCAAAAACAATCTTTCATACAATAATATTCTAATTAAATGTCTATCATTTCTAGAAAGTAGACATCCGTCAGGCACAGTGAATCTACCTCCACCAGCAAATCCAGTTGTAAAGCCCCCAGTAAAAACGCCATACTGTAAAGTTTCTAAGCTAAAGAAAACACAAACGACACCCCAGCTACCATCAAGCAGCAAAACAAATCACTCATCCATAAAACGCACAGCAGACCAAGCAAATTTACAGACAGCCCTTCCAATCTCTTCACCATGTTCACCCATGGAGGCGATTCCCGTTCAGACCGCAGTGATGTCTTCGAGTCCTGTCAAAAGTCCAGGAACAAGTGGACAGCCGCGGAGGAAGAGGCTCAAAACAGATCGTTCTCTTCTCAAAGATCGGGAATACGATCCAGACAGGCATTGCGGAGTCTGGAACGACGAAACTGGGAAGCCCTGTACAAGGTCCCTCACCTGCAAGGCACACACGGTCTCGTTGCGGAGGACAGTCTCCGGTAGGAGTAAAACCTTCGACAAGCTCCTCGCGGAACACCGGGCCGCGAAGGAGCTCCCGAGTCGGCCGGCGAAAGTCACGGTTACTGGAACAGTAACCCTCTCATCAGGAAACAATCCTCTTGGTCCGAATACTCCTCTGTCGAACAACGAGTCGGATGCACCCAGTTCGCCTCCAGTTCTATCATTACCTGACACTTACCCACTGCCAAAGGTGAGAATTCTTAACGTTTTGTTTCAATATATGTATAGTATTGCAAGCTGTAGTTCGAAACCCGGTACGGGCTTTCTATAGTGCATATTCAGTATAATGGAATTTGTACATAAGTGTTTGTAACAAATAAGCTTACAGACCAATATCATTTCGTTGCAATTTAAAGTATTATATCTATATTTTATTAGTAAAATTTAACGAGATTCTTACATCTTAGTTTTCAAAGAAATTAACGTCTGTTGGAACGAATTGTTAACCTTAGACTGCCAGGTAAAGCCTCTGTTGAGGCTGGAAACAAATTTGCAAATCCTATGCAACATGCGTACTTTATATATGTATAAACTTTTGGCCAAAGAGGACTGCTATTTTTATGAAAAAATGCTAACATTCCGGAGGGTTAACACACAATTTTTTAATTAATATTTCAAGTTAATTTCCTTATTTTATTCTTGTCTTTATCACTGAGACCAAAGAATTTACGTGGAGCCAGAGTGGGGTAATCGCGTGTCCTAAATATTGTCCTGGGGGTTGATACCTGTTTTTTTGTTTTATTATTCCAGGCAGTTGATTTGCTTTATCGGTGTCTGGCCCCGCATGGCTCCGCTAAACCTGTAAGGCATGCTTTCATTTGGGTTCTGAAGCTACCCTTTCTGAGCAGGCAGACACTCACTGCGAAGGTGTGCGTCCTCTCTTTTTTTTTAGACGAAACTGGAGGACGATTTCGCTGGTGAGGAACTCTCTCTGGAGACGAGTCTGGCAAATGCAGCAGCCGCTGCAGCAGCATCATCCGCAAGTTCTATAACGACTCCAATATCAGTCGTACTGCCATCGTTATCGCCAATACCAGCCAGTACTGAAGGTTCACCAGTGGCCACCTTGATACCGGCCGCTGTTTCACCAGTAATTCCAGTAGTAGCTGCACCGTTACCGACTACACAGCCAATGATCACGACTGTCCTCGAAGGAGAGACGCCTATAGAAATTGACCCGGAAACTATGAGCATGTACTCTCCCGTCTCAGTCTATAAGGATGCCAAGTCACAGATTGTCGTGCAGCTTCCACGTGGTGCGAATTCCCTGCAGTCACCGAGCGTAGCCAGGAGCTTTCAGGCATCCTCTATGCCAAGTCTAGCTATCTTCGATTCGGATCAATTGGATCAAACAGCCGGGCAGCTGTCAAATGGCAAGCAGATCCAGAATCACTCGAGTCCTCATCGTCAGAGCAAGAGGAACAAGCACGATTACCAACAGGAATACTCAACTACAGCGATTCAAGTCGAAGCCACCACTACTTCTACTCCGTATCCTCACTTCAGCGACATCTCCTGGTCGAACTGCCATCCTGAACCGCTAGCTGTCACTCGCTGGCTGCGCATCACATCCAGCCGTAAGCAATATAATTTTAATATTCACTGACACAAAACCCCACCCACTCCGGGCTAAGGGCTTAGTCGCCATCACTGATATCTACCTCTGATTAATCTAATTCTTCCTCCACTGATTATTAACTGGTTTGTTTTATTCTTTTATTCTTCATCTTATTTTTTTTTCTTCAAATCTTGTTCGTTCGTTTCCTTCATTGATGAACGTATCATTGGAATTCTTTTTTTTTCCTCTTCCCCTTTTTCATAATCATTCACATACATTCCGTCGGTCCAGTTTATATTTAATTTATCACTCGATGCGCGTCCGAATGTTATTTTAATTTCGTTTTTCAAAATACCGGCGATATCCTCGTGAGCAATACGAATTTTGCTTAGGAGTTGTGGGTCCTGCGTTGAACCTGTTATACGCTTCGTTTTTATATATTACGTAATACTAGATACATAGTCGTATACATTGTAATATCTAATGTAATTTCCTCTAGGTATAATTGTACATGGTTCACGTGCTACGCCGACGAGTCCGGTACAAAAATTCGAGGAGCGAGCTTTTCTCGTGAACTAGACTATTAATTAGAATACCAGAGAATGAGAAAAAGAGAGAAAGAAAACAAAAAAGGTGTATATAAATCTAGTATCAATTACAATTTATAATGTTCGATTCGCATACTATGCAGTTGATCGATCAAACGACTGATTGATTGATCGATTGCTTATTCGTCACATTGTAGATAATTTACTTGTAGCTTTAACGCGACAGAACGTGTCGCCACCTTTCCCTTTTAAGTGTACATAATTAATTTAGATAATCAAACAGTTGGCTATTAATTAATAGAACATTGCTCTTAGAACACTTATCATGAAACACCAATCCGGATTTTGGTGGACTTCTGTATATATATTTTAATTGAAAAATTAATATCCCTCTATTGTTGCAATAACGCAAATGAATAAAGAGAGTTCGGGAGAAAAGGAGAAAAATCGCTCCCAATACAAGAAAGATCCTGGATCTAAATTCTGATACATTGTTTAATCACCTTTATCATTGAAAAGAAGCATGGGAGTTTAATCTTTTTTGTTTTTCTCATTTCTCTTAATATCCTACGAGATATTTTCGACCCGTTTCCATCGATAGGACTTTAATGGGTTCTTAATGATTTTATATAATTACTCATACAAGAGTAATGGATTAATGCGCAAAACATTTTTTATTGCATTATATTATAAGTACGACCTGAAAGCTTTTAATTGTGTTCACTAGCTTTGTACTGATTGTCTCGTTGAATTTTAAGGTCGTACCCCAATGTCGCTGACTATTACTGATCACGTGTACCACGTGCTGATACCCCACCACGTGCTACTACTTCACTAGCCAGCAGTGCAGACAGTTAAGAGCTTGTTGGCATCATTAACTTTCGAGCGTTAATAGCGATAAGAGAACGATCTACCTAAATCGAGAGTCAGACTCGTCGGCTACTTAATCAACACTCAAGCGTAATTAAAGCTTAATTACTCGTATAAAATCCACTGGGAAAAAGGAAAAGAGTGATGAAAAAAAAAAATTGTACAATATCGAAAGCTACAATTGAGTCTTGGTTGAATTTTTCTTGTCACAAGTGTTGTTCCGTTCCTTGCGTATATGCGTTTATTCGTGAAGGCGGATGCACAGCGGATTGTGAAAATGAAATGAAAACAAGAGAAAAACAATAGAATTCTATTTCGAGTTCACAATCCGCGTGCAACGTAGAATGTTTTATTATAATCAAACTTTATCGAAGACTGCTACGTATATAATGTGTTATTAGTGTTGAGTGAATGATAGTTCTGAGAACGAGTAATAAGGAGACAGAGAGAAAGAGTAAGACGTTGCGTGTGATTAGAAAACGCATGTGCGTACAATCGTATGGCGGATATATTCGCAGCGTTTATCGTGTTCTCGAGAAGTAAAGTGAAAGAAAATAAAAGAAGGAAATGAGAAAATGTCTCAACTCGTGTATGCCAGTCGCATTTATGGTGGCTGGCTTATAGACACTTATATCATGGATATTGTGATATTTAACTGGTAATAAAGTATCTAGGTACTCGTCGGGTCCTGTGTGCGGTTTAGGCTCAGCGACAAAGAGCGTAAAACGAAAGCACGAGAGAGGTGAGGGTTATAAGAAAGAGTGAATGGAACTCTGGCGAAAGAAAAAAGAAAGAAACAACAACAATACGGCAGCTCACCTCTGGCAGCTTCATTACTTAAAATGTTACTTTCATTCGTTAACTCGTGCAGTTTATTTTTTCCATTCGCTTCTTAACTTCAAGAGACCGGCAGAAAATATACTGCGGAGTAGTTGAATGAATAATGGTTGCATTTGGCAGCTTTCTTTTTTGACTCGTTATATGTTTCTACGTGTATGATATACGAAACGTTGTGTACTTGGGATTTATGTACATGGGTGTTTTATCAGGAACCTTATAACGATCGGATTTTTAATTTTTATTTCGTCTTATCCTGATCATTATTTTTTTTTTCAAATTATTTGTCAATATCTTTGCAGCAAGGTGGAACGCTCCGTGCTCTTGTTTTAATCTTTTCTTTTCTCTTTTCAAATGTATCCTCGATAAAAAAAAATGAAAAAGAAAGAACACAAAAATGGTCCCGCGCGTCTAGCACGATTAGATTTTATTATTTTATACGCTTATTTATTGCATCCTCTTTTATTTTTATACTTACCTTTTATTATTTATAATGTCGATGGCCCCCGTGTTCCTCGTTTCTCGTCTTACTCGGCCGCCCTTCGCTACCAGAACATTGCTTCGTTGTACTTTCTAACTGTAAATTATCTGTACACCAAATAGTATGTATACTACTTAAAAGTAATTTGCTCAGAGAGCGCGAGTAGACTCAACACTACCTGTGCTGTTGTTGTGTCATTGCTGAAGCTCGTGTTTACGAATAATTTGTGTGGGTTACCAGAATGCGTGAAAGAGAGATGGAATGAGAGAATGATAAGACAAACAATAAAAGAAATACGTACATGAGATTAAACAAAAATAATGGAAGTATTACTCGCTGAAATTTTGTGGTCGATTATAAATGAAAAAAAAAAAAAAAAAGTAAACAACCACTGTTGACTTAAAAGGTACTAAGTAACAATAATCTTATACATCCGACAAGGATAATGAATGGATTGCGTGTCTTGAATTTTAATTACCATCAATGTAATTGGTACAAGTCTATTTCTTTTCGTGTTGGCTCTATACGAAAAATGTAAAATTACTCTGCGAAGCGATTCTTGCACAAAGATTCATGCTAAGAAAAAGCTGAATCTTCTTTTGACAATGGATATTTGACTTTAAAATTCAACATACTATATCATGATTAATCCTTGTATGCCAAGAAAGGAATTATGTCCTTCTACGAGACTTACTTTCTGATCTGAGTAGTAGCTGTTACCTATAATCCTAAGTATTAATGTCGAGTAGGGCGATACATTGATTGGCCGCTGCTTTGTTTAATTAAACATTACATTACTAATTGAGAGAGGTGAAGCCCATTAGGTGGGCAAAGGTATACTGATAGTATTAGTATAATAAACTATGAATAAACGGCCGCGTTGCAGCGTCGAACTTCCTTCAGAAGTTTTATTGCACTACCATGAGTATAGTCTCGTCAAAAAAATTGCTAAAATAAAAACGCTATTCTTCAGGATATACCTATTTGAGTTTCTCAAGGAAGCTCGAACTTATCCTATGTGAATGTCTGTCGTGTGGCATTGTTATAAACAAAGATCATTGTTATTCGCACAGAATCAGATGTAATGGAAAGTCAGAGAGAATCAGAGACACGTGCGCCAGCATATGTACACGTATAGGGAAACGGAGAGGTGACGAATTATATATCAATATAACGGCGTAAAAATACGTTTTTCTCAGGTAATCTAGGGTGGTGTATTGTAGTCAAAACTTTTCTGCCAGGTTCTTAAATGTAACATGGTCGTCAGAGGTCTTGCACACAAAAACTTCACTAAGCATGATATTTAAGGTCTGAACCAATGCACGCTCGTCCATCAGTCGATATGGACTTATTAAGCGTGCGTTCGCTGACTTAGATCTTAAACAAAGCTTGTGAAACTTTGTTTGCGAGACTTCTAAGTGCACGCTTTTGTGCATTTGACTCGATTCTTGGGCCGCCTCGATGGAGAATCTTATTCTTGACAAATGACTACTATACGATGCACTACGCTATTCTGCTTTTATTCTTGTCAGTAGGATAAGAGACGTGGATCTAATGAATGGATAAATTGTTTGTTCATGTTGTCTCGTCGGGGCGAGCCTTTATTGTATATTGTGTATGTATATTACGATGTTACGTGTTTAAGATGATAAAAGAAAATAATAACTTTAATTGCAACCGAGTCCAACGTGTAAAATGAAAGGACACTGTTCACGAAAATCTCGGTTTGCGATTATATGTATATAATATATACATATGCATATGAGTGAAAGCTTTGAGACGAATAAAGCAGAGAATGATGACAAAAAGATAATAAAACGTAAGATACACGGATAACAAACAATACTGGAAAGTAAGGAATTATTCAAGAAGCGAGGAGCTAAAGGGAAATGATAAAGAAAATACAGAGAGCCTCGAGGCGTCAAGCAGTTTATTTCGCGATAATTCATAGTACCTTTGGGTGCCTCTTTTTTTTGCTTCCAGGTGATTATTCTTGGCGCGAACCTTTAATACGGCCCTGCCATGACGATGAGGACCAGTTGAACCATCCAGGTCCGTATCTTCCCAGAAGAGAACGGGTCCACCCACCAGGAATTCCTTTATACTGACCCGAGCCGTTAACTGGTACAGAGAGCAGCATTGAAATTTGCCTAGGTTGCCTGTAACGTCTGAAGGTCTTTGAAGGAAAAGCAAAAGCGAAAATCTGTTATTTAGAACCACAATGCATTTAGACGATGCAGAACCTTTACCAGCCAGCCTGTTTTTACTAAGGCTGACACCCTGAAAGGAAAGAAGACAAAAAGTCGAACAAGGATCATCCAAGGCTACGACTAGCACTATCTAATACAATTTTTTAATTTTCCAGAAAACGTACCCAGACTAATCTATAATGCTAGTATGCATGAGACACAGCATGCTAGGAACCAAGAGGTAAATAACGATCCATTAATTTACTAATACTCGTTTATACTCATATTTTTTAGTAATAAATTTCTTGCAGACACTTCCCTCAAACTTTATGGTAAACAGCAGGGTACTGAAATTCTCCTGGAATTTTACTGGGGTCGCGCCGCCTGCTTCCCTCGTGATTACACTGGCGAACGACTCTGCCAGGATCAGGTAACAGGGTAAGTATATTGCGGCAGGTAGATGAGAGCATGGTTCTTTCTACCTGGGCATCAGCCTTCCGTACAGCCTCCTGCTGTCTCCTGTCCCTTCCACGTCCTTCTTGTCCTGCCATATAGTAACCGCGTCTCTTCTCACCAGGACTCTTTGGATTCGATGCAGCCTCCGAATCATCTCTCTCTTTTCGTCTCCGAAGGAGAGAGCGAGTGTCAAGCGAAAGACAGAGTCAGAGAAGTGGGCAGCCGTGCAGCAGAGTGGGGCCACTACTAGCTGAGTCGAGAGAAGGAGAGTCGTCGCGGTACTACACATACTCCCGGCTACTTCAGAATCCGCCGTCTCCTTCGCGAGAACGGCTGAGTCTCTTGTGCTTTTTTTCATCTTACAAGGTGCTTGTGATTTTACCTCGAGAAGTGGAGACGAGACGTCATCTGCAAAACCGAACTGTGTTGGATTACCTAAGGAGAGATGGGGAAAGTCCTGATATCAGGCTCTGAATTAAACCATAGGTGAGTACACGTTTTTTAAAATCATTATTGTGTAACAATGAACTAACAAACAACTTGACTGCATTGTTGTACCATATTAAATAGATTGTTTTTGTACATTTAAATGTGGTATTACAATTTAGCATTTAGAACCGTCTAGAATGCTAGATCACCAAATAATAAACTTGCATTGTGTTATTCAACTATTAAAATGTGAACAGTGGATTCAGTCGATTTCTCGATGAAGAATGTTTACTGGAAAGCATTCACGTTGCTGCTAAATTGTTTATAATAATTGAGATTCACTTACTACAGGGAACTGGACACTTGTGATTGTCGTTAAGAAGTATTTGAGCACTTGGAACGAAGAAAGCATCGAATTCGTAGTGAGGCAATGTGATTCTGTTTACCGGTTACGTACCACTCGTTTAATTTCCACGCACGTAGCGGGCCAACTGGGCCGTCTGCATAATATCCATTTCGCGATAAGCCGTTCGCTATCGGTAAACTCATTACGATTCTTAGTACACTGTAAATATTCACGGAGACGCCTCTCGCGATATCTTCATTCATTTCCTGCATAGGAATTCAATCAGTGTAATAGCAAATATCGATCAGACTGCGCGATTAAATTAGCAGTCACGTTCTCCACTAGCGTTTGTTAAAATAAAATTGCGCTTGAATCATTTGCGTGGGCGATTCGCGAATTCTCTTAGGTGACGCAGGACTCAAACACATTATAATACGACACTCTTTGTGTAGCAGTAACGCTATGTGTACAGGGTTATTCAGTGAACACTTGACAGTAAGAAATTGATCGTTAAGAACCATGTATCTAGTTTGACATCAATATCTTTGTTTTGTACGAATCCTTATGTCAATATGTGTCTAGCCATGTCTTGCCGACTTTAATCACTAGCTGTCGCACGTGATTGTCATGCAATTAAATTCACAATGCTTCTGTACTATTCCAGACGTCCTGAAGATACGCTTGAACCACGTAGCAACGTAACGAGACAGTTCTTTCCTTTACGGTACATATGTGTACGCACGTGCGCGATTGCGTAATCCCTTGCAACATCATCTACTTTTCCTCTTAACTCAAAGGTAACAAAAGAGAACGGTCCTCCGATATATATTTTAATGTCGAACTGGACAACCTGAAAAATTGCTCGGGTGCTTCCACCAAATATTATAATCGTCTTTGAGACAGTCCAAGACGTTAAATCGAAACTGGTAGAAAATACAGACGTAGCTAGGATTAGAACGTTTGCGAGCCTCGTGACAACGGAAGAATATCTTTCCGGGTCATGGACACATCGTGCGTCTCCAGAATACTGTTTCGAAGTTTCAATTTCGTATGAACTCAATCAAGGATTCCAGACTGCGTTCAGTGACTCTATGCTTTAATAAGTGTATACCTTTGGCTTGGTTCTTTCTGTCTCTTTTTGTATTCCTCTGATCCAATGGCATAGAGAATTTTGTGCGAGGAATTCCAACAGCACGTGTACTGCGTATAGCTTAGGTGCTTATGATTTCGATGACGAAATACGATGACGACTCTCGCTGATGATGATTGTGACGTTTTTCTTCGTTACTAGTTCTCTCGTTATGTTTGCCAATAGGAGTGGTCATGAGCCTTGAAAAATAATCTTAGGATATGATGCGAGTCTATTGAAGCGAATGGACTCCTCTCTCTCTCTCTTTTCTATCAGTTTAGTTTTCTTATATGGGACTCTTTATATAGTAGTGTTACTCGTGGACCAATGACGTCATATTATGCTGAACGTGAATATCGTTTGTAATGGTTCTTCGCTATCGCGAAGAAGTTAAATATTATTCAGGAAGGGCCTATAGAATTCCTTAGATAAGAAAATGCCTAATTGGCCCCACAAATTGCGTTAGGGTATTATGGCAGTGCTCTGTTGTGTATTTTCGTCAAGTCTTTCGGTTCTAATGGAATGTCATAGGCTCGTGAATCACGAAAAGAATGTAATAATAATAGACCTAACGACACTACTGCTAGAATCCTACCTTAGCTCTGCTAGTAATATAAGGCGGCACTTTCTGAGACCTTTCTGGCCGCCATAAGTGATTTACTGTAACAACCCGGAAACTTAGTTTCTCTCTTCCTCGCATGCTTGTTCACTTTTCTGTCTTCGACATGAGTGCCTTTAGATCTTAACTCGAGAAAGCATGCTAAAAAATCGTAGACACTACACGGGAGGAACACGTGTGTAGCACACAGGCGTCACGAATATACAACTGGCAGCTAGTAACTCGTCTGAAAAATTATGTGTCGTTCGGATAGAAGTTCGATCGAGAGAAATGACTTTTCTTGACATTAATTAATACAAAAAATTGTTTTACAATTCGACACAGTTTGGCTGTACTCTTGAGTGTCCAATAATCATATTGTCGGTAATTCGTCAACTTGCGTAAACATTTCGAATATGTTCTATTTTGGTTAGAGCCTTGTGTTTACGAGAATGGGTGAAACGTTTATGAGACTATTAAGATTGTATGTATAATAAGTGCTAGAATTGACCGACAATGTTAATTAACTTAGTTGTGAATGAAGTGGAATGAAAACAAGTGAATATCGATGTTACTGATTGAGAAACTTTATTCATTGAGTTTACCTGAGTTTCTAGAGTCCAGTGATTCCAATTGACGACGTACGTGTGCCGAGAAAGGCCCTGTATGAGAATACATGCCCACACGCAAACGCACCGTAGTCCCTAACGCCCACACGAGTAACGCCTCCGGGGCCCAGTTGCATCAGTCCCAGAAGACTAAAGGTCCTCTCACACTGAAGACGGGAATTGTTGAATTCCAGAATCTGGTCGGCAGAAGTCAAAGGAGCAATGTCGAAGTTGGAAGGGAAGTAAAGATTCGTGGATGAGATGCTGCTCAGAGTCTCCTAGTGAAATGACAAAAATACGTGAGATTTTTTATCGCCATCCGGTGGAAGCGTTACTATTTTTAGCTTCATTCAGAAAAACTTAATGGACAAGTGTGCATCCGTACACAGCCGGTGTGGCCGAGTACTCTGTATTACCGCACTAGGTACTGTACGCTACCAAAATACCAATGTCAATGCTGTTGGTTAATAGTACCGTTTACTCTTACCAGTACCAACCATTCGTTAGGGTAATGTTGAGGTGGGATTGATAAATAAAAAAAGAAATGTAAAACGAAGGCTTAGGAAGAAGAAATAAGGGAAAAATACTTGTTGACTTTCTACGACGTGTGGCATACGTGAACTTTGTTGTTTCATAGGTATTTTTCTTACTTCTTTTATCTCCGTTCATTCTTTCTGCTTTCTCACCTATTTCCTCCGTCCTTTTTCGGGGCATCCGCCACTTTGACTGGCAGCTTTTCTTTCTTATTCTTCTTTTGACTCATTGCCACGCGCTCCTCGTTAAAATCTCAAGACCCATTAACCGCTCTTGACTCTTCCCTGAAATACTGCGTTGAGATGTAAATTGTGAGTGTAGGTGAAATAGTGAGGATAATATTTTTGTTTACTTCATCTTTTAAATTATCTTGATTTGACGATTCATCGTGAGCTTTTGCAAATCGTGACATCTCATTCTTTAAATGGTTGACAGGTCATGCAGGATTTAAAGTTTATCGCCCTTTGGGCACTTTGATTTTCGAGGATTTTCAAAACAATATACCTGAGCTATAGAAATCTTTGATATTGATGACTCGTTCTTTCCAGTAACTTCTCTTATCAGTCGTTATCGCTGTAGACCTTTTATCCGATGCTCGTAACTATGCTACGCAAGTTTATCAGCGCTCAGTGCAACTCGACGATAAAAGTGAACGAAAGTGTACAATTACCTGGTCGATTTTATTTGATTCAGCTAGGTAATTAATTTCTACAATTCAATATACTAGTGCATAATTAATTCTAATCCCAGTGACATCGATCGATCATTTCTTTTTGTTATCAGTACAAAGTGAGGTTGCAGTTGATACTGAGAATTATTTGATTTTGGTATGAAAAAAGCAGAAGGTACACTCTGATAGACTGGTTTATTCGCAACGTAGGCTAATGTCAAGGAGTACGTAATAGCTTCAGTGTAGTGGCAGTTGTTAGTGAGTATAGGATAAAAATCAAGCCGTATAGTTTATGGAATCAGGCCATGGTTTCCGAATGCCGGTGGTAGGCTGACGTTTACTTTCCATTGAACCGCTTCCATATACGACGAAGACTCCCTGCAAAACCGGCCGGCCAACCAAGCAACGAGTCAGCTAGCCATCGAGACCACTCAAGGAACTTGAAGAACCAGAAGGAAGAGTAGCAAGAGTATTACGCTATAGACTCCTGAGAAAATCTTGACATCTGTTTTGTCATGTACTCTCTGACGAGGTGTGCTGTAGTTGGGTTCAGGATAAAAAAGGAAAGGTCTGAATTGCAGTAAAAGTGAGGATGGAAGAAAGAATTTTTTTTGAATGAAATCGAGCAACCAGAAGAGGACCGAGGAGTCAGTCAGTCGTCAGACCAGAAATCCGGCCTACGAATTTAGACCAGCTCGAAACGGTCGTAGAAAATACTTCTTGTGACTCGGGGACGAAATAGAAAGCAAAGAAGAAGAATAAGAGAGGAATAAGAATAAGACTAAAGTTAGGGTTACTGGGTACTCTTCTTCTGGCAATTAAGGGCTAATTTCGTTTGACTTCTCGTACATTTCTTTTCCTTTGTTTACTCGGTAATTAGAGCACCGCTCAGTGGACATTTTGAACATTATTTTTCCTACTTCGCGCTATGTACGTTTGTGGTTTAACGTTGTACCATTTTATTTCATTGTTTCAGGATGGAATGACGACTGGCCAATGAAGAAATGGCGCTCACCGTGGAATCCTCAGGTCGCGTTTTCAACGGAAACGGTAACTATCTTCGTGCGACATCTTTCAAGATATAATAAGAGATCCGCCTGCTTCCAAATGCTGAAGATCCGCGAATTCCGGCTAATGAACTTACAGATTATTATTACCGGGCCGACTGGACAGAAGCCAAGGGTTACAGCATGTTGCTTCAAGCATCAAAGCGCAAGTTCGTTAAACTAGAGAAACCTCCAAGGAAACCTATCGAGTCATCTTCTTGAATCATGCAACACTTAATCATTGAATCAAGCAATAAACTGGTTTATTGATATCTTACAAAATACAAGCATGGCAGGAGGCATTCAAACAACAAATTGTTTTTCAAAGGCACATATCAATATCCACATACATACGATTGACAATTCCTCAGATTGATAGAAAATTATTGTTCATTGAATCTCGTTAAGTTGTCTGAAAAGTATTGTATCTCGTTGTTTATTCTATTGCATTATTTCTGTGGACTACGTGACTCATTAGATATTTATTTTCAGTGTCTAACCAGGGTTTCCTGAACAACAGCTCGCCCGGCTCCAAATGCCTATGCTGTCCCTATGGATATCACATCGATTTGGATTTTGTTCGATACTGCGAGGCTGTTGCGGCGGGAAGTACCGGTAGCGATCGTTCTATAAGCGAGAGACGCAAGAAACGAGAACGCAGACGACAATGTCAGTCAATGGAAGTTCTTTTGGGCCTGGTAAGAAAAATCATTCCGTTAGAATTGCGTTGAAGTTATTGTGATAGATTCTTAAAAATGTTCAATGCTTGTAAAAACTCAATCAAATCATAAGGAAGCATAATAGCAGTCTTAGCCCATATTGCTCTTGTTGAAATTCCTTAAGAGCTTCCAAGCCTATTTCATCGTATTTGTACTATCTGGCAATTGATGAAATTATAATATAAGAATCATTTCGATATTAACACTAGTAATTTCACAGGTAAGCCCGGCCCTGGCCAGTATAGAAGCGCAACTGCCGAAAATTCCTCAAGAAAATTTAACAGTAAATTGTGTAGCGACCTTGCCCAGATGTGGGCACGCGAGGCCTTCAAATATTCATCAAGTAACAACAAATCTGGACCTGAGCGACGTTGTGGGAGACTTCGAAGCTACTTTGAAACGCTCCTCGAAACCCGGTAAGTTTGAATTTGCGAAAGAGACAAACAGATTTATTTAATGGTAATATCTTAAGGGTAAACTCCAAACCTTTATTTAAAAACGGGTACCTACCTGGACGGAAGTTCAAGGAAATGTACAGTTAATTTTATATTCCCATTTGCCAGCTATGTACTTTCCCATTCCCTCTCTACTGTCTGTTTACTGTCGACGTCAACACTGCTAGTAGTACCGTATTAGTCAGTAGTAGTCCTTAGTTTCCAAAACAAAGTTCAGTATGTAACGTGGTCTAGTCTTAGGAGACATTTTACATACACATTACCCATCAACACTTGGATGTTTCATGATAGACTCGATTGAATTCTATATATGTGATATAATGGAATAATGTGATAAATTACTAGCTTTTTTCTTAAAGCTTATTGTTGTGTAAATGATTAATATACAATGTAACGCGATTTCAAAAGTACTTTTTAAGTAATAACCGTATTCAGTAGAATTCTCAATGATTCTTCTGCATACAATTTGCAATGTGCTACTGAACTCAAAACTGTGTCTAGTCAGTGCCGTGAAGGGAGTGTATGAATATCTGAAGATGTGTCCTGTGTTCTCAATCATCAATATTAACATTTACAAGGGTCATAAAGTCGATGCAACAACATCATCTGGTGAGTGCGGAACTTTAATTCCGAATAAATCATACAGTGAAACGTTTTTTCGTTTCATCTTTATTGGAATATAAAAAATTGAGGACGCGCCATCCGGATCTGTAGGAACACAAGTGGGCAACAGATAATCTCGTTTAATGACAACCGTTTCTAATGGATTATTAATTATAAAAATTTGCTACGAATCGTCTTCACGGCTGTTCGATTTCCTCGTGCTAAATTCTTTAGTGTCTCGAGACAGAACGAGACGATCTTCTTCATGCTAGAGCAATCTTTTCACCGTAGAGAAATGGCATTTCGTTACCGAGTCAATACTCTCTGTACAATTACTCTGTTTACTAATCTGCTCATCTCTTGTAGTCGACCCACATTGTGACATTACAATTTGCCATTTACAGCTCATACTGGCCAACACCATTGCGTCCATCTCTTGAGGATTTGTCAGCATTTTCTTATTGTTGTTTCTTATTTCATTAGTCTTTTTTTCTTTAGCTTCAAGCTTATCAAATACACTCTCAGCGTCCACCTTTATTTCTTCAAGTCCATCTTGGTGTCTTGTTCCAAGTTGCTCGATAACAAGATAGAAGCTTCCCTGGAACAGTCCTGGAGAGACCCGTGAGAATTTTCTTGAGAATAGGACTCCTTGAGAAAGTTTTATCTCGTAGTAAAATAATGGGGCATGAAATTGGTTGCAGGATGTTCTGGATCTTCTATTTTGTTTTATGCGGCCAGATATCAAGGGATGGATGATCTTATCGAAATTCTTTAAAGATAATCAATCGATCAATTTATCAATAGAGATAAAAATGTACTAGACTACCGTAAGTCAATTTCATTTGGCATTTGTACAGGCGTGTAGCAATCTAAAGTGGTTGGGTGAGTATTTTAGAAAAGCTATAAGATTTGTCTTGCTTTTGAAATTGCCAAATTTTAACGATCAGCCTCAAACTACTGGCGCTCCTGAATTTCTATCTGTATGCATGTTCGTCCGCGTTCGGATGCTAATTTATACCAAAACCGGCTACTCACTTCCAGGAGACGAAGGTCGAACCACCTGAATGACGCTTAATACAGGATAATTTTTCTATCTTTAGCGATGTCTCAGATCACCGATACTCTCTCTCTCTATGTCTCAATTTTATTCTCTGGCTGATTTGCCCGACATTTTAAGTTCTCACGGGTCGCTCTGTTTTCGCACGAGAAAATTCCCAGCCGAAGGACAATTAATTAATTTTCTTCTCCCCATTCTTCCTCGGCACCGTTAATATGCAATTCGTAAATGACGATCTTCTCACTCTTCCCTTTCACTGGGAATTCCTTATCCCTGGCAAACATATTGTTGCGCAAAAGGAAAAAGCAAATTGTCATGTATCGCCTTAGAAATGTGTAATCCACAATACATGTATAAGGAAAGCTGCGAACCTACGAACTCGTGAACCCTGAAACTCGGCAGTGCGTAGCCGAAACCACCTGCTTCCGGTAACCGTAATGCCTGCCGAACAGCAACCACGTAATAACCGTTTCTTACCAGATGCTGAGCAATAAGAAAATCCGTACTGCAACTGTGAACTCTTGACTTTATTTTTACTTCGATGAATCCTCGTGGTACGTTATTTACTCTTGTCTTCCTTCTCACTTGCTCTGTGTGAACATCCATTGTTCTTGTTTCAGTCTCACGTCAATAATTCTATCACAGTCTCAGACCTCCTAGCAGAGCAACAAGTGGACACCGGCAGGTGATCGGTCCTAACAAAACGAAAATTAGTGATGTTGCATTCATTGGGACAATCTCAGGTGTTCAGGAAAGATGAAATTAGAGCAGCTGTGGCTTGAATTGCTTCGATGCAGCCTTGCACAGAGCGCATATGGCATTGCACCTGCCAAGCAGGCACTAACAGAAATGACTAACCAACCGACAGCTTGGATGAGCCATATTTGAATGAAATTCTCTATTTAAAACAAAAAGTCAATATTAATAAACGTTGAGGCACCCCGACTGTGTGTCGTTGTAAAAAAATAGTATATTACATAACACTGAAAAACTTACTGAATTATATGTAGCAACGATGCATTCTTCATACTTTAAAAGATAGATTTCGTGTTTACACGTATCTTAATTTATTGACAAGAAGAATTGATTCAACGCACAAAACATTGTTCTCTCGTATCTCAAGCACGGTAATTGAATGTACATGCGATAAGTTGAACTTTCCTGATTAATAGTGAAGTGTATCAGATCCGTTGATTCTCCCTACTCCTGACTTCTTTCCTGGCGAAGTGGAATCCGAAGTAGCAATGTTCTGGCAGTCGAACGCGAGCTCCAAGCCAGGGCGAAAGGCGCTCTGCTTCGAATCCTCTCCTAACAATAGTCGCGTGATAGTTAAAAAATAAGTTATTATGATGATAATAATAACAGCCAATGAGGAATAACGAGTGAGAGAAGAAGTGAGAGTAACTGCAAGATGTGACGACTAAACGGGAACCAAATCGTGCGCGATTACCGTGCGATTCTCTCTAAAATTAAAATCTAATAATAGACCTAATATTAGTCTTGTAAAATTAGCCCGAAGTCACGAGTGAGAAGCTGTATGCGTTGACCGATTGACGTTCGGCTTAACATTGAATTACTGCTTAAAATGGGAATTAATATTTTTAAAATTCACATTACTTTTCTTTGCATCTCTCTAAGCTTCCATCCCAAGAGCCACTCGCGATTCGATAATACAACTGTACAATAATGCTAATGAAAAGGTCAAGATAACTACGTCTTATCTTGGCGCTACACTGTCATTTCAATTATTTGATACCTACGGATAAGAGTGTACGAGGTTGTTCTGGGGGGAAGATGGGTGTGAAAAATTTCATTAGAAAGCGACTGCCTTTCTGCAAACTCAAGATTAAACGCAAGAGTCGTAAGTTTATGGGTCTTTGTTTTATTTTTTGGACCAAGTGAAACCGTGGAATCCTCCGTATTCTCAAGATTAATTGCAATCAATGTACACTGGAAATGTTTCAACGTTCAATACGTATTTGTCCATCACGGAATTGCACACTGTCAAATGTCAAGTCGTATGCCTTGTTTGTCCCTCTACATCATCAGGCGATACTTGTTTTCTCAGCAAACAGGATCTTCGAGTTGTTTCTTCTTTCTATTATCCAAGAGCCAATCAGAAGTCCAAGTCAAGATGGTCTAGTGAGAATTTTTGGCTGGATAAAACATGCGTTACTTAGCATTTAGTGTTTTCATATAAAACAGACTCCTCCTAAGTAGTACAAACTGTATCTTTTTGGGGGAGAACTGTAAGGCGAGACTGAGAGACATTAACTACGTGAGCTATTAAACGTATAACGTGCTTTTGCAACTGGCATTACGTTTACAAGAGAGTAAAGTTAATTAAAAGTGTCTTCTTATCTTGGTTCAAACAAGCCAGATGCCTTATCAGAATTTCAACTCGTGCTAGTTAAACATACATCAGGACATGATCCTTGACCCTAAACCATTCGAAGATTGCTGCTATCTTTAAGTAAACTTGTGTATACTGTAACACTTAGTTTTTCAGTAGCTAATTGAGTACCGTTCATCTGAACTGTCATAAAGAGATTCGAAAAATTTAAAGAAGCTCACGAAGGTGCAGCACTCGTTAGAAAAGAATATTAATTTCTTGCGAACGTTGATAAATTATTCATATACCCAGCTAGACACTTCACTGCACTTTAAGGTCAAACGCGAATGCATTGTACAGTTCTTTCAATATTTTCTTCTTTTTCTTTTGACTCGGTGCATCGGTTCCTGACACGCACCTTTACGTAACATCAGTTACAAGACATCAATGTGAATACTGCCAGTCCATGGATTCGCTCTAAAGAATGAAATACAATGTTGTCATGTTTTTTTTACTCATTCACTTTGAAACCAGTGTTTCTTTTGTAACGAAGGGATTCATTTAAAATTAGTATAATAATTGTATGACTAATATTGTTCCTTTCTCATTCTTTTTAGATGGAACCGTCACTGCCTCTCATATGCAAAATTCGAGCCACGTCGAATCCATCGTGGATTTCGACAATGCGAGCATCGGCAGTGGAAACTCGAATCTCAGCACTGGTGCTCTTCAGGTATGTAGAGCCAAGCTGCATGCAGGATGCATGCACTGCCTTTCCAATGGGCGTACTTAATTTGCTTTATGCCTTTTATTTATGTTTAATTGACAGAACATCAGAGAGCAGATGGCCGCATCGTTGGAAAGAATGAAAGAACTGGAAGAGCAAGTTAAAATTATTCCCGTGTTACAGGTATGCAGTTGATTAGAGAATAAGTGGTGTTTATAGAATTACTATTAACGAATATAAGCATCAAGCTTTGGAAACTTACAGAGGGAATTGTTGAGGATTTAATTAGTGACCTATTGATTTTAATGTAGCGAAGGGATGTCAAAATCCAGTTAGTGGAAACTCGGGGGTTCAGCTTATCAGGAACTATGGATTACATATTTAACGATGTCTGAATTCTCCTGGTTGAATCAGTCGTGTTCCTTAGAGTTCCGACCAGTTGCCTTTCTACGCTAATTGCTATGGCACTTTCTAGCAACTCCACCCGAGGCACAGGACGAACAATGCCTCCTCTTATCCACGTCCCAATCTTCCTTTAGGTACAGGTGTCAGTGCTCAAAGAAGAGAAGCGAAATCTTTTGCACCAGGTAGACGAGCTTGCTAAGTCTAGGAGCAGGAGCAACAATGATACCAATCTGCAACGGTATCGTAGTCAATCCTTTTCCGAAGATCATAGTCTTCGTGAACCATTTAAAACCATGAGGATGCCTACCAGGGACATGGGAACTATGTGCGGAGTCATGACGAGGGACGTCGGTGTTTCTTATCAGCAGGTAAATAAGAAGGAGCTCTAAACTAATATATGTGAATTATATATTTTTTTTTTTACTTTTGATTTTGTTTCGTTTTTAAAATAGATAAGAACTCGAGACGTAGGAATGGTGACCAGTACTCCTATTCAGAGGATTCTGGAACGTAGTCTTCTCCAGGTTGAGGAGATCCTACCTTCCGACAAACTCGACAGATATTCTTCATCTAGGGAGAGTCTTAAGAAACTGGAACGTAGCGAACTGCAGATTGAGAATATACTCCCAGAGAGTAATGATTCCGCTTTATTAAGATTGACCAAGAGTGACCTGTTTCTTGAGAATATCAAACCGGAAGAGAAATTGAAAAAAACTTTAAACAGAAGTCCCTTAAGAATTGAAAATATTCTTCCCGACTTTTCAACTAAAGTTGCACCCAGTCACGCGAAGGACAGAAAGCTCCGAGAATTCGGCACAAATACCGAGAGAATATTGCGTAGAAATTTAGTCTGTAGCGAATTGAGAGTTGAAGAAATTGCACCAGAGATCAAGAAGGTTCCTGAAGTCAAAAAGAAATCCTGTGGAACGGGTACTGATATCCGTTTCGCGGAGGTAGTCACAGCTAGCGAAGTGGAGGTCATTGTCGAGAACGCTCTCAGAGTTTATAAACTGGAGAATATTCCACCTAAGAAGGAAACAATCTCGCGAGAGACACAATGTCAAGCACAGTCTAAAATCACAAGCGATAAAAACATTCAGGTAACAGAACCGATAAGAATGAAATCTAATGTTGGCGTCACTGTGAAGCCAAGAACTCTGGATGCTAGTGTGGACGTCAAAATTGGTCCAGGAAGTCGTTCCATAGGTGTAGGTCCAGATCAAGTATCGACGATACCAGTGTCCTTGAATTCCTTGAACTCTCTGAACTCCAGAAGTCATTCATTTAATTATGGCGACACACAGCCCAAGCGAAAAACGACCAAGTCCGTTGGAGTACTTGTCGAGGGGCTGATCAAGACTTCCGTAAGGTCAACGGACACATCCGGTTTAACACCGAAAAAAAGGGAGTTTGGAACTTCTACCCTGAAGAAGAAACTCATTGATGTATCAGTCGGCGAGTCTGTCAAGCCGCACATCACAATCTCCTGTGCTGCCAATTACTGTGACAACTGCAAAGAAACCATCAAGACCCTGGCTAAACAAATAAGCAACAACAACGAAAACAACATGAACCATCAGATCTCAAATACCGTATCCAGGATACCCAGACCTTCCCACATTTCCTTGAACACGCCAGATTACAGACGACAGTTCAAAAGGCAGGATACCTACACGAAAATCCCTCCTGCTGGAGTTATCAGATATGATTCAGATAATAAGGAGCAGTACGAGACTCACAACCGGTAAGTAGTGCTAAAATCAATTATTATTAATCGGTCTTATTAATTCACACCTTCTTGAGAAATATGTACAACTGTCATACTTTTACTATACTGACTAGAGACTTCCTGCTAATTGAGTACACTGAGTAGAGGTTATTCTTGTCAAAAGAAATACCCTATTGCCTCTGCCATTATGTATGCAATTCAAAAGACGAGTTTGCGCATTACAGTATAATTGACGGGAGAGGGGGCAACGCTCTGGGCTTTAGGATTGGCGAGGTCATGGCGCATATTGCCATATGTCCCTGACTAGGAGTCTACTAGCCGTCCTGATAAAGTTGTGGCTCAGTAGAAGGAGACACGTCGTGCACTATGCTTTCTCGTGGGGTAGTAATTTTCTGGCTATTATTATTTTGCAAGCCACCCTCGAAAAGCCGAAGGTGACCCGCTTCCCAGGGGTTGAGAATCAAACGAGTAGTAACGCCGCCTGGGACGCGGGTTTCTTTTTATTCAGTCGTTACCAATCTCTACGTACCAGCTTCATATTTATCCAAGAAGAAGCAACGCCTTAGTTTGGATTTGGATGTGATGGAATTGTCTGCTTAATTTCGATCTCGGCTGATCGATGCTGCAGCAGCAGCAAGTTCGTCATTTATTTCGCGAGTGTAACCTGCACGAATTATCTTCTGACGAGAACACTGGGTAAATCAATCTCAGAGTTAACTCATTATTCTTTCCACGATTTGACAATGCGATATTAGAACGTTTATGGCAGAAGAGTATTGAGGGATAATATCTTTTTAGGATACTTATTAGCAGTGAGTTTGTTTAGGTTCCCTCGTATTTTTACTATTACATTTCAAACGATTGTTTTGATTTTTTTATTTGGTTTTATTCAGCCCAATTGTACATTTTATATATCTCCCTTTAGAGATATTTAATAACAATTACGTTACTATGAGAATGTACATTCTGTTTCAGGCTTCAACAATTGGATACGGAGAAGATCAGTGGTGAAAAGATCGTTCCAGAAGAGTCACCACGTTCAGAGAAGGAGTCGGCCGCAGATGAGAAGCATGGATTGCAAGAGTCCGCACTGTTCCAGCCAATTCAAGAGAAGCCAAGAAAAAAGGTTGAGCCAAGTAAAGAAATGCGAGCCGCCATGAAGGTCTTGAATGATAATTTGCGAAAGTCCCCCAGTAGAAATATTTCGCATCAGATTAAAAACGCGACCAATGTAATACAACAAGAATGGTTCAAGATCTCGAGCACGGCAGAGGCTAATCCTCTGGACGTCGAGGACTATCTGGATTGCTTCGAGGAGAGTTCCGGTTCTCTATTGGAGTACATAGTCAATATGACAGATTCGAGCGGAAACACGGCAATGCACTACGCAGTTTCTCATGGTAATTTTGACGTCGTTTCCATCCTCCTCGACTCAAAGGTCTGCGACATCAACAAGGCGAACGTCGCCGGTTACACGGCTGTTATGTTGGCAGCCCTCGCCGACGTAAGGAACTCCACACACGCTTCAGTAGCCAACAGATTGTTCCAGCTGGCTGACGTTAACGTACGCGCTAAGCTGGTAAGTATAAGAAAACAGTAGTGAATCCTCTACAGGGATTGACACTAATCACCAGTAGGATTCTTGTTAACGCATTTATTTTAATCTGCATCCAGCATGGACAGACTGCGCTGATGCTTGCTGTATCTCACGGGAGAAAAGACATGACCCAGCTTCTCCTGGACGCTGGTGCAGCTGTGAATATCCAGGACGAAGATGGCAGCACTGCTCTGATGTGTGCAGCCGAGCATGGACATACTGATATAGTGCGCCTCCTCCTGGCACATCCTGATTGTGATCCCTCCATTGTTGACGTGGATGGTAGTTCTGCCCTAAAGATCGCCCTGGAGGCTGGCAACCGGGATATCGGTGTACTCTTATACGCACATGAGCACGTTAACCGAGGAACTAGCCCTTACTCGTCAATGAGAAGAACTCGCAGAGGATCTAAGCCCACAACACCTACAGGAGCTTCGCCATCTGCTCCCGTGAGTCCTGCGCCGTCGAGACGCTTTCATTCCTCGAATATATCTTTGAATTCCTCGAAGTACTCCTCGTCGAAATAGTTTCATAATCGTATCGAAGTTGCACCAGGAGTCTTGGTTTAGGACTGACATTTGCTAGTTGTTAGACGAGGACAACATCCTGTAAGTCTTAAGAGATGACGAGCGATAGGATCATTTTTTTTAATCTTGAAGAGGATCCACTCTAAATGAACGCCACTTGTTGCATTTAAACATTTTTTTTTTTTTCTGTATCTATCTACCACCCCCCTATGACTTCTACATTTCTCTTTCTCTGATTTATTTAAAAAAAAAAAACTGCAAATTTGGCAAGTTTCTATTTTCCACGTTACGGAATAGTAAAGATCTGATTTTCCTTATAATTGTTCTATCACTAAAAAAATTTGATTTTCTTCCAGAAGAAAATCTACTGGTCATTATCCTTGAACTTCTAATGAATATGCAATCTTTATTATTTCCTGTTTATCTTTTCCTATCTTTCTTAAGGTACCTGATCGCGTGAAGTCAAATAAGGCTTGTACTTTTTAAAAAGGTTTTATCAAATTGCCATTAGAAGATTCTTGCGCTTCTCTTATACTCAACAATAATTTGCCTCCCAGTACTATTATCCTATATTTTTTAATAGCACTAAATCAAACATAATTATCTCTGATTTTTACTTTACTATTGTCGAAACTACTATTACAACAAGCTAAAGGCTGTCTTTTGTAAATAAGTTTTTCATTCCAAGTATGACTCTTCGCGAAGTGTATTTCTCTATTCTTCCTTCTCACTGTCTCTCATTTTTTTGCGCAATTCGCAAGAGAATTGAAGCCCCGTTTACAGGTGCTGCATGTAACAAACGTACATTCACGGTGCTCGTGGTCATAATTATTCTCGATGAAGAAGGCTATGAATAAGGAATATATAAAGAAGAAAAGATTAAAGAAATCATTGTCAAATGTTCGTATATCAGGGAGGAGAATGCAAGGATAGACAATTAATGAAGGAACGAAGGAATATTGAAAAATGTATGTCAAATGTGTAGAGAAACGTATGAACTCTTTCTCGACCACACGGTGGAGGAAGAGAACGTCATTTTCTAAGCTGTTATGTACTTCAAATTATATCTTAAAGAGATGGCCGTGCGCTTTTTCCTCGGCTCTAGATTTTATATATCGCGTATATAACGTAAATGATGTTCTCATTGGAATCGTCGTGGCGCAATGTATTGAATGAACATGTGAATGAATGACTGAGTGAGGGAATGAATGACTGAGTATCGATTCACAATGAAAAGTAAATAGAACGAAAAATATAAAAAGAGAAACTAATAACGCAAAGATACAATTACGAGCGACGCGGTGGTGCGTAAGAAAATTTCGAAGTTATTTTGAAAGGTATACATAAAAATATTTATATATATTATACACGTCGGGTTTTTCTTTTTATTATTTTTCTTAAGAGAGTCTCAGGCAGCTGACAGCCATGTTTTAAATGAAATTCTAATGTAAAGCGTGGGAATAATGTCTTCCAGGGAAGTAAGGAACAGAAAAAAAAGATAGAACGATTTATAAAGTCTGTGGCGGTGAAACATTCCACATTAATTGCAAATCGTGACCTTTGTAAATCCGGTCCTCCTGCTGAAGGACTGGCAGACTGATTAAAAGCACTTGGCCTAAAATACACTGTCGATCTTTAATGTCGGGAACTAGAAACGCAAAAAGCGAATAAAGGTATACAATAACAAAAAGTTATATGATATATACTGATTTAAATAGCCGCCAATACAATTAGATTATTGTATGTTGAAGTAAGAACAAAAAATAGTTTAAAGGATTCGATTCCGACCAACGTAGTCTTTTAGTCATGTGATCGACTTTCGAGACAGTAGAACAAAATGACGTTTAATACGCGTGAGACCCAATAATATTTTAATGTATTACTCTGTGCCCCATGAAGTATTTCCACGTGCTACAAGCGCGCTGAGATCCTTTAACAAATGTAACATTTATTTATTCTGGTTGAATACGTCGCTACGCCGCCGTCGACTCCGCGCAAGAAATTCTACCTTCCTTCACGTGAATTATCTTTCCTTTCTCTTTGATCTTTCCTCTGTTTTTTATATGTCCTCCCTTTTAACCTCAAACTAGATGCGGGAGGTCCTGTCGTTGCACGAGAGATGCTCGGCGTGGGAGAAATTTTCTTTCTAGGGTTGTGAATAGTGCGCTAAGTTATTTTAACGTGTTGAGGAAAGGGCGATTTAAATTAAGCACGTCCCGACACGAATGACGACGCTATTTTTAAAGCGTCGTTATACGACGAATGGCGATTATCATTGACGATGGTGATTATTAAGTGATGATGATGTTTAGAGATCTAGATGATAGATCATAGAGACATGTTTTTCATTGTTTGTGCCTTTCTATGTAACATATTACGACTAGTAATAAATATTTAAATAATTCCAAGCTTCTCTTTAATATTAATACGTGTACTGCTTGTTGCGTTATCATGTTCTTCAGCTATATTAATATTGGTAACGTTTTTTATCTTCTATAATTTATGAAAATTATCTTTGTAAACCGTATTCACCTGTACAAGCCTAGACTACAAGAAATGCATATTCTCATGAGGATAAAACTGAACAAAAACAAGAAGCAGAGTGTGCTTGCAGTAATCTTCTGTAAGACATCCAAAAGGTGTAAGTATTCAATGAGCACAGTGAAAGTTAGATGCACAAAGCTCATAGACTCATAATTCAATCATCGGTTTAAGGTCATTGTCATATGGTACTGGACTAATATAACTTCAACAGTGGCTGCAATATTCACTACATTCATCCGGCGGTCTTATTCCTGTTAAGTTAGTACTGAGTTAAAGAAACTAACAAATCACAGACATTTCTATTTCTAAGAAATATTTAGGATTGATTAGTTCCCTTAGTATCATCTATGGAGCATCTGTTTACCTTCAGCCGCTTGCAGTTGAGCGATACACGTATATCATTTATGAAAAACGTATTCGCTACGCATATGATTCTAGACATTTTTATGGAACATTAGTGCAGCAATTACTTTAGGATAAGGATTGTAAATGTATCATTATCATGAAATTACTCGACTAAAAGGTCTGCACTTATGTCACTGGATACTCGTTGGATCACTTAAAAGAATTGAAGAACGTAGTTGGTTGTACTTCTAGTGGGGCGACAGCGTATTATGCCACATTATAAAATAAATGATTTATTTACTAAAATAATAGTACATTGTATTCCTATGATTCCGTATACGTACTAGCGCATTTTGATTACTGGAAGAGCAAACGACAACTTAGTTTTTTTTACCTATCGCCAGGCTGTTGTGTACGTCTTATCCGAGAGACGCACGCATTAAACAATATGTAATTACATATTAGATTACAAATTCTATATCTATAAAAGAAAAATATAATAAAAAGGAATGAACCAAATATCTCACGTTATATGTAAACTGAGAACAAAGGTTAGGGTTTTACATTTAATGGCCATTCTTTTCTATATTATTATATTCCCAAAGGAAAGCGTAGTGTTACGAGAATCAATCAATATCATTCATAGATGATCCAGCCTGTTTTGACAATTTTCGTATTCGCTGCGCTCACCTTCTTTAATTCGCATTCAATAAATGAATCTCCCTACCGATCATATTAATATAAAACATTTATGAGGATCTGCGTCTGGGCTTGCACTACCAGGCAAGGACATTGATCCGAAAAAATTGTTAGTACAATACTCCAAGCACCATGACACAACACTGATAAAATTTCTCTGGCTCATCGACAACAGATACGCATATTCTGTTACTGGATAAAATTTGTCTATCATAATATTACATGATAATTTATAAGATGAATTATCGCATACGATATCTCGCACTTTAGTGCCTATCTGTAGGAACAACATTGATTCTGGGCAACTTCGCTGGAAGTTGGAGATCTACCCGAGTAATCGAGCAACGTGTTTGAAGAAAAAGATAAAAAATAAAAATTAACCCTTTGCACTCCAATTATGCCCCACAGGCACTGAAGTTAGTATTGATGGTACACACTGACTTTGTTATACTGTGTAATAATTTAAAGTTTCTTGAATTCGTAAAAGCAAGTCAAACGTTAATATTATACTTTGCTTTGACATTAAGCATTCAGCAAAATAAAATTAATTTTAGAATGCTACTACGATTATTATTTCTGTATTATATTCATATTCTCAAATTTCGTATTTAATACACACAACATAATGCAAAAATAAGTTGGTGTTGCTGATAGACTGCCGGGGAGAAAGTCGGAGCGCAAAGGTTTAAAAATTGAAAGAAGCAACTACGTGTAGAAGAGGCCCAGATATCTAATATGCTTGAATAGACAAATAATTGAAATCCTAAACCACACTAAGAAATTATTGTTATTCAGCGATTGCAATTGACACAGTTCTATCAAGAACGATCCTTCAGGAATGCTCACGAATTCCTCTGTAAACTTCTTTTCATTTCGTTTGGCCAGTCTAAAAAAACATCTATTTATGTATAATATACATATATCATAAAATGTAATATAATGTATTCTTATATATACCCTGGCTAAAAAATGTCATTCCAAACCAGGTATTGCAGCGTAATTTAGAAGGAAGCCATTTTCACAAGGTTTACATGAAAGACGACGTGAATCTTCAAAGAGAAGAAAAAATAAAGAATATAAAATGTTGCACGTACTATACGTCAGATATTAATAGAGCGTGAATGTATACGGGAATAAAAAGAAATTGAATTATGTATTAGACAAATCCTTAGGAAGAGAGCCATTTGATTGGCGTTGCAATTCGTCTACATACTTTTTTGTCTTGACCATAGTGGAACAAATTGTAAAATTGTATAATTCAATATATGTATATATATTGAGTATGTATATGTATATATGTGTTTCCTTTTCCATCCGCAAATTCTGTTTCACATATTGGATAAACTCTTCTCAAGATATGACATGTTGAAAGTGAACTAAATACCAGGGATTCATATCTTTATCGCATCACCAGATTAAGGATCAGCATTCGTCGCCATCGTCGTAATTGCCATTGTCCTTCTCCTCTTCCTCATGCTTATCATCATCGTTACAGCAAAGTTAGATCTAATGGTCCCCCTTTTGATTATTCTGCGCCGGGGTAGCTGGCGTCGGGTCGTCATGAAACAGTGGATTCTTCACCTCCATCTCACCAGTCTTTAAAAAGGCACAACAATGTCCTTGGATTAAAACGGAGCCCCTAGCTGAAGCAATAGCTTGCTAATATTTTTCCCATAGAAACGGAAGACTCTAGGAAAGGCAGTTTAGATAGTAAACACAGCTTCAGGCTACAAGAACAGAAAATTAAAGACAAATAAAACATGCAGCCTCCTACATAACAGATAGAAGAAACTTGAGAGGGATAAAAAAAGGTTTAATAAAAAAAAAAAAAGAAAAACATGTAAAGCTAATCTGTAAAGTTTTCGAATTTTATATGATACAAAATACACTTACCGGTGCAAGTCCTGGACACTCGTAAACTGTGTAATCGCCTTCCTCATTCTCCTCCTCGCTCTCAGCTTCAGATACCGATCCAGGATCTCGAGATGCAGCCGTACGGCTAAAGAAATAAGTGACAATTATAAGTTCATTTGAGCTTGCATAGATG
Source organism: Syrista parreyssii (assembly GCA_030142615.1). Classification (NCBI taxonomy): domain Eukaryota; kingdom Metazoa; phylum Arthropoda; class Insecta; order Hymenoptera; family Cephidae; genus Syrista; species Syrista parreyssii. Next base: position 163,823 of record JARQTG010000402.1, read on the forward strand.
TAGTGTTTTCTTCTACGTACTTTTCCATGGCTATTATTTGCTGCTTCTGATGTTGGAAGTGATACATCTGCGCCGATTGGGCCAGCCTCTGGTCGCCTGATGGAGATATGTCTTTATTTGGTCCTGTGACACCGTATGCCGGATATTCTATATCAGCAGCCGCTTTGGCACCTCGTTGAAGTCTGGGAAGAATGAGCCTTTAAAGATCAATTGTCTGTGGTAACAGTAATACTTTATTAAATTCCCTATTCCCTTCCAGAAATCATTGGCTGTCTTTAAACATGAATACGCAGATTTATCCCATAAAATGTTAATTCGATCCAGCATGATTCCTGGAAAGGTAATTCGTCTTTGAATAATGTCGCACCTGCACCATGTTAAGCTGATTAAAACGAGAGCAAACATGGCAGCAGCTGAACAACCCACTACGGTAGCTGAAACAGAAAAAAATAAGGTATAATTAATAGAGACTAATAAATATTTTTCTTTAAGAGTAAGATAAATAGATTATTCTTTCTATTTGAAATCATACCAATGATAAAGATGTCACTATTAAACTGATGATTAACTGGTAAGACTAAAGGATCATGTTCAGCTCTTCTTTGCGGTTCTGGCATCATCCCTGAGTTTGCATCTTGGAATTTATTATTGTAAACACTTTGCTCTGGTACCAATTCCTTAGTTTTCGGCGAATTCTCATTGATTTCCTCGTGACTTTCTATCATATTCACGGGATCATTTGTACTTCGATCTACTACTAAATAATAAAATATATGTTAAGATATACTTTTAGCAGTAGTTGCAATAATTATTAGACTGCCAATACTTACCAGTTGAAAAAGAATTATCCTGATAATAACGAGGATCATTTGGTTTTATAGCAAACGGATCCTTATCAACCAAATTAGAGTCATCAAAATTAAAAGTAAATTGGTCTATAGGTTCTGTTATTTCTCTATTGACAATAGGGTCATCAACATTATCCTCAGATAAATCCTTATGAAATTGTCCATGCCTTTCAGGAAATATGGAAAAAGCTTCCTCCTTCATTCCACGATTGACATAACGTTCCTCTTTATGAGAGACAGGAGCGATAGGAACGTTGACAGCAGGAAAATTCTGTTCAGTATTTTCAAAATTAATTCCATTTTCGGATGGCTTCTCCAAAATTGGAATCCTAAGGTTGCCATAGGTGTTAGAAAATTGCCTGGGAATGGATTCCAATTCATAGAGAGTACGTTGACGATCATTCCTGGGCGCTAACTCGTTCAAAATATTATTCCTCTGAGCCTCTTGTTCATAATCAAGTTCCTTCAATTGATTCTGAAGAACGTCAATTATATGCGACTTCTCGGTCAGGTCATCTAATATATTCTTTTCCTTCTCCCGTAGTAATTCCAACAGATGTTCCTTATGATTTCGCGACTTAAAATGCGTCGGTAGGCGTGTGTAATAATGCTGCTGATGACTCTGAGCCTCGAGATACCTGGCCACCTGTTTCAATGTAATATCCTTTGGTGACTCTGGTAGCACGTCTGTACAAAAACAATAGTCAATTATACAGAAGTTTCATTATTCTATGCTACTATTCTTATGAGTAACGAGGCTAGGTAAAAAAAAAAAGTAAAAATAAACGTGTAAGAGAAGCAAGACACGGCTAAGTATGTATTCTTATCAGCTGGTGTTCCGTTGGTGGTTTCACGCACACGTTTCCTGTAGAATAGCGATAAGTTAACATGTAGTTGGTCACTTGGTATAATGTCAGAGAAAAAAAAAGAAAAGGTCACATAAAAAATATGATCAGTACAGCTGTCAAAACGTTAACGAGATAAAAGACAGAAAATATTTTAACAGCTTCCATATAGACTTGCCTGGGTAATATTCTATTTCTCCTGTGATGAGGGTCACCAGTAGAAGGAATATTGTACCAGGCAACAGTCGAGACCTCATACTCGTTGGTGATGGCGCACTAGGTAGTCACAACGGTACACTGTCACTCCTTCCAGGTCTTCTTTCGGTGTTCTCGTGTTTATCGCAAACTGAACTGTCGTTTCCATATGTACTACCGTCATTCATGGGGACGGTCGGGACTTGCGCTCTATACGGACTTACATTTCAATCAATAATCTAGCCGGCATACGACCTACCTCTACACGTTATACTATCAAAATCTACCTACTCATATACGGATACAAGAGTTCGTGGCCTGGCGCGCGATATTACGAATGTAACAGGAAACCCGATATTGATTCAGCGAGTCCAATTACAGTTATTCGCCCGCGAAGATACGCACTTTTGTATTGTTAGACTTTCAGTGTACAACTGCTTCAAATGAGCTTATTAACTGCCCGAGCGACATCTGCTATTAAACGGTTGTGTGAGCAACTAACTAAATAGTCTGATTATAGTGAGTAAGATGATCCTAATACTCTAATAAACAAGCATTTAGTCCTTATTCTTTTCTTAACATTTATTATATCCTCTAGCGACTGTATCTGTAACACACCTAGAATTATATATTCATAGTTCCTATGATAATTATCATGTGATACTAAGTGTATGGAAAATAGACAACGGATATCCCCGCTTAGATCGATTTCAGTTGTCGAAGTCGTCGGTGATCGACTCGCCTTCCAAAAGAAGTCTATTGGGTTTACTCTTGGTCTTCTCTTTCTGTTTTCTTCTGCGATTCACCACGCCATCCGGTGCATCCATCATCCTTAGAATTTGCGTCTGATCCGAACAATCCACCGGAGCGACAGAGATATCACGTACTGCACGAAATTTGCCGCAGTTGTTCAAATGCTCGTTTTCCAGCCGAAAGAAATTCCAGATGAATCTCCTGGTTATGATGGAATTCGATAATTATATTTAATGTTATGTTAGAAAGAATTAATTATTGTTATGGTAAACAAACAAGAACGCATGCTCCTACTGATAACTGCAAGCAGCGACATGCTGCGAAAACTCCTGTATGGTTGGAAATCCAAAGCTCGCAAGCAGGTCTTATGTTACACGGTCGATATTCAATATGACATCAGAATACACGATACTGATTCTTCCGAATGCCTTGTCCCTCGTCGTCGTCGTCATCCTCGTCTTCCTCTTCATCCTCTTGATTATCCATAAGACCAATCACGACTTCAGGATCCTCTCTTCTTATGGGCCCTATGGAGATGTCTCGTACGGCACGGAATTTTCCAACATTGTTCAAATGTTCGTTTTCCAGGCGCAAATAGTTCCACATGTACCTTCTACTGAGTTTTTTTAAAGGATTATGTGAATTAGCGTACAAAATGCCAACCATACAATGTGCTTATAGAAAAAAAGTAACATTAAAAGCACTATGTGACTCATTAAATAAATTACAGATATAAGATTACGGGAAAGCACATTGATATACTATCATGCACTCTTCCACTTTGACAGGAATACAACACTGTGCAAAATACAAAATCATTCCTTGTATATTAAATTGTTAACATCGATTGGATAAAAAATAAAATAACGTGAAAAATGTGCACTTCCTTTGCATTTTTGTTTTATCCGAATTATAGAGTTTCAGACTATTACGTTGTACTTCATATGGTATTTCGTGACTTACCTAAAAACCTCCAAAGGTGCTATTATGGAAACCATAAGGTCCGCATGCACATATCCCATTTCAGTTAAAGACAGCGAAAACGCCCATCCGAATCTCAAAATAAAATCTTCCACGATGGCAAAGTAATAATAATGCTGTAATATAGGAAATAAGGATAATCATTTTCAAAATTCCATTCAGTCGTTGTATGTAACAAATGTCTAATTACCGGAGAGGAATAAACGATCTCTTCACGTAGAAATTTATTTTCTCCAGCCTTCGTATCAAACAAACCCCAATCTAGTTTCACATCCCACGTATAAGCAAAACATGAACTTACAATACTTGCAGTTAGCCAGAGATAAAAGTAGGGATTTTCAGTATCCATCATGTAATTCTCTAAATGTAAAAAAGAATGTTCAGGATGGATTCTTGCGAGTGGCCAAATTGTATTATACTTACTTGTGTAAGTAAGATGTAAATAAGAAAATACAACTACGAAGAAGCTTGTAGCATATTTTCCAGCATTCACCAAGTGCGGAAAAGCTTCCTTAGTGTCCCTATAGCGCCTCAAACATTGAGCAAAGCGAAACCAGGCTGGCAGACAAGCAACGAATGGTCGCATTGAGTGTTCATGAATAATACAAGTTTCTGCATCTACACAAAAATATATTTCAATCATTATTCTAAACACTGTAGTAAATGAAGTAGTATATAAAGATACCGGTCACTTCCGTCCAGGACGAGTTCTTTATGTAGAAGCAGATGAAGTATTGAAAATCCAGGAAAACCGTGTGAAGAGAATTTAATTGATCAGCCAACCAGAAATCCGCAAAACTAACATAAAAGAATGGGGCGCAAAAGATACGACCTAGAACACCGAGCGCCCAGAATCTAGCTTCATGCTTGAGGGTTTTTGTTGGATTGAATAAAAACAGGGCCAACAAGAAATAGAGAAATATCTGAAAGAATATGTGATAGAATACCGTGTTTCTATTTCTGCTCTATAAAAAAAAATAATTAAAATGTGATTAAAATACCGGATGGACAAACGGTGGTATTCCTAACGTTTCACTGTATAGAAATCCCAAAACAGAAAGCGACCAAACCAGTCCAAATATACTAGCCATCTCTATAATATGCTGTAATGAAAATATATTTATGAATGAACTGCACATATATATTTGACATTATTAAGTGATTTACAACCTGTTCAGAAAGATGATTCCTTGGATCTAATTCAAATATAAGTACATGATTGACCCCAGATGATCTCCATCCATAGACATTTATTCCCATAAGAAACAAGAATTGAATCATCAATAATGGACCGCGATACAGTCGACACAATACACGCCAATCATTTCTATTTCTATAATAAGCACCTAAGTAAAGGTAAGAATCATTATCGTATTGAAATTTATGAAGATCCTGTTTGTCAAGACTTACCGGAAAGCACGACGGCTATCAAAAGCACCACAAATGCTCCTGAGAATAATCCTACTTTAAATGTAATCCATGGAGAGAGTTGTTCGCCTAAAGGTGGAACACGCAATCTCTTCATAGCACGCTGACGGTCTCCATGCTCCAAATCTCTAGTGACAACAGCTTCGGTCTCAACAATCAGTCTATCGATATCTTTGTGAGTATGAAACAAAGCTGTGTCCACATGTTCGGCTCTCCATTTCGCACCTATGTCCACATTCAAAAGCTACAGAAAAAATATCATTTGTTATGTTCAACTGAAATGGAACCGTACTAAAAAATTAATTCTAATAATAACACACCTTATCATGCTTCTTGAGGATCTTGCGAAATCCAGTGAAATTGAGATTCTGATAATTTTGCAGTAGAATAAGAGACAGATAGAATTCGGAAAAAGCTAGCTTTAGTTCCTGAAGCTTGCGAGCTGAGACTGGTTTCTTGTTCAAGATATGTCCACGGTATCTGACTTTTCTTCCACCAAAGGAACTTCCTTCAGAAACTGTGTGAGCATCGCTCAACTCATTGTTCAAGGAAGCGAATCTTCTTGTGGCCTCAGCCAGTTTCTCTATCAAGCAACATACAATTGTCAACTATAACTAAATACACAGAACAATCTTACACTCACTTACCAGAATAAAAGGTGTTTATTTTGGCTAGTTCCTTGTCACAATAATGAAAGAATTTCTCATCAAATTTACTAAAATATCTCTCTAAAACATGAGGCTCAGTCGCATCTGCAGACGGCGCTTGTTCCACAGCTGCATATAATAGAGCTTTCATTTCCTGGTGTTACAAGAAAAATGAGATCGAAATAATTAAAAAGATCTTAAAATTACGCGCAATCATGCGCCGAATTTTATTGCTGAACCTAGAGACATCTACAATGGTGGCGTTTACGTCTCACGTATGCTATGCCTCATGCTCTATACTGTTTTATATTGTTCTTTTCCTTTAGACGGTTTGTGCTTAATAAAGAGAGGTTAGATGTTCCGCAAAGAGTTGTGTATATTTTAGTATTGTAAATAATAAAGGAAACAAAGCACAGGATACTTGTTACAGTATTTTACCACGTATAGTAAGTAATTGTAATTAGTACTTCCTTTAAATGAATAATACGTTTATACTATCACAAAAGTTGTCGATATTTTTGTTTTATCTTTAACATTCTATTTAAATTAACTGCATGAGCTGTTACCTCGTAATTGATATATTGCTTTCTCCACTCCGGGGTAATATGAGCACTTAAATGCTCAGCAAATTTCATTTTATCTTAGAACCAAGAGTAACAATAACGACAAATGATGCAGTGGACCAGTCCGCTTTTAATATATTTTGTCAGTTCTTCATAACGATGTTAATTTCAAAATGTTTATCATTAATGATAATTAAGAATCGCTACTATGCAGATAATTTAGTAGATGATTTTACATTAATAAGGCAAGCTTGTTTATACTTTCATTAAAAGATATATTGGATTTGATTAACTTTCCTTCGTGAGATTTTTTTATTAACGGTAATAATAAACGTTGAACGTTAAACATTAACACGGATTCATGGAAATTTTTTCATATTTATATTGTTTTTAGGTTACACTGAGAATTACTACATGTCTAGTAGATGGAAAATAATTTCTCAATAAAGAAGCAGCCAAAAGAGAAAAGAACATTTTGCCTCTAACGGAAAATGAATGAACTACATAGAATTGTGTTGGGACGACTCAGAGTGCCACTGGTAACATCACAACGGTGGGTAAGTTATTTTTTCCAAATACGGAACAAACCGGGAAATACGAATACAACATGAAAATTGGTAATTTTTAATTTTGATAGAATTCATGATGTAAATGTATATTCACAGAAACCTTTATGTTTTATTTCTCTATAGTTGTCAAAAGTTAACATACGGTTAAACGAGACAGTTGCTTCTCAGATTGAGAATGAAAATTTGAAACCCAGAAAACATCCTGGCAGAACGTCCATAAATACAATTGATTTGCCACGTTCGATTGTGAATGCTATGGAAATTGTCATGGAAGGTATGTAATTTCTACAAGTCTTACTCTCTTCATGATAGGGAATAACTTAACAAATTTGAGCTTTGCAGATCATCCAAAGAACGTATTGTTAGAGAGTGGGAAAAAACTGGCAAGGTACCTAAGGGAAAGACACGCACCTTTGGAGCAGGCAGCTGTTACAGCAAAGTATGAGGAAATTGAAAAGAAAATTTTAGATAAGAATATTCAAAAGAATGAGATATCAGTGGACATAGAGACATTGAAACAGCAGTATAAACCGCTCATAATAAAACTTTGTAAACAAAAATTGACTAAATGGGAATTCATTTCGTACGATGCATATAAGAGTTTATCATATATGTCAGGCAGGAGCATACAAAACTATGCAGTGATGTGTAAGATCTTCAATGAAATTAGCATACGAGATAAAGAATTTCAGCCACAGTCTCTGTTTGATTTTGGATCTGGAGTTGGCAGCGTCATGTGGTAACGTTAAAAGAATTTATGAAGTTCAACTTCTAAATGTTATCAAGTAAAAAATATTTCTTTATCATTCCAGGGCTGCATCAAAATTCTGGTTAAAATCCATCAAAGAATATTTCTGTGTTGATATTTCCCTTCATATGAATGAATTGTCTGAACAGATTATACTTAAATCGAAACTAAAAATTAATAATATCTTTTATAGACAGTTTCTACCAGCTTCACCAAATGTGAGTGCTTCATTTTCCATTGCATGAGGTTCCCCATTTCTTTTTGAACAATTATTCGATTTCCTTACAGCCTTACGATATCGTAGTAAGCGCCTACTCTTTAATGGAATTGCCAAATATGGAAACGCGATTACAAACAATTCTAAAATTGTGGAGGAAAACAACAAATTATTTAGTTATTGTAGAAGAGGGAACAAATGCTGGCTTCAAGGTATCTTATAACCGTTTCACTGTAATATTTTGTTATTAAATCATTTTTTGTAGTAACAATTCTTTTCTTCATTTTAGCTGGTAAACGAAGCACGAGATTTTATTTTACACGTATCAAAGGCGAAATCTCAAGACATTTCTCGATCTGGATACACATTCTCTCCAGTGAGTTGACCAGCATAGAATAAAAACATTAAAATTTAATAAAAAAAAAAACAGAATTCATAAAACCTTATTATTAAATTTTCAGTGTCCACAGGATTTAAAATGTCCCAGATACAAAGAACTCCAAACACCGTGTAATTTTGAAGTTTCGTACATTTCTACACCCTTCGGCAGTCCTAGGCATACAAACAAAGAGCGTTATTCTTATGTTATTATGAAAAAAGGTGAGAAACGGTATCGAAGAAAATAACGTTAATTGGTATTTAAATCGTTTAATTGTTTGATCAGGCGAAAGACCTAAAGACGATGAACAATGGCCGAGAATAGTTCGGCCAATTTTAATCCGTTCAAGGCACACGATATGTCGTCTATGCACAAAAGACGGAAACCTACAGGAAGTTATTTTCACAAAAAGAACACATGGAAAGTAAGATCATGAAATTTAAAGAAATAAACTACTTGTATTAGTAAAATCCTACTGCAAGGAAAATATCAATTTTTATTATTTTACAGAGCCGTGTACCGTTGTGCAAAGAGTAGTGATTGGGGCGATATGCTCCCCTTAGAAGTTCTGAGTGAGAAGAAAGACAACAATAGCAGTAACAATGTTAACGAGGAGGACGCCGACATCAAAGAAAGTGAAGATCAAACAAACACAGATGACCCACAGACCAAAATGATACATTAAATAAATGTAAATCATTCTATTAACAAGTTGTGATATAATTTCTTCTTCCGTTTTTAAACCCATCTCTACTCTCTCCTACTACCATTAAGTCTGATAAACCTGTTATAAAAATTGTGCAATCGCTGTTATGCGAAAATTTTGAGCGAAACTTCCAGATTACAATAAGAAATAAAATGGATATAAAGTAGCGAAAAGGACTCAGAATGCAAAGAGGGGGCATTTAAAGACTTCGCGGACAGCAGTAACCTGATGCAGTTCTGCCTACACGATGCTTCGAGTCATTTCATCAGACTGCAACAGGTAAGTCCTAAGATTCTTGTACAGTTAAGAAAGCTAGTACGTTCAACACTTTCTCACAAGTTCCCGTAAAGTAATTTAGGAAAAATCTGAAAGAAAAACAAAGTTAATGCACCGCTTGCTAGGTGTCTTAACATTTAATTTCGAAATTAAATGAGCTAATCCTCGACTATATTCTGAAAGTTTATAAGATAATGAAAGATAATGAGTAACCGGGTTGCATCTATTTATTTATTCGCACGTTTCACATTGCTTCTACTTAAATAACCAGTAAAGAATAAAAGCCAAACCGCGAGATTGCATTACATAAGGCGTTATGAGATTATGTGGAAGTATGTTTACGGTGAATGCTGCACTTTCCGTCTGCCACTTTCTCCAGTTTCACTTCCTTCCAGCGAGATGTTATGGACTATATCCTCCCTCTTCTATAATCTCGTTAAACTATATACGTTACAAGTAACTCTACATAATGCAATGCAATATAAAAATTATAAATATATATCCACCTATTTAATCCATACTTTATTAATCACTCGTCTAGGATGTTTCTGCCAGCTATATTATTCCTTATTATACTGTTGTTAATATTCTACTTGGGATCAAGAAAACCAAAAGGTTTCCCACCAGGTATCACTTTTTCTTTTCTCCAAATTTCTATACTTATTATTGACACGATTCCTCAAGTGAGTTTCTTCTTTCATCCAGGACCACGTTGGTGGCCTATCCTTGGCTCAACCCTAGAAGTGATTCGTCTTCGAAAACAGACCGGATATTTATGCAAGACTCTCTCGATTCTTTCCAAAAAATATGGCCCAGTCTTCGCTGTGAAAATTGGCATTGATACTATCGTATTCTTGAATGATTATAATAGCATAAGATCAATGTTGACCAATGAGGATTGCGACGGGAGGCCCACTGGACACTTTTACAAAATGAGAACACAGGGAAAGTCACAAGGTAAAATTATTTTATACTTTACATATACTCTTAAATAACTGTGCACACATCCATTTGCAAACTTATAAATATTCTGACAGGTGTTTTGGTCACTGATGGTTGCTTGTGGGTTGAACAACGTAGATTTGTTCTTCGGCATTTAAGAGAATTTGGCTTTGGCCGCACCACTATGGCTTCATTGATAGAAGAAGAAGCTCAGCACTTGGTCAATCACTTTAAGAGACTTTTATTAAATGCCAATAATCCGGTGTCGGAAACCAGACAACAAATCAAATGTCGTTCAAATAATAATGGGCAGATTTATCAATTGATCTCTGATACGAATATTGATAATAAATTGATTACACATGAAAAAAACATCATAGAATCCGACGCTAAGAAGAGAAAATATAAAGTAAAAACTATGACTATTGAGGATGCTTATGTGAAAGGTGAGGATTATGCTGAAGTGAGAAGAATATCACAGTCCTCCGGAATGATAATCAGCATGCATGATGCCTTTGGCATTCCTGTACTCAATACGTTATGGCGAATGATGACTGGAAAAAGGTAAATGTTTTGATTTTAAACAAAGATACAACATAATATATGTGGTTAACTGCTTTCACATAAAGATCCTAATTAATTCAGGTACAATCCTGATGATGCTGAGCTGAAATATCTTCAAAAAATTGCAACTCAACTTTTGAAGGATGTTGATATGGTGGGCAGTACATTTAGTTACTTTCCCATACTGAGATACTTGGCGCCTGAAATGTCTGGTTACAAATCATTTGTAGCAACGCACGAGCGTATTTGGAGATTCCTTAAGGTACAGAAGTCATTGTAAAATATATAATTCACATAAAAATATGCATTGCTCTTATATTATTACCTCCCACATACACAGAAAGAATTAGAAAATCACAAGACTAGCATCAATCCTGAGAAGCCCAGAGATCTGATGGACGCCTACATAAATATTTTACAGTCAGAATCTTACAGTAAGACATTCTCAGGTATGCTTAGTATCATAAGTTATTTCAAAAATTAATAACATTTCGGTAAAGAATGTTGCTCAGATAAACCTCCTAGTGGCCGGATACGGCGTAGTCACCGGGCAAAGCGTGTGTACCAGAGAGATGAAAATACGGTTTCTTATGGACAGACAGGGACTGGAACCATAGCGTTAGATATCCGGCCACTGGGACGTTTACCTTACCAGTGTAATATTTATTTCAGAGCCACAATTACTAGCTATCTGTTTGGATCTCTTCATGGCTGGATCTGAAACAACTTCCAAAGCTCTCGGTTTTGGTTTTCTCTACATGGTACTCAATCCAGACGTCCAGAGAAAAGCTCAGGAGGAAATTGATTTGGTAATTGGTCATAAACGGTTTCCATGCCTGAATGATAGAGTAAGGTAAAATTATAAAATTTTATAAACATCCCTATTACTTTTGATTACTTTCGATTACAAAGAGCCGTGAAGATATCCTATGAGATGTTCTCTATTAACTTATGTACTGTCTTAGAATGCCTTATAACGATGCGATTGTCTTGGAATCGGTACGGATGTTCATGGGTCGTACCATGGGTATACCACACAGAGCCTTAAGGGACACATATATCACAGGATATCGGATACCAAAGGTAAATGAAGTATTTATGAAAAATAAGATGCAGTAAAGGAATAAAATAGAAATATACAACAAACAAAATAAAAACAAATATAAGGAACTGGCTATATTTATCCATTATGATTATCTGCTATATCAATTACTCTTCTCTATAATTCAGAATACCATGATAGTGCCAAATTTCAATGGAGTTCTTATGAATAACTTCTGGAAGGATCCAGAAGCATTTCGTCCAGAGAGATTTATCAACTCTGATGGAAAGATCTCAATACCCGATCAGTATTTGCCATTTAGCTTTGGTAAGTGTTCATCCATTGTTACAAAAACTAAAGAGGAAATAGTACATATTTGGTTGAGCAAAGGTAACGAGTAGTGTGTCAAAAGATTGAATCTTTTCTTTTTCTTCTTCGATATCACAGGTAAACACCGTTGCATGGGAGAAGGTCTGGCCAAGAGCAATATATTCGTAATAACAACAACCCTCTTACAAGCCTTCAGGTTTTCTGTTGTGCCAGGTGACGAGAAACCGAGCACAGACATAGTGGACGGCGTCACAGCAGGACCAAAACCGTTCCGTGTCCTTGTCACACCACGTATATAATTCTGGCAAACTTACTCTTGTACGCAATCCCATTTTACAAAAAGCAAAAAGCATTTTTTAACAAATTAAACATATATATTGTAGACCGGGGTTGATGAGTATTTCTATCCTATCCCACTGACTGAATAGTAGGATTTTATTTAAACCCTTCATTATCGCCGTTTTCATTTGTCATACAGTCCCTCAATAATCCATTACTCATTAACGATTATATTATAAAATAAATATATGTGCACATATATTATATACTGTTTCATTGTATACCCAGAACAAGAGCGTTCGTGTGAGGAACAAGCTGTAGAAAAATCAGCTAAAGACGCGACGAATAAAATAAATACTTTTCAAGAATACATATCGATCGTGAATTATTTAACCGTTTTAGCGCCATGCAGCGCGATCGCGCTGTTCAGATTTTATGTAGAATAGTGCCACAGCGTTTGGTCGCGATGCTCAATTCACGATGCGTTCACACCGCATGGCATTATTCAACACGGTTTTTTAAATAGCCCCTAGCGCTAAAATAGTTAAGATAAGCGGCTACGAAGTATACACAGTCACCTTGGGACGTTATGGGCTGGTGAAAATGTCACATTAAAAATTGTTTTCTTTCTTTAAGTCGAAACTCGAAGAAATTCTATTGACACTTGTCAGACACGACCGCATGGAACATGTGGGAATACAGAAAAGGAGGTATGTCCGTATTAACATTCGTTTTATCAAAATTAAAAATACACGTGTTTAAAGATTTTTAATTTTTTAGGTCTATATTTGGAAATAATTAGGATTGCAGCTTGAGATTATCAGCCCTTGGCTGGGCAAGTCTACGGCTAAAATGCCGCACCTTATTTCCCATTGTTTGCCGCCCTAGTCAGTCGCTTTCATTATCGGTTTACGTTTTTTTCGGATAATATTAACATCCATAAAACCTGCTTGTTTATACAGTCTACTTATTAGCATTTACATTGATCAATTCCTTATCACATTAGTCGTCATTAATTAATAAAATATGCCTCAGTACAAATGAATACTGTTTGCTTATCATGTTAGCGAATATCATACATAAGGTTATTGCTGAATATTTATTGATTTATAAAAATATGGTTAAGGTCTGCATTTTTTAGCGAGAATCAATGTGATGAGCAATTGATTATAAAAACTATTGAGAATATAAAGAGCCAAGTTTTATGAATGCATTACGACTTTTTTTAACAACGGCCAATGGTTAAGATGTTATTTACATGATCCAGGCGATCGTGTTAAAAGGCAAACCGATTTGCACTGATATTTTAATGATTCCTTTTTTTAACGATTCATCATGTCTACTGTTGAGATTCAAGTTTGTAACTCGTTTTCTTCATTCTTATGTACATTTTCAGTTATATATAGAAATCTTTCATTGGCTCCCAATGTCGGGAGGAGATGGCGAAATAAATCGAACAAAATTAAGGTTAACGATACCAAGATCCTTTAAGTTTTGAGAGCAGAACTCAGGCCAAGTGTATTATCGATGCTTTCTATAACGAAACAGTTTTCTGCGTCCTTCTCCCTGTCAGCTTAGTTCATCTTCCACGATGTGTATCTGTCAAATAATAAAAGTAATTATTATCAGAAATCTTTCCTCTCGCACAAGACACATCTTACGTGCCTTCTTGAGAATAAAAATTTACTTACTTCCGACAAAATAGCCCAATTATCACTCTCGCTGTGTACAGTTAAACGGAGTATAGAAATTTTACCGTATTTTCTGTCAACAGTTCCCTGGGCTATTCCCATGGCATCGAATTTTCCTGTTAAATTACAGAAGAAAATTATTACTTTATATCGTCATTTAACCTCAACGGAACTGCGGATCTCGCATTGCCATAAATGTAAACGAAAATCATAAATTGAATGTTTTTCACAGAGATTCTTTTCCTAAGCAAACATGAGGCCACATTAAGTACCGTTCACGCTTCATTTTAATACATCTTTACAAGGGTTAATCCAATGCTGAAGGAGACATCCGACCCGGAAATGTTCACCTGCGTTAAGTTCAACGTCCGAAATCTCTGGTTGAATATTTCCTTGACTTTTATATTAATTCTTGTAAAAAGAATGTCAAAGTGATGATTAACTTGCAGACTGTGCTTTCAACTCCAATTATTAAAAAAATCTCTAACAAAATCATATTTACGATTATTGTTTAGATTTCATGCACATGGTAACGCGAAGTCCCAAGTTACCTTAATTTAGAAAATAACTTCGGGATATTAGACAAATTTATAATTGGTTAAAGAAATTCCTATTTACCTATGATAACGTAACCGTCATCCGTTACATTTATACTATTTCGGTTGACATAACGCTGATTCTCGGGCAGAATCTCGACAGTGGTATTATAAAATCTATCTGAAGGATGTTCAGCATTTCCACTCCTAAATAAGTACCTAGAAGGCGGAATACAGTGTAGAATTAATTGCATTAATTAAATAGTATGATTAAGTGAATGTAAAGTGTACCTCTTTATAAATATAGGTTGCGTGAACTTAAAACGTAGATGATCGCCTGGCTGCGGTAGAAGACCCCAAAAGAATGACTCCCCTTTATAAGCCTTTTGGAGCGTGTACTGTTTATACGGCTTTATATGTGTTTCTACTGTAGCATCAGGATTTTCGTGTCCATAGTAAAGCGTTATTTTGCCAAATTGTTTATCCTATTAAAAGGAATAAAAACGTGATGTTATGATCATAATCCTCACTGTATTGTAAAACAGTTTGTTTGTACAAATACCTTGAGTTTTTGTACTTTTCCTTTTAGCGAAGAGTGTGTACCGATATGCTGGAAAAGCGAAGGTTTGTAATGAAGCCATAGCCCAGCTTTGGCCATCTTGCAATGCTTCTGTAATAAGTATTAAATAATTCGATGAACAAAATTATTAAATGATACATAAGATGAAGAAAATTTTACGTATGCTTACACTATCTTTATCTAGGTTGCACACCTTTGTAGAAATCAAATGATCAAGTAACCAGTCAACTGGTTTATCATTGTAAAACATTAAAAAAAATTGTACAAGCCAGGGAAGTTCAGAACACTTGAACATTTTTCCTAAAAATTGTAAAGAATGAAGTTCACCAAAACTGCTATAGACACACTAAATATGTTTTATACAAAGGTAAACAAAGGTAATCTTACCAATGAATCCTAATTGACAAAAATCTAAAATGAACCAGTTCTCTTTCATACTAATTTTTTGCAATGCAAAGGACTTCATTGTAGTTATAAAATTTTTCTTTGCTAATATATCATCTTCTAGTTGTATATAAAAAGTTCCTTTAGTCTGTGCATAGGACATGAGAAAAGCAAAATCGAGGTTTTGTTTAGATCTCCAAACGACGCGTTGGTGATCATCGCCCAGAGTATCTCGGATTTTCGTGAGGTCTGGATAATAAGAGGAAGAGGGCGATATCACTTCAATGATACCACTTTCGGACTGCTCAGGAAATCTAGAGAAAAGAACACACAAGATGAGGGCATCATCTAAGGCACACAGACATCGGTTATATGAGACAAGATACCCATAGTGAGTCACTTAAACATTTTTAGTGAGATAAGAGTTTCAACGTCACAGCTGATAAAATACCTGATAAGCAGCTGTAGTAGTAAAAGTTAATTTAAACTGAGTGAAAACTTCCTGTTATGGTAATACTTATGAAAGAAACTTTAAAGCCAATTAATAAATTTCAGAAATTTTCTAATAGCTATCAAATATCACCTTCGTGTAAGTTTGCTCCAAATCTAGCAGAAGATTCACAATGTTTTGCAAGATATGCAGCGAACTTATGCCAGAGTGATTTCTGATTCACCAAATTGCTGCTATGGTTATATCTAAATATCTCAAGTGAAATTTATCTAATACACACGCAAGATGAGTGATAAATGTAATATAAAGAACTACATAAAGGCTCTTATACATGTAAAGTATAAATGGTTGATGCTATCTTTTACTGCTAGTTTGAAGAAAACTTAAAGTTAATCAATGTGAATATTAGAGAATCTCAACAAAAGTATTGGTCAACTTACTGAACTTCAATCTGTTTTGCAACATAAGTGACATATTCCAAATCTGTTTCTGCTACCATAACTATGATAAGAGTATCAGCAGTTTCTGCAGGAGTCATACGGTCCAGAAGATTTTTTAATGTTGCCAACAAATAACTTTGCACTTCTCTTTTAACTGTAGGTACTCCCAAGACCATACTAACACCAGAACGACCTTTACTCTGGATAAATGCAGGCCGTAGACTGTTTGGATCATCCAAAAAATGAGGAAGAAAATTATATATTGAAGGCAACTTGATACTGGATATATTTGAGGTACCATTGCCAATCAAAAATTGCAAATCTGGTAGGATATGATTGTTTTCAACAAGCTGATGCGATAGCAAGTTTATTTCTTCTTGACTATTTATGTACTTGGCATGTAGATGCTCTAATTTAGCTTGTAACTCAGCAATGCCATTTTGCAGATTGGTTTCTTCTCTCATGTCAGGAAATGATACAAAATTGAAAATCGTGCATGGTATCAGCATTACCAGCAGTATTACAAAGCAGCGTTTTCTTGTCGATGTTAATGCTATAATATGCGGCGTCATTGTGCCTGGCATATCCTACATGAGGGTGTACTAAATGGGTCCCATTGAATTTGTAACTGCCCTAATTCCAATTTTTCAATAAGATGCTTAGGACAAACTTTCAGACGTAATTGTCGAGCTTTAATTACTCAATGCTCAAGCAACTCTTTAGATAATTGTTGAAAATGGAGAAATAGCTTTTGTAACATGACAATCGTACAGTGTTTTTTGAAGAATCTTTATAGTTCCTCCATATCTATTTACATTCTCAAAAAGATATTATAATATCAGTAACTGCACAGAATCTTTCAAATTAAAAAAACGCAGAAAGTCGGTTGGTTTGCAATAAAAAACCATAAGAATTATTTTTTAAGCGTCCGAGTATTTTCTAAAAACACTTCGTCCCGTTTAAAGGACTATCAAACGATTAAATGAACTCACTGAAGTGAGGTTCGATTGTAATTGTAGGTATATAAAGTCTCGTTCGAGATGATTACATAGATGGTACCGCATCTTTACACTAGATGCCGCCACAAGTGATTGAAAGTCATAACAATTTGAATTACAACGGGTGGGGAATAAATTCCAATATAGGGATGGGATGTTTGACCAGCATCTTTCCCGTACCCACTGTGCCCATTAGCCGTCAAACGTAAAGTCCTATAAGGCTGTTCTTCTGTCATCGGTTTTGATATCTTAATATAAGACGTCTATAAAACGTCAAAACCCATGACAAGATCTCCTGAAGAAGTCTCAAAAACATCTCCGTAATTTATGCTATCTGGGTAGTATCTTCTTGGTGGAAATGTTTATCTCTGAAGAATAGAAGTGCAACAATCTGCCCATAGTATGCAATAAACAAAATTATACGATTTTCTCATACCTCCATACTTGATAGAGACTTTTCTTAAGGATATTCGCATTGAAGTGCAGCAGCAAAGGATGTATACAATACTTGCATTAGTGCAAGTGCTTTGAGTTTACTAGAATGAATATACGAATCACGAGGAATGCATTTTTTCTCGATTGTTCTTTAATACAACAATTTACAGCTAAATGGGTTAAAATTAAATTAATTTTTTTAGCAATATTTCTGCAAAAAATTAGTTATAAAAACAGTTACGATATTTCATCAATAGTATAGTTATTCAAGTCCGTCAATTTAGCATTGGTGAATATTTTCTTATACGTTTCAATAGTTTTTTCCCGTAAGAGATCTTTATTAGTATGTCAAATAACGACTGAGATATAGAGATCAGAATATATCACAATTGTAAAAATGCTACCCATTAATAATATATAATGTAGGGTTTACTATATAAGAGAATCAAACTGGAATCATGAATTGCGTGAGAAATTTGTGAAAGATAGGTCACAGGTCTCGCGATTGAACGAATATTTACTCCGGTTTTACCTCTTGGTTGTAAACACGATTCGTCATAAGAGTAGATTTGTTTGCGTCGTTCTCAGAAGAGTAAAGTGTAGATTCCTATTGAATCCTAATTACCATAGTTGTTGTGCAACCAGTCCAGGCGACGTAAAAGAGCTTAATACGTAAAAGTAAAAAATCAATTGTAATAGTATTTTTGATCCTTTTTATTTCGGGAACATTAAAATACACAGTAACTAATGAAAATTAATGTTCCAGCAAACACAAAGTATCAGTTGCATATTAGAATTGCTACAATTGTTTACTCAGGGCTATAATAGTTAATGTATCAGCTGTTTTACAATAATTATATCCTTAAGTGAGAAATTCTACTATTACCGATATATAATTGTTTGAGCTTACTGTAGCAGCACGCACATTAAGTTTAAAATTAGGTTCATGACCTAGCTATCAGATCCAACTATGTCTATCTACAATACAATACACGTTATCTTAAAAATATATGTGACGTTATTAAATAGAATACCTCGATTGATTAGTCAATTTTCTTAGGCTTTTGTGCCAGGTCAGACCTGAAACAAATGTTAAAGTAATATTATAATCGTTAACTTATCGTAATACTATAATCGTAAACTTACGTTTCCCGAACTCTTTGATTAGCTTTATGTGTTATAATCCACTTCTCGATATTTCTAAATGGACCTTCTACGGTTATAGAAAGGATTAGCGAAATGATCATCGTGTAAAAAATGTCAGGAACAAAATCCCAAAACTAAACGGAGTAAAAAGAGCGTTAATGTGAGACTTATTCGTGTGACATTTAACGTTCACTTAATCCAATTTTTTACTTACAATATTGTGAAGTGTCAAAACCTTGCTTACTCTGGCCGCACTAACATCGTACATTTGATTAACATTGTGTACCAAGAAAGCTCCATAACTCAATCTGCTCAAAGGTTGAACCCACGTAGGTGTCAAGAAATTGTAATGGAAATCTACCAGAAAAAAGAAGTCAAGTCAAGTGTTCTACAAAAAATTAATATTTTTCTTCTTATTACAAGAATAACTTACCTAGACCCTGTCCAACTGTTATCAAAAGAACAATTAAACACATGCTCGTGGCAAATGCTGCTCTATGTAAACCCGCAAAGAGAGCGGTGATCAATGGATCTTTCTCTGCATTGATATCAATAAACTTAAAACTGAAGAATTGTATTTTGATGCTGAGTACCACCACAAAGAGCATGAAGAAAATCCTCGACGAAGCTTTAGTTAATTTCCATGTGGACTTTTTATGGTCATGAATAATGGCACCTGCTATTATTCCAATTAGATACGACGAAGCTCTTACATGACTCTTTATGTAATAGTGCAGGAAGTAAAAATCGTCCCTGACTTCCCTCATACTATTTCAAAGAAGAAACGTGAACTACGTTATGAAAAAACAAGAAAAACAGTGTAATTTTTACTGAGAATAATTATAAACACTTACTATGGCAGACCCATAAAGAACGGTTGCACGTTATAGAAATAAGTATGAACAAACGGTATGACACAGCTTGAAAGTGTCAACACTCCAAGTAGTGTATAACCCAGTTTTCGTGGCCATTTCCAAAATACATATACCACAAATATTCCAAAGATGTACAAATGAAAATCAACCGCCAGATACCATGATTGGAACATGCACTACAAATGTCAAGAATAAACATTGGATATGATAGTAATTTAAACGACAAGATTTTATACAAATATTTATATTCTCTTACTAAATGCTGTGGGTTCACGTAATTGTTCACATAGAGAAAATTTGTCCACCAGTTAGACCAGCAAAACTGACTCTCTTTGCGCATTCTAAATTTCCAATAAGGTCCAGTGCCTAAGTGGGGGAGTATCAAGGCATTGAAGAAAACCACAATCATATACGAGGGGGTCAATCTAAAATAAAATTATAAAATAATTTCGAGTTGTCCGCTATTACACTGCATTCTTCGTGGATTGTGGAGACTTGTTTTTTTTTACCATCTCCTGTTTCCTTGTTAAACTAATTCTCGAATTTCAAGTATTCATTAAGGAATTCCATGTTATTCTGTGGTTGTATGAACATCAAAGAATTTCGATGACTTACCTGAGAAAACGCACTAGAACTAAACCTACGAAACTGATTTTGTTCTTTTTATCAAGTTCCTGGAGTATACCATACGCCATCAGAAGTCCGCCAATTCCAAAGAATGCATCTACTATTAAAGTACCATTGTGAATCATCATCGCACTGGGGAACATATACGTCTGAAATAACATTAGATTGAGTCATGTTTTCTTTAGAGTTCATCTTTTTTTTATTTCCAATCTTTACCAAATTTTTACCAATTCCAAATAATATGCATTGATAACTGAATTCAAATAGTATTGCATGGTTCTATGTCCAAAGATCACCAAGCACATGAAAAAGAATCGGATCATATGGATGCAGTCAAGGCCAGGATGATTATAAGTAATCGTAAAAATGGACTTCAGATTTCGACGTGGCGCGAAACAAAGAATAAGATCCCTGATGACGGATTTGTCACTGAGTTCGCTATTTTCCAAACTGGAATCATACCAGTTACCGACAACTACCAATGCAAGCAATGCCAGAAGAACGTAACTGCAACATAAAAATATGTTTGTATCTTTCATTTCTTATCTCCCTTCTTAATGAAAATGTCAGCACTTATTGTAATTAAGTCAAGGTAAGCGATATATGTAAAGGAGGACACGCTAACTGATCCTTCGACTTGACTTTTTTGTTATTTTCCTACCAACTCATCTTTAACAAAATGCGTATCATTTAATGCCATTATAAATATTAGATAGATACCAATAGATCCAGGAAGCCATTGAAAACTCTGGAAGTTCATCTTTAGTTTGGCAATATTCCTGCTTCACTGTGGTCTCAATACGCATATTCCTAGCTATACCAAATTTTTCAAAGCTCCCCCTAAGAGCTACTTCCACATCTTCAGCCGTGCAAGAAGCCGGAACGCAAAGAGCTAATTCCATCATGTATCGCTTGATTCTACGGTAGTCTCCACGCTCCTGGAAAATTTCCATGAAGAATTAAGCATCTTCAGGATCCATAATACCAAGAAGCAATAGAAGTAAAGTTTAATACTTGAATAACATCCCAGACGGGACCATTCGGGTCGAATTTCATGTCAAATGATTTAGGAATATGTGGCATAACGTGTGTTTTCTGGAATTTAAAATCGACCAAGCAATAACGGCCAGCTATCCTATCCGAATCAAGATAATTCTCATTCACAGGTAAGATCGCTTCCAAGTTAAAACACTGATCAAAGTTTCCATAGTGCCTTGTGTTACCACTTATTATTCCTTCAGGACGTTTACTGGAAGAATCGTACACTGAAACAAGATAAATATTTGTCACTTTTAGTCACGGTTGCTTATTTTGTCTTTTCTCATTCTCTTTTATCTTCAAATTCATGGTCAGACGCCCGTATCAATATCGTATTATATTTAAGCCGCGCTATTATTTACTGCGATGTTAGTTCGAAAATATTCACTAGAAATTTTTAAATACCGATCCATTAACAACGAATAGTATGTTTAACGAATTTTCTGGACTGCCCCGAGATGAAAACATTCAAGATTGTTGATTATTATGGAATGAATGATGTGGCACTGTCATTGAATATTAATATATTCGTATCATAAAAGCAATTGATTCTTGCATTACTTGCATTATAAAAACATCATTAAAACTGTTACTGACGTCAATGTATCTCATGGGCATCATTGCAACAATTAAAAAAATAAAGAATTCATTATTCTATTCATAACGGAACACACATCAGACTGACAAATAAATTATAGGAATCTATTGCAACTGAGAGCATCACGTCTGTATACTCTGTGTGGTGGTAAGACTCGTTAAAGAAAGAAACTGCATATAAAACGAATTGATTTGTCACTTGAGACCGAAAATCACATAGTTATACTAGTGAAAAATAAAACGCTTGAAACTCGCATAGACTATGTGATACTTTATACAGATATTAATTTATAACGTTTGAGTATTTTAGTATGTGTTATATATACACACACACATCATCATCAGTGTGTCGTGTATATCTGATCCTATGACATCTGTCTTACGCCAGCAAGTACGAAATTTTAATATCCAACCGTAAAAAAACGATTGCCGGGTCATAATTCTGACTATTCCAAAGATGAATACTGAAATAATTATGTTTTGCAGTAAGCAGTTTTTCGTAGACAAAGAAACTATTTTATATATTCAACTATAGTACAGCTTACTTTGAAAAGCCCAGAGAGTTCCATTATGAAGTTCTTGCAAATAGCGCAAAGTTTGACGCTTGCAATCACCATCCGGAAGTGAAGTGGAAGTGACGAACACGTCCGGTAGTGAAGGAAATTCAACGAACCAAGAGGATTCGTATCGAGATGAATGATTGGTGGCAATATAAATTCTTTGCGGATCCTTCAGAGTTCTTTTCGCTTCCGAGGAAGAATTAGTACTTCCCTTAACAATAGTTGACCATTTTTCAGTGTTGCTTGAGTTTATATGGTTTGCGGAGAAAATATAGCTGTCCCGGGATAGAACGCAATTTGCAGTGACCGTAAGAAGCACGAGGAATGATCCGATTTTGTGTGACATTTCGGACACAGTTGTCACGTGAAATTGTCGCGCGACTGCTTGTTAATTTTTAACTGATCCTAACACTCGTCTTTCTTAAAGCAATACTGAGTCGCACGATAATACGACTTGCTTTATGTAGGAGCTCATTTCCTCGGAAGGTGTCCGACTGACTTCCCCTTATTGGTCCTCACTATGTTCCGACCTCAACCTTTGATCTCAGCGAATCTTTTATTTGTCGTTAGCAGTTGCCCTTTACTTCCAAGCGTGTCGCCTCTCAGTGCACACGGGATTTTCACCAAAGTAATACATACGAGCGATACTCTAAAGAGTTCCATGTAGTCTCATATTTTTTTTATATCTACCCGAAATATGAGCATATTTAACAGCCTCTGATAAGTGACTAGAGGCTGCTTGACACGGTCTTTATATCAATCACGTAATACTGCTATTGCATTTATTCTCTGAAATATTCAGATTTTGTAGTTTTTCACTGAGAGAGCCAAAAACAATTGGGTAGGGAAAGATTAAATAAAAACAAAGTACAGAAATAAAATGGTAAGAGAGATAGAGAAAGTGAGAGAGAGAAAGAGAGAAACAGAAAGAGTTAGGAAAATGATAGGAAGAGATGACACAATATTTTAGTGTATAATTTACTAAAGGAACTTACTAGGCTAGTCATCGTTCTAATATTTTAGTTCCTGGATTGGGATTCCAACTCGCCTTCTTATCTTAGGATTCCTTAAATCGAAATGAAAATGATTAGATGTTATATAACAAACTTTATTATTTTATAAATTATTCTCACTTTCTCACTCTAAGAAAGTCTTGTCTCTTATCAAAGATGATCAGATGACAGAATAGTAATGGCTATGAAATTATCAATGTCGCCATGCCATTTTTCGCTCTAGTTTGCGCTGCTTCTTCTCGTCAATTTCTGGTTGGACTGGTGGTGCCGAGAAAAACCAAGGGGAAAGGAGTTTACTCCACAGCATCCAGGTACCCCTTAATGGCGCCTGAAATATGAAGAGTACCAGAGGTAATTAATGAGAGATTAAACAATATGAAATGTTAGAAAGCAAATACTTACCAATAACCATAACAGCCAGAAGTAATTTGAAATAAGAGAGAGTACTTGAACTCCCGACGTTAAAATAATTAAATCTTTGACGTGCCTGTTATAGTAAATAATTTATTAGCAATCAAAAGTTTTATTATAACATTTCAATTTCGTATTATTAAAATAAATACTTACTCCGCAACACCTCCTTCTAAATTAAGATCTACTCCAGAATCTAGTAACCCTCCAGATTCAGTATATTTTGCTTTTGCCATGTACGCCATAAATTGATAGCTTGCTACATACGCAATGCCTGATAATATGGTTAGAATCTAGAATTATAATAGATTCAAAAAGTATGAATATTTACAGTAATCACTACAATTAAAATTGTATATTTATATCTATATAATAGCTAAAACTCACAATGGTTAATGTGGTAAATTCAAAAAACACCATCATGACTGTTAGATAAATTCCTGCTGCCCCAAAAACCATATTTCTATAAAAACTCAAGGTGGACACATTTTCTTCCACAATTTGTTTGGCCCCTTTTGTAGCAACTTTGCTACTCTTTGTAGGAGGCTAGAACAGTTAACATATCCAAATGTATTAATAAAATGTTTACTACTTAAAAAAAACAGAAGAATTTACTGAGTGGAATATATATATATATATAGTGATGTCTTACAGACACACTGATCCCGCCGTTCCTAGTGTTAAAATAGCATGGAAAGCAAGATCCCTCACAGCTTACGTTCCCCTACCTTACGGGTGACCAGAAGTAAGAACACCTGAGCATTGTCACTGGTCACCAGTCCACAAAAAGGGAAAGCGCCACGACCGTTCTGCGTACCAACTGGTATTTTGCTTAGCTTATATGTCTCTGCATTAAGTAAGATGTGAGAGTCCTACTGTATACAGCATGTTTCATAATTATTATCGTAAAAACTTAATTTTCAAAGTACTCTCCATCATACGCAATATACTTTGTCATTTGCAAAAACCAATCAAGACCTTTCGTATTTTTCTTTAGATATGGTACTGCATTCATTTTCCTCTTTTCCTCTTCCATGCCCTGCTAGTGCATTGTCATCATAGAAGAACGAGTCCATATGCAAGTGCATTCGTAGATTTATGAACGCCATGAACACTTGAGACAAGCAGGTATGTACGTACCACTGTGTAATGATTGTTGTCTTATGATTTCACATTTGCCAAAAAATACAATAAATCTTCACTTGCTGATGCATCTTGATTTTCTAACTTGCATTGTTACTTCTCATTTTTTAAAACTCAGGCTTTGATTTATGACTTTGTAAGTATGGCATAATAACATAGTCATATTTGGTCCTCCGTAATGATTGAAGATACTATTTTAAATTTCCCAGAATTAAACTGCTTCAGTATTTTTTCAATCAGTTCACATGCTGCATACATTACATACATACATACAACATCCTTAATGCATAGAAACAATCATTAACGATCCAATGCAGTGTTGCTGCAAAGATGTTTAGTCTCTTCCAATAGCCTGTATGTAATCGCTTTTTAAGCAGCAGCAACATTCTGCAAGGTAGCAACGTTTGCTAGGTGTCCCAGATAAGTTTATTCACAAAGCTTAAAAATGTTTTTGCTGAAACTGCAAGTATCATGATTGTATGATTCTCAAAGATAATGTTTCCCAAATACTGAAAAGCCATCTTGTTGAAACTTTTCTACAGATAAACTGCATGAAAAGTAATAGAAAATTACGTGAAAGTCACGCTTTGTAAGTGATGCCAGGCTACAATGTTTCAGGTATAATCTATCCCAGTACTCTGACAGGTTAGCCACGAACTTTTCAGTGTATACCTCAAAAAGGCTACTCTATCAATTGGTACAAAGCAAATCTTTCTGCAATTTTCAGCAAGAGCATCCGACAATGATTATGGAACATTCTACATACTATTAGCTCTGGAAAATGGGAAGAATAGACATAAATATTTGCAACACAATGTTATACTTACCGCCATGTTATCCTTTAGCTTTACGTATAAAAATTAAACTGCTTAGTCAACTAGCACCGAAAACACTTGATTTATTCAAACATATTGTTGTCTTTGCACACTTATAAACTTGTATCGATATACCCATGATACAAAACGAAGATAATCTAGTATAGTCACTAACAATGGCATAGAAAACCATCCGAATCTGAAAGTTTATCCTTCTAGCGGGTAAATAGGACAAGTCAAAAGAATTTCAATTCCAAACCCTATCGGTTTCTTACCAACTGCCGATGCATATTGTCTAATTAATAGCATTTTTGATTGACTTGATTTATTTGCACAGGGTTTAAGATGCAATCAGCTGTAATATCGTGCGTATTCGATTGACGTAATCAGTAAGCTTATATAAATTTTCTTATGTCCGATTAATATTTTGGGTATACACTCAATTGTACACTGTCATTAATGCTTAGACCTATCGACTAAGTTTGCCTATTTAAATTATATGAGAGGGACAAACACAAAAACAGGTTTACAGGCCAAAGCATTAACCCTAGAGTACCCGCCACGGTCTCTGGGACGAATTTATGGCCAGTTTCTTCATATTCGGTTACAATTTAACTTGCAGATAAATCCCCAGCTAACGAATCGTTTTCATGCTAGACTTATACAAGTCTATGGATAAGGCCAATCTCACCAAAGTTAACCGTGGGTTAATTGAAAAGATTAGCCAATCAGATGTTCGCATTTCTAAAATATGCCAATCAGATGTCCGTATTCCTAAAATATTTGGAAGAACCGGCACCTGATTGGTTAACCAGGTAACCATTGGTTAACTCTGGTGAGTCGGCCCTTACAAAGTAGTAACTCGTGGAAAGTAATTTGTTAATGCCGAATATGGCGGAATAAATGTATTGGTATTGCTGTGCGTCTATCGGCAAGTGAGAATTGCAACAACAACGTTAGTACTTATTGTACTAAATAATAGTATCAGCCATGTATTATGTGCAAATTTGACTACAGTTTCAAAAAGGCTATACTAGAGCAATAAACTTGTACGAGTTTCTCTTTGAAGATAGAGCGGATTGTGTTATAAGCTAACCTGTGCTTGGAAAGTGCTGTGGATATGGCGGTCGGAACGACTAAGGTTGTCCAAGTGACGAATATCGCACCTCAGGCCACCAAAGATCAAATGCAAACACTTTTCGGTTATCTGGGAAAAATTGAGGATATTCGACTCTATCCTACTATACGCGATGTGGCTGTACCCGTTCAGTCGCGTATTTGTTACATCAAGTTCCATGATCAGGGCTGTGTTTCTGTTGCACAGCACATGACTAATACAGTCTTCATTGATCGTGCCCTTATTGTTATTCCATACCAGAATGGAGACATTCCTGATGAGCAAAGAGCACTTGAATTAACAAACAATGGCACTGTGGTACCTGGTAAGTATTTCATAAACAGTAAAATTGTAATATCTCTTCTACGATCAATTGATTACATTGCCTTTCTGCTTTTACAGGCCTTTATCCATCAGAACCAAAGCTTCCTCCAAATGTGGTGAATGCAATTGAGGGAATTCCTCCTAATCATGTTATCACTACTATGGATCCTAAACTAGAAGCAAATGGACTTCCAGCTTATCCACATTTACCTGGTCATCTTGACAGCAGAAGGATCGAAGAGATTCGCAGAACATTGGTTATTGCCAATTTAGAAGCATCTGTTTCAGCAGAACAATTATTGGACTTCTTCTCCAGTAACGGTGTGGAGATAAAGTATATTAGGCTCTGTACCAGAGATTCAGATACCGATCATTATGCACTGGTTGAATTATCTGAACAAGGGTCTGTGGTTCCTGCTTTACAAGTCAATGGAAAAGTTCTTGCTGACAAACCTATAAAAATATACCATTCAACCCAAGCAATTGCAAAACCAGAAGCAAAAAGTAACGAGGCAGCCCAAAAAGAAATCGAAGAAGCAATGTCTAGAGTAAAAGAAGCCCACAATTTAATATCTGCTGCAATAGACCCCATGATTGGTATGTTATCCAAGGATAAGCGCAGCAGAAGCGGCTCCAGAGGTAGAAGATCCAGATCCCGTTCGAGAGGTCGAAGCAGGCGTTCGAGGTCCAGAAAAAGATCACGCTCGCGCCACAGACGCTCGCGATCTCGTCACAGACGTAGATCACGCTCAAGATCGAAACGCTCAAGGTCTAAGGAACGTAAAAGAAAATCTCCGTCACGTAGACGCAGTAGCTCTCGAGGTCGACATCGTTCTAGATCACGTTCCAGACGATCTAGATCACGTAGATCAAGATCCAGATCGAAAGATAGAAAAAAGAGGTCGCCCAGACGAAGGAGTCGTTCTCGCTCTCGAAGCAAGCGCTCTAAATCAAAGTCCAGAAGATCACGATCTAAATCAAAGTCCAGATCATCTAAATCAAAATACTCTGAAAAATCTAAGGACAAGGATAAGGACAAGGAAAGACGTAGCAAGGACAAGTCCGATAGTAACGGCAAGAAAAGCGATGATAAGAGCGAAAGAGGTGATAAAGAAAAGAGTGAAAAGTCCGAGAGGAGCGAGAAAAGTGATAAATCCGAAAAGAGTGAGAAGAAATCGAGTAAGGAGAAAAGAGCGGCTGAAAAGGAATCGAAATCCGAGGAAAAGAGCAACAGAAGCGCTTCGGAGCACGAGAGTAAAGAAAAACAGGATTCAGAGAACTGAACGATTCCTTGTATTACATTCAATACTCTCTGACTTCACCTATATTCTCGCTCTGCCAATCCGCTGTCAATTTACATAGCATGTAATTACATACTTATTGGCATAACAAAAATATACAGTCTCCTTCAGAATTCGGTTATCTGTAATGTATTTCAACCGCCTCCCTAAAGTAATTGGAGCCTTGATCATTTCCTTGTTGTATTATATTTATTGGATAATCATCAATTACAATTAGTTCAATATATCCTTAGCATTGCTTTTGGTATTACTATACCGTTTATTTACTTTCGATGATTCTTTTTCAACGACTTTTGTGGAAGCGGTGGTAAAACCAATTTTTCAGTACTCTGATAGCATTCACCGTATTCTTGCGATGGCCTAATCAAACATAAAAAATAGCGAATTCAACAAGTAAAATTTATTAAGTAGTTTTTTTTTTTATATACCTCTAAAGCTACTTACCCCGGGAGGACTTGATTCGCGTAAATCGGATCCTCATTCGGGCATTGTTCTATTCGCACTGGCAATGGAGCACGGAAAAGTACTCTCTTCTGTACCTTCTTCACGGTTGAACGTCTCTTCATTACAACCTAAGTTAAAAGATAAAAATTAAAAAGCATACAATACCAAGATATGTCATTATTTTTAATGTATTTTCCAATTGAATGCAATAGATTCCTACCACATTAGAATACTCCATTTGCTTTGTCCTTTCTATTTCTGATGCCTCTTCCATTTCCAGTACGTTATCCATTTTAGGAATTTTTTGCATTGCGTTGTCAAGATCTGATTGTTCTGGTATGAATAACAAAAAATTATTTACTCGTATTAATTATCATAATGAATATTCGACTTACTTATTATACATTCATCGTACTGATTAAGCGGATCTATTCCAAGAAATGTTGAAAGTGCGTCAGGATATCTAAGGTCCATAAAGATCATCACTAATGCCAGAATCACACAAAGTATTCCTATGAAACAAATAGATATAATAAAAAAATCAGTAGATTATGTAGGCACAATTCAGCTTTTACCGCTAAAACAAGTCAACCAAAAACTGGAACCGTAATGCAATTGTATTATTCCATCCGCAAACGGAATTGCCAATGGCAATGGATTTTTGACCAAGCACCACACGGTGCAAGATAAAAGTTGTAAGAAACCAGTTATTCCAATGAAATACGCTGCATAACGTCCAACTGATTGTAGAAATATATTAGCCATTATCCAAGTAGGCAAGGCAAGCCTGAAGTGAATAAAAATGCCATTAAGGATTTGATATTTACATTTGATATTTACTTTTGATATTTACATATTCAAACATAGAACAGTGAAAAATGTTTAATTACCACAAAAGAATATGCGTATACCATCCTGCAGTTCTATAAAATCTACCAAACCGAATTCCTTCTCCATCCAGTGTAAAATATTCTGCTATCCAAAGAATTGGTAACGGTAGTCCTTTTCTTTGAGACTCTCTAAAAGTTCTCTGTAGGAGGCCCGCTTGAAAATTAAGAATTTTTCAGTCAAGTCCTGATAAACAACCACACAATTTATCAATTACGATATACATGATTAATGATTACCATAGGGCCCAAAACCTATTCTCCCCTGGTCCCAAGTCCAAGGAAATCTTTCGTTGTAATTAATTTGTTCTTTCTCAAGGGGAGTGCCGCGTCCACCCATTCCTAACAAATTGGAATAACTTTAGCTTTATGATATTTACACAAGTTTCCGTGTTAGGTCACACAAACCGTTTAGAGTAATATTTACTGAACGCAGTCCGATTTTTATTCCCATTATTGCCCGAATGTTACTCCTTTCACCAGCGCGATAAGGTGTCGTACTATTTAGGTGTCCAACTTCCCACTCTTGACCAAAATTTCCTACTGTTGGGCAATTAAAAAATTTTCATTACACATGTTGCAGCATGCTAATAGAGATACAAATGACTTGGTATACTTACACATTACTAGGCAACCTATGAGAATACTAAAAGTCACTTTTATGACAACATAAACGCTCTAAAAATAAAAGTGGATAGTAGATAATTACAATATATTAGTGCAACGAAATAAAGGAACAGTAAAATGATATAATATAAATAGTCGCATACCCGTTTCTTATTGAAGCCAGGAGTAATGATATAATACGCTGTAGCAATTATGACAAACGCCAAAATAAATCCAGTCTCTAATACATCTACAGTGACTGGAGTTTTGTTTTCTGGGTATTGAGTCGGAAATCCTTCCGACCTACCAAAATCAAAGTATCCCTTGTTCAGCATAATTTTAATTTACTAAAGACTAAACACTCAAGCATAGATAGAATAAGAAGACTAACTAAATATTACATTGTGAATCACGAAACGGTTTCTTTGCAGCTCATGTATTCTCTTATCGCACATCCTTTTCCGCTCTAACAGGACTTTATTATAAATTGTACAACTCATTCCACTAAAAATAATCTACAGTGGAGTATCTGCCAAAAATTTTAATAACATAAGGTTAATAATATAATCACTATTATCAGTATGCACGAATGACGAATGGTTTTGGAAAGATAATGGAGTAAACCAATGTATATCATCGTATAAATATAATAATTTTATTCAATTTACTACGTATCTAATATATGTATATGTATATATATATATATCTATATATATAACAATATCATTGTTCGTTGATACTACTCTATCAATTGATAGTACAGTTGGCATATGTTGATATCTATCAGACATTCCCATTGAGCGACGGGGGTGGTTTATTGTCTTTATTTCGCTTAGTGTTATGATAAAGGTATGAGTGGACCCGGAGACTGTTGCTGTTTTTATATTTATTCCCGCACAATTTACACGTAAGACTTTCAAGTGGTCCATGAATATAGCGGACGTGTAGTTTGAGATTCTCTTTCCTGGTAAAATGTCGTAGACACCACGGACAAGAGTACATTCGTATTACCTTGCCGCGTTCCATACGTAGCGTAGGACCCAATTCTGAGACTACCCTAAGCGTCGTCTCCAGAGGCAGACTACTCCCAGGGATTCCTTTGACAGTTCGCCGACCTCTGGATAAGCTCGGATCATAAGGAAAGTCTCCTTGAAGGGCTGCCTCAATATTAGTATAACCTGAGTCGAAAGTTTACTGAAGTTTCGTTATTCTTTCTAGGATTAATAGATTTTTCTACTTTCATTCCTATACTGTCTATAATTATATTTACCTAGGGATTCTTCTTGGCAGTTGGAACTGTACGGTGTTAGCTGAGAGTTTGGCACAAAGTCTGTAATGAAATAATTTGCATAAAACTTTTATTCAGTGTAATACAGATTTAGTTCAATGATATATATACCTTGGGGATAATAAGAATCATCAGTTGGTCTCTGTAAAGTGTGTTCTCGTCGTTCGATCATTGGTTCGTGGTTAGGATAATTTCTGTAACCGGGATCCACGTCGACGTCCGACGTATAGTCCAGAGGTTCGTGTTTCGTTCTGGATATTCTTCCTACGTCTGATGTATAATCTAAGGGTTCTTCTCTGATGTTAGATAAATCTTCCACATTTTCACATCGTTCATTAAACATATGAAGTGCATTCATAACAGTTTCGGGTTCCGTATCACTGCCGGGATGGTGTAGTTGATTTGAAGTAATCCTGTCATCTTCTGAAAAAGCTGCTTCTGCGTTGTGCGAACTATGTGGCTCTGGCGATCGCTGTGGCTTGTCAGGGGGTCTGGATTGCTTCTCGATGGAATTATGAGAAATACTGTGCCTTGTGGATATATCTTCTACAGGTTCATCACGTAAAAGATTTTCCAAATCATCAGTATCATGTGCCAGTTTATCCTAAAGAATCCATCAATTAGAAACAGTGGGAATTTCTGTGGAGGTATTATCAATCCCTGCTTGCATACTTTATCACTGTCCTTAGTAAGGCCTTTGATTTGAAGGGTTTCAGCAACTTTCAAAAAGCTTGCTATATCTTCTTGCTTTATACTAACTTCACCCTGATACATAAAATGTAGCATTGCTGATAAATCGCGATAGTTTACATCCTTTAGAATGACAATGGGATGTTTACAGGAATTACCCTGTAATGAATATGAAATATAGATCCATGGTATATGTCTGCTATGGCACAAATTAAAGATAAGAAAAAAATAAAACTAGCGACAATCTCATGGTAGGATGCAGTTCCATGTTATATTAATACTGCCTCCATTCCATTGCATTACGTGAGAATAATACGTGGCAATACCTTAAAAAGTTCTCTGAAGTACGTACTGCAAACTGATAATATCAATTTATGTGCCCTTAATATCTGGCCCTCAGCTGCAAGAGTTACATCAACCAGATGCTCATCTGTTAAAAGTGTGTAAAGTCCAGAAGATAAATTCCTGGGAAAGCTATTCCAAACCAGAGAAAACTGTTCTCCAGCCATGCTCGCACTCGATGATGTACTTAGCACAAAGTTCAATCGAGCCACTTGATATCTACATGACACAATAAAAGTATGCATTAGAACAAATTAATAATAAACGAATTGTACTCTACAATTAAAAGCTGAAACCAAGCCCATAGAAAAAAACTACAGTATACCTTGATATGGAAGAGCCCTGGGGGCAGATAGATCTAACTAGCAAGAAGTATCAAAAAAGATTATAAGCTAACGACAGGGTTTGTTTATCTCGTTATATTAATGAGAACATAATTCCAATTTCCTGACACTCCGTCATAAGCTCACTTTTAGGATTAGGCCCTTTTTCCAGTACTTCGCGTCTTTTTATTTGTGTTTTCTACTGAATAACAGAACCATGAATCATAAGCGCGCCTGTGACGAAACGACTTAAGTTTATAATAGTTTTCTCTTAAGGCGCGTTCTGTGTGCAAGAAATCTATGTTTATCACGAGAAGGCGCTCATTTTTTTTTATTTTAATAAATATTGCATTTAATCATCTATCTGATAGGATCATTATTAAAAACTTAATAATCGTATATTTTTGATCTCGTTGATTATACAGTATGATTAATTCAAATACTACACAAATGAAAACAAATCGTTTGGTACGTTTTGTAAGTTCGGAATTGCTGCAAGATGCAACTGCATAATTGCATAATACCTTATGAATAACACTTTAGTGTATAAAAAAACTTAATCAGCAACCCATCTATGTAATGTAAAGTTTTGAAGAAGAAATGCAATTTCCAGCTATGAATAAAAATGAGTCTATTATTAAGTACGATCCAAAGTATTGGAGATATTTTTATAATTTTGAATACTTGTCATATTCTTTAACATCTCCTTTCCAATAAATAAGTTTCAGTTGTGTTCTGAGGTTGTCAAGAACTGATTCTACAGTTTCGCAAGAGTAAATAATGGCTGACCCTGCACTTTTCAGTATTCTTTCATAGGGCGCCTGTAAAATGCAACTAAAAAGTGCATCAATCCTTATGAATGCCGCTTAAAATATTGCAGTAGAATTGTAGTTACATTTATACCAATTCTTATACAAAAGAATCTCAGCATTATTTCCTATACGTGCACAAGCTGTTAGGTCACTTTTGAAAATAATTTGTAGAAGAACAATAATGTAATTTTTTAATACAATCTAATGAAACAGTTTCTAAAGAACAAAAATTACGAGAAAACGCCCCTGTATTTTCTCTACCTGTGTAAGCCCTCATAATTCTTGTTAACTTATGTAAAAGACTTTCATAAAATTTCTTGACATGGGAGTATATCTTGAAGAAATTAACTTTTACAGGTTTACATAGTGCATTATGGCTGAAAATACTATGGGAGGATTACGTACGCTTAAATGGAATAATTTCTTGAACAGCCTAACAGATGGATTCGTTTCTCACCTAGCTGGAAATGATTTGGTGGATGTCACACTTCTAGTTGATGGTAAAATCCTTCAGGCACACAAACTTGTACTGTCTATATGCAGTCCATACTTCAAAACTATTTTTAAGGTATTCTCTGTTACATTTGAAAGTTTCGACAGACATCTGTCCACTCTACTGAATCTATTACATATAATTATTCCAAAGAAATCTGTTATTTTATTCACTTTTCAGACAAATCCTTGTCAACATCCAGTAATTGTTCTGAAAGACATGTCATTTGCACATGTGAATGTCTTGGTGAATTTTATGTATCAAGGAGAAGTTGATATAAAAGTCGATGATCTTCCAGATATATTGAGAGTTGCAGAAAATTTACAGATCACAGGACTCTGTGAACATGATGATTTTAATGTTAGTATCTGTCTTATAATCTTAAACTTCTAAATAAGCATTATACTGCATAGTTAATTCCACAGAATACAGATGAAAATTTATCCAATCAGGAACTGGATGAATCTAACGCAATGTGCCTTGTCATTAACGATACTCATTCCAATAGT
This sequence comes from Syrista parreyssii, assembly GCA_030142615.1. Classification (NCBI taxonomy): domain Eukaryota; kingdom Metazoa; phylum Arthropoda; class Insecta; order Hymenoptera; family Cephidae; genus Syrista; species Syrista parreyssii. The sequence goes on from JARQTG010000402.1 coordinate 199,011, forward strand.
GATGCAACAGAATCAAAAACTGAATTAAGAAATGGCCAAGAACTAGCTGCATCGTTAGAAGATATAGGAATGTGCTTTGACCGTAATGAAACGTCTTTACCTTTGGATAAAAACGTGATTAAACCAAACGATTCAGAAAGTTCGAATATTAGTTATAAACGTCTAATCAATTTGGAAGTCAAAATGGATACGAAAAGAGGGAAAAGATCTCCACCACCATTGATAGACATAGATGATCCTCGAAAACCATCTTTAAACTCAATATTGGAAATATCACAGGACCAGCAGGGTAATTTTACCCCAATATCATTAGAAGACTCTCTGAAGGATGAGAATGTAACTAACAACGAAGAAGGTGAAGATTGCAAAGAAAAATAAATGTGTACACAATTATATTACTTTAAAGAACGCTACTACTATATATTCTGATTTTTATACAGCTGATTTAGAGAGGACACTCCAGACGAACGACTCCGGCCTCCCATCATGTAGCGAATTCATACCACTGCAATCAGAACAGCTAACACGACAAGGTACAAAAAGTTCATTACCATTGGACCAGACGAAATCGCCTTTATTCACAACCATCGCTGAAAGATCATTCTCACTCTCCAATGAAATCTGAGACTCGAGATTATTCGTGTAATCAATTTATTTCCTAATTGGATTGACGTCGTTCTTCATCAGCTCAACATCTCTCACACGCATGATAACATCATCGCTAGTCAATCGCAAAGGTAAAAACCTCTAAGTAGGGAACATTCTCAGATCAATAAAAGGGACACATAAATAACTCATCTTCTTCATCCGAGGTCGTGTCAAAGAATCCTATATGCGAACAAAAATGGTCAGAAACATTCTCGCCCTAATAAATTTGCAGTTGTGGAGCCAGTCATATACAGACTATCTGCCAGAGGTCGGCCACAGCTGGTGCACGAGGGTTACGTTTATAATCTAACGTCCCGCTCGGAACATCTTAATCGTTCCCATTATCGTTGTGCGGAACAACATCGTGGATGTCGAGGCAAATGCGCTGTAATAGCTGAAAGATTTATGCCAACTGGAGTCAACGACCATAATCATCCTCCTGGCTATCAATCGGAACATGATTATAGGAAAAAGAAGGGACTGGATACCGATACTATGTAAATGGATAACTAAATGATCCATTATCGTATCAATACTCTAATTACCTGCGAAATGACGTCTTTCGTTTATGTTATCAGTTTATTTAATCCTTATTAATGGATTTATTTTTCTTTCTAAACGGTATGTCATTTAAGTCACAGTGATATAGATTCGGACAACATGTATCTAAAAGTCATGATTAAGATGTCTTAAAGACAACTTCTGTGCCATTAGACGCTTTAAAGACGATTTTTGGACATTGTGTTGTCTGGGAGAGACATCATACAGCATTGATTATGCATACTACTGATACATTCCAGAGCAGTCAATTATTCAGAGATTCTTTATTATTTGTTAAATAATTTTATTTATGCTAGGCTCAAATATAATTGCCCAGTTGCTGTAACGTGATACTTGTTCAAAGAATCAAGAGTAATTTTATTTATTTTAATTGTTAAATCATTTATTAACATGCTGCTGATCGTTTTTATAGGTATATAAACATATTCTTTTCGTTCTATGAAGCTTAGTAAAAAAATGAAACATTCTTGTATCACCCATTGTTTTACTAAACGTATTTCTTTTGTTACCACGACAGAATTCTAAGAAGAGTGGCTCTTTCCTACGGCTAGAAATAAAACAGCTAGCAGAGACAAAGGTAGTTTCATTTTGTATTTAAAAAAATGACTATCTGGCAATTGAGCGTCTGTCAGTGACGTCTTCTTAATTTACGTGCATTAGTCAATATAGACTAGTTCCCAATGGTTCCTAGGAAAATTTCATGAGACTTCAAAATTTCAAAGTCCTTGAAAAAGGCAGAAAAATATCTGGCTCCATCATACAGGAATTACTTTGCAAAATTCTTTTGCTTGCCACAACATTTCAATCGGATCAATGATGCGAGGCTCTCGCAACACATTCAAGAATTACGTAAAACTTATTATTTCTCATCGATAGGTGTCTTAAATGATTCCAATAATGCTGGGGATGATGTTTTGCACAGAATTGTTGTCATTTTAAAAGGAACTTCCAGAGAACAGCTATTGAAAGAGGGACCAACCGTTCTAATACCTTGTTCTATAAAAATCTTCTTTCATTACGAGTATGGTTTTCCTTATAAAGAAGGTTTCTGTGACTGGAAACAGAGAAGACAGCTGAAACTGGCCAAAGAATCATATTACAATCTGCTAAGATCTTTTATACCAGAGAAATCCAAGGAACTGGCGGATACTGTTATTAAAACGATTCACAGAGAGAAGTTGTGGTTAGTGGAAGATTTTGCCTATGACCTATTGTGGACTCTCTTAGAATTAAACGTTTCTGGTTTTACGGTAGTTCAGAGGATCTTAAATAAATTAGAGATGCCTAACAATGATATTGTAGACGCAAGAGCTATCGTTAGAGTCTTATACGAATTGCTGAACATGTACCATTGGCCTGAAAATGTGGAAACTATTGCGGTAGTGGAGAGGCTGTTGAAGCTCTTCTATGAGAGCATGATAGCAGCAGATGGAAATGATCCTCCTTATGGGTCCCTCAGGAAAGGATTGGAAGTGTGTGTTAGACATATTTTACGACGTCTACCAAATGATCATCTCCTAGTGGCCATCAGACATATGTGTCTTTGGACAATGAAAAATGACACTGATGATGAAACTATATTAGATTTTGGAAGTACTCTTGAATACGCTGCCTTCCTGCACAAGACTAGTTCATACGAAAAAACTTTGACTTCTGAAATGTTTCAAATGCTCACACAAATGATAGGATCAACAAACAGATTAGTGAATCTGTTAGGTAATAGAGTGCTGCAATATCTTCTGGATAGAAACAACAATAAACATCAATTTGATACGCCAAAGATCTTTTTCGAAAATACGCAATTCGATCTATACATTAGTAAGTACAACAGGAAGGATAAAATCTTCCTGAAAACGTACCGCGAAGAGCTTCATGACTGTCTTGTCAAGAGTGTGATCAATCATTGCTCAACTAGATTGAATCTCGAAGCAACTTACTGCACAATATGCCTCCTGGCAGTAGAAGTACCTTGTGGATTTACAGCAGCAGCTACAGTGTGTTTAGCTATGAACCTGCAGGAGTTGACCTTACAGAGAAAGGATCTTTCACGGGAAGTATCCTTCCACGTTCATGCCACAGTTATGGCTATTATGTCTCTTCTATGCTATATTCATCATGCTAAAGTATTTTTTAATTATATTAATAAGATCATGGTGGAACGAGCTCAGTGGGCACCGCACTTAAATCCACCATTGCAGTCGCGTTACGATTTTGCCGTCCATCACATTCTTTGGGACAAGCCAGAATTTTTCTTCGTTGATTGGGAAACGCGTTACGGCCTTTGGAAATGTTTTAGACTAAAAGAAGAACGGCGTAGCATTATTAGTTCCCACTAACACTATCCAGGAGATGACGACGACGATGATGATTCATGATAAATCAATATTCATTGTTATAAAACTCATTGTGTCAGACCATGTGAATTGTTCGGATGCGTTAGATACCAAGTTGTTAGGTTGCTAGGTATCACACCTTTAATTAGAACGGTTTCTGGCTTGTGTTCATTTCTGATAGACAGTGCAGTATGTTAGGACACATTAGATGCAATTGGTGAATAGTGTCGAATTTACATGTATAAAAATATGTCAGATAAATTTAATATGACGTCAGTGGTATCATCGCCTCTAAAAGTTAAAGGAAGTCGTGTAAGCTCAAGCGTTGTGGGGAATCACAATATCGCCAGGAAACCCGACAAGGATAATGGATCGGAGTCTTTAAACTTTACCCTGGTCGGCTCGCCTGCTCCAAGATCACAAATACGTACTTTTATATCCACAAATACGATAGTTAGGAACAAAATAAAGCCAACAGTAGCATCTACAAGAATTCGTGATCTTGACAAGCATGAGTCCTCGCTTGAGAAGCTGTACAGCTTTGCTGATAATCCAACGAAATACGTGCAGTCTTCTAAAGATGAAAAGCTGACCCTGAACTTGGAGTTTTCGGATCGCTCTGATGAGTCTGACAATTATTATAATTCTCATAACATTGCCTTTGGACAGAATGGCGAGTATAGAATACCGGAATATGATCACATAAGATATTTGGAATTCAACAGAACTAATTCTCACGAATTAGGGAATGATCCCACTAAGCCTGAACATATACAGAGTCTGATAATACAAGGACAGAAGCAGAACGCAGAACGACAGTCCTCGCATTCAGGATCCTCGAATAACAATGTAGTCCCAGGAAACGATAGAAACAAATCGCAGAGGAATCGTACATCAGCATCTTCGGATTCTGAAAGTGAAAGTTCAGGAAATAACTACCGTAACGTCGTACTCGAGAGTCAACTTGTTAGAGCACGTAAATTGAATGACAGTCTGACAGACGATTCCAGGAACACGTCATTCGACTGTGCCATCAACTACAAGAACACTGTAAACCCAATGGTGGAAAAATTCATGTTAGACACAGGACAACAAGAAGAAGGAACAATGAGTAACCGTCAATGTAATAGTAGCTTACTCAGTAAAAATTTCGTTCAAGTTGTCCAGTCACAACGCATTAATGACTCTGGTGAGAATTCCTCCAGGAGTTCACCTGAGACGTCCCGGACGATACTCAGTGGTACATCTTCAAACAATGGAACCTGGCGCCAACATAGTCTTAACAGTGCTTACTTCGCTTCTCCAAATATCGAGATTGATGGTAATAAATTACCAAGTAATAAATTCGAAAATCTTATGGAGGTGAACGAAGATGCCTTCAATGAAGAAAAGGAACAATACTTAACAGTCATAAAGAATGAAGAATTCTGTGACGATAGATCATCCATGAAAATGTCCCATCCCTACATTTTTATAACTGATGAAGCCATCGATGCAGATGCCATGGATTGTTCAAGATCATTTTCAGTGAACTACTCTGAAAAACCAGAAAACAACTCCACACTGGAGATAAATAAACCGGATGACTCCTGCGCCAGTGATAACAGTAGCGATTATGGAATTAATATGATATTCGTTGAGGATAAAGAACGGCCCAAGTATAGAGTCAGGATACCTTCTTCTGATAATACACAGTTGCATGATGCAATAAGTGGCTACAATGACACTGGAAAAAAGATAAACCATGATGGAGTTTTTCAATCTGTTTCACATAAAGATAGTAGAACCTCGGTTTTTTACATGACTGCTGCTGAGATAACTCAAGCGGCAGAGTATAGTAAGAAATTGTCAGATTTATTCAAGGCCATTCTCCAGAGACCTCCTGTACCTAGTCCAGGTGCAACACCAATAAGACTGGCAAACTGTATAACTAAGAACCTTTTGCCTTCACAAACAACACCGAGAATCGTTCGCAGTAGTTTGGGATCACCGAATTTTCATACAAGTCATTCGTCCAGTTAGAATTTAATGCTTGGATACTATGTGAGAATAAATATTTTGTCTACAAATAGTGTAATTCGTATGTGCGTCAGAATTCGAATAAATTATGCTTTGTTATGAGAGCCAATGTCATGTATGACTTTCATTGAGAAATATTACTTAATTCCCCGTATCATTATTTTTTATTTCAATATGTAATGAGTATCAATCAGATTAAATGGAAAAGAGATTTACAAAAATGTTGAGCTACAGGAAATGAGTGATAATCGTGATAAGAGAAGGTAATTAATTATATCATTCAAACAAGTAAATAAGAGCTTGAAGAAATATTTTATTTTTTAATCAAACTCGTAATATCTTCAACTTAGTCCACAGTCTAAGCCAATGCAGAGAAATTATTCCAGATGAAGACCAGTATTATTTTCGATCCAATCCAAGTAACTAGTGACACGGGCGAAAACACCAGGCCATCCCAATTCGCAACCAAGAGCAATACCGAAGGAGACAATACCAACCTGGGTAACCTCGCCATCAGTATCGGTGACTACGAGAGGACCACCAGAGTCACCCTAACACCAGAGAAATCATATGTTTTTAGAATACTTCGTTTTCGATTAGTAAATATCAATAAAATGAAACCTACGCCGCAAGTAGACTGTCTGCCAGATCCAGAGAGGCAGATGTTGCTGCTTAGGATGGTGCCGAAGTAGTAGATGTTGCAAAGGAAGTTGGTTTGAATGTTGTTTTGTACCCAACGAAGAATAGGGGTTATAGAAGTGGCGGCTGTAATTCAATTAATATTATAATAATATATTAATAACGTTCGTAACTTTCGCATCTTTCATCGTTATCGAAATAATGTATAATATTAGTTCTCACAGTCACTATCACGTCCCCATCCAGAAACGGTACCGATCTCACCAGCGAAGGTTGTCGAGGCTTGACTCTTCTTTGCCAAACGAATAGGCTGGATCCTGTCTATAATAACATGTAAGTAAAGAAAATTAATAAAACTATAAAGAATAAAAATAATACTATAAATAAGTCAAAGAATAACTACAGTAAGCTACTATAAGATAACATAAAGTGCTATTGGCATAAGGTACTCAGTGATACACTTAATATTCAAGTTATGAGAAACTCACCGTTAAATTCAACTTTCTCAGAAAGACGTACGACAGCAACATCGTTGCGGATGAGGTCGCTGTCCCAGTGTTCATGGATGATAATCTCTTTAGCAATGATGCGCTTTTGGGTACTTTCAACCACGGAAACGTCATGAGCACCGAGGATGATGGTAACGGTTCCAGGAAGATCAACACAATGAGCCGCAGTGAGTATCCATTCTTCGTTTAAGATGGAACCGCCGCACCAGTAATTTCCGTTTGCAGTTGCGAGCTGAAGACCAATTTGATACGGAAATTGTCCCGGCTTTGCTTGCTGTCCACCGACGATACGCGAGTTAATGTTATCTACTAAATTTTCATTAGGTTTACAATACAATCTTCAAAGGAGGGTCTATGTCAGGATTATAAAAATAATGAGGGTAACAACTTACGTCCTTGAAGATACTGTTCATATCCAGGTGGATTTACATGCCTGGGTATGAGCGTGTTCCAATCAACCTCAGTGGCCTATGAATATCATTAATACCATTAATTAAAATTAATTATTGTACCAGAGAATCCTTCTTAATATCTTAAAATAATATGCAAACCTGAACAGCCACAGCGACGAAGCAAAGTGCTACAATGAGTTTCATTCTGGAGACGAAGTTGCGAGTAAATGCAAAGAACCTCCTTATATACGACAATCATGAATAAGATAACTACATTAAGTCAGAATGAACAACTACGTGATAAAAGATAAGATAATTATTAATTGATTAGCTGGCAGATCAATAAATGAAAAGCGGAGATTTTTCAGATATCCTTGAAAACATTAATGATTACTTGAAAGATATTAATAATATTTGATTGATCGATGAATATTGTTACGCACATACGAACCTAGACGAACGTCTATTTTTTTATTTACAATCAGATATAGCGACGTATATCCTGGAATGTGTTAGATATTCATTCAGATTTTACTGTACCTCAAATATTCTCTATAAATTTATTATAAAAGAGAAGAAACAATGTAGTAATCTTCTCGATGACGCAATCTATCTTTCATGCGTACACGCAATATTCTTCTTTAATGTTCTAATATTATTTGTAATATTGTACAGTTTGACTTAAGTTACACCAAGTCGAATTAAAACCACAAATCACCACCGACGTCTTCTTCTTGCGGTAGTGTCTGCTGAATATCTTGCTTTTGTTGAGAATTATTCTCAGCTTCATCCTCACTCTCTGATACAGCCAAATCGTCTTGAATTTTATCAACACCCTTGTCGTCCCTTGACGGAAGTCCAGCCAAAAGAAAATCCGAAGGATCATAATTTGGATCAACATCCATACTTTCATCTGAGACAAAAAATACATTTATACCTTGTTAATCAGCTGTGTCAATGATAATTGGTATATTTATCGATTTTATTTACCTTGTTGAAGTAGCTGTTGTTCTCCAGTATAGAAACCTACATTACCTAATTGAACCATCGCCTCAGCAGCCTGCTGACTGTCATCGTCGGCGGGTACTTCACCAGATTCACGTATCTCACCCACCTCTAGTGCTTCCATATCCGTTTGTTCTACTTGTTCATCACCACCAAAGGGAACTTCGTCGAATTCATCCTCACTGGAGAATTGCAGATCTACAGGAAATTAATGAGTCAGTAAAATATATATACCAACAGTATAGATCTTTCTTCTTATATCAATGAAGAACTTGAAACGTACCTTCTTCAAGAACGTCCTTCTTCTTCCCATGTGTATTTCTGCCCATTTCTCCGTCAGGATCACCCTCAACATCGACAAAATCGAAATCATCCATATTCGATTTCCCAAAGGGATTGTCTGGTGAACTGGTTTGACTCTATACAAAAATACAATAGAGACAAAGGTTGGAAGGTATTCATATTTCATATAGAGATTTTCTCAATATTATTATTCAATTTTATTATTACCCCACGGAATTCTGGCTCGGCTATCGTGTAATTCTCCTCATCGGGTCCAAGCCAAGATGAATCAATATCCGCTTGTTCCATAGCTCGTTGTTGAACCAAAGAAATATTACTCTCCAGCTGCGTGAGATGATCGTCATACTGAAAAAAATTATACATCATGCGCATAAAGGATTTTAAACTGAAACCTGGTAAATAAAAAGTTACCTCATCAAGCAATTCTTTGCAAACTTTTATAACAGTCTCTGCCTTCTTGGTGAATGGAGATTCCTTTCCATTGTACAATGTACAATTTTCTAAAATTTGCTCCATGTCTCTCATGAAATCATGTCGACTGTGATATTTATGTGCAGCAACCTTCTTAGATATTGTATCCAGATCCATAGGCCTTTTGATCACGTTGTAATAATCTTTCACGAGTTTTTTGCTCACCGGCTTCGAGAATGGCCAGGCTTCTGGCATAGCCTTCAACTTATTGTTCACAACATTTTCAAGGATGAAGGTAAGGGCGACTTGATCATTATCATCCAGAAGAGGATTGATCGCCTTTTCCAATCTCATTAAACGATCCTCTTTTTCACCAAGCCTATTTACACATGTATCCAGCATCCTTTTAGCAGCGACTGTTAATGAACTCTTTGGACCGTTATAGAGATTGGAATTCTCAACGATCTGATTAACATCAGCCAGGAATTCTTCTCTACTCTGATATTTCTTCTGCCGCAAATTCTCACGAATGGTTTGTAAGTCCATAGGTCGCGTCACTATTTTGTAATAATCAGGCACAGCCTATATTGCATAATAAATAGTGGTTAATGATCAAGGTGCTACAGTACCTTGATAACTCTGTAGATCTAGATAGATTTACCTTAGCATTTACTGGAAATAGGAATGGTTGTACATCTGGAAGATCTCTCATTTCATTGAGAATACTTTCCAGTATAGTAGACATGACAACAACAGGATCTGTTCTTCTTCTATTCGCTGGTCTCTGTTGTCTCTTCAAATAATCACAATGATCATCGCCAGTGGCTCTTCTACGTTTCTTTGAATTAACAGCCTCTTTTGGTACTTTCAGTAGCAAAGTTCTTCTCTTCATCTCCTCAGCATGCTAGGAAATTTTAAATAATTGGGAGTAACAATAAGGTCTTATTAATGTTAATAGAAGAATATATCAGGAATCAATGTGACGATTACCTTTATAAGTTTCGAGGATAGCTTAACTTTTGTTCCATCGACGTTCACTAGGTCTTGGTCGTCAGTGTTCAATTGCTTTTCAATTTCTTCTTCTTGTTCCTCAGTCATGGCTACATTGACAGGGGCGGTTGTCATACTGCTCTGATATAGTGGACACGCTTTGTTTGTTCTCATATGACCCACGTTACCACATGCACCACACTTCAGCTTGAGATCTGGTTTGAGTTTAGGTTTTTTACGTTTAGAAGGAGATATATCTGGTTTGGGATGCTTTGACGATAAAGAAGAAGAAGGAAAGTTACAGAAGGGAAGGATACTGGCAGAGGATTGCGTTGTAGGTGTATTATTGGTGCTGCGATCAAACATATTGTTGGAAGTAAAATTACTAGATGGTCCACCAAGCATCCTCTCACGTTCTTGATTCCTCTTGATCCTACGAAGTTGTTCCTGGATTCTGCGTTTCTCTCTCTTCATCTCCTCCTTCTGGGCTTCATCCAGAGTTGCGAATTGTTTTATAAACGTCTCATCCTTCGAATTGCGAATTTTTATATAAGTGTCTATTACAGCTGGCTTTCGGACCAATTCTACTCTAGTGTATTCTTTGCCCTCGGGATTCCTGAAGGTCCTGTAAATCTTCAAGACACGTCCTTGCTGTCCATTGAAACTATTCACAGGACTCTCGTCCTCCTCATCTTTCTTCTTCTCTTTACTTTTCTTATCCTGTTCCTGTACTTCGCCCATTAGCATCTTTCTCAGTTCCTGTCTTTGCTGCTCCTCACGCTCCATCGATAGCTGAGTACTTGTTTTCTTATTTGATAACATATTCTCTATGTTCTTACCCATTTCCTCTATGTCGGAACTGTCTTCCTCAGAACTCTCACCCTCGTCCGTACTTAAAACTTCGTTAGAGGATAAAACACGGTTCTGCAAATCAAAAATTCTCTGGCATTCCTCCTTGTACCGTTCTTGATGTTCTGCGATCGAAAATCGATTTCCTCTCGAGAATTTCGTCATTCCTTCCTCGCCAGCCTTGGCTTTCTCCGTGGATAGAGTTCTCACTACGTCAATTACTTCCCAACGTGATAGCTTCTTAATTTCCTCCTCAGGAACACCAAACTTTCTGAGCAATGCTTTAGCGTTATTCAATGAAAGTCGTCTCAAGTCAGCATCCGTTCCAGTTACTGTTCTTTTTGGTTGGGCTTCTTGTTCTTCCTGAAAAAAAAAAATGTTATGTTACATAATGTTCAAATCAAATAATTACAATGTTATATGAATATCAAATACCTTGCTGATAGTTGGTTTATTTGGAACTCTGACATAAGAAAATCCTTCACCGCATCCTGTTGGATCAGCTGGACCAGCCAATTGTAACAGACACTTTCCTCTCATAGCTTGTATGTAAGCTCTCGTTGTATTCCAAGGAGCAACCTTGACTTCGTCGTCCATTTTCAATTGCATCTCCTCATCATCGTCATCCTGTGGTGTAAAGAGGAATTTCTCACCATAGCCAGCATCCTTCAATCTTTGTTCAGCTGCTATCATACTGAAATAGGCACAACACTGTTCCGGAGACACCATAGCTCTTATTTCTTCTTCAGTGGGGAGTCGAAAATCTGGTTTTATCACCCACCAATTAGAATCCATTCCTGTTCTTTTAAAATCTGCACAAAGTTTCAAGCGTTTCCTTATACTGCTTTCACTGTGAGAGGGAAAGGCCTTCTTGATATCATCCATCTTTATTCTTCGTGGTGTGTCACGAGACTTCCAGAATAAACGATATATAAAAACCTGAAGAAAGTCCCTGACAAAATTATTGGCCCTTTTGGAATTCGGTCCAGGTACTTCGTAAAGAGGACATTCCTGACCGGCGACGAAGAGGGCGTCGACCTCCCTAATGTAATACTGCTGTCGTGTCCTTATCACCAAGAAATCAGTTTCAGGAATCTTATGCTCATATATAGGTGCACGGTACATATTATTCTCGACGGCCTGTATACTCTGCCCAGGTGTCAGTATTCCCAAGAAGGGACTTGTGTGAGCATACGCTGTCTCTCCATACTTATACTTCTGAGGCCCCTGATCTTTACCCGCTTTTCTTTTGTAATAATTCTTCACCTTCGAGCACATACCCACTTGATTCATCAACGGTGGATGCTCTTCAGAGAACTCGACGAGGACGATCTCGCCATCGCGACCCGTTAGATCCTCAGAAGTTCTCATAAAAAAGACGTCTCCACCTCCTGATGCGATTCTCTCCTGTTCTCGCTGCTTGGATTTTTTCTTTATGTGTTTCAAGAGTGGTAGAAAACTGTGCGGTCCAGGATGAGCTAGTGGACCGTGACTAAATCTTCTTAAAGGTGGCCTATGGAAATTTCGTAGTCGCATAGGACCCATGTGGGTTTGTACAAATGGCGCTCGCAGCTCCACAACCGGAGTACTGTGTTGAATCAAGTTTCCACCGCCAACCTTGAGCCTTAAGGTGGTTTCCGAAGATCTTGGCATGTAGTATGAGTCATTGGAAATATTAAAAGGATCTCTATCAGGTGATTTTGGTGGCGGTGGCGGTGTATCCTCCTCCAGAACGTTTATCACGCCTGCCTTTCCCAAAAGAAGCTTGCTTTTCTTTACATGAGGATGTGGTATCTTCACTTTCGGTTGACGCCCATTCTCCTTATGCAGGAGTGCTGGGTCAATATCATCAGGAATTCCCAGAACAATATTCTCGTCATTCGGATCCAGAGTGAGTATCTTTGGTTTAGGTATTTTTTTCATGTTCTCCGCATCCCAAATAACTTCTTCTTCCCAAAGACCATAAACGAGTTCCTCGTTTTCCACTGGGAATATCGAGTACCAGGTGTCGTCATAATTTTCCTCACGTTGTTGTTGCTGACTTCCTTTTGGTACAGCCCTGCTTCAAAACATGACATTTTTAAAATAAAAGACTAATAAAATGAAATGATGCAACTGTATACTGATGTATACTGAAACGATAGGTCATACAGTTTATTCTTCTGCGATTGCATGTGCAATGGAGTAGCAATCTGTGAAGTAGCTAAACGAACATTCGGAGCAACAGGAACAGGATTTCCTTTTCCAGGTTGACTGAAAGCCTGCGCAGTACGATTACCACTTGAGGGAACCCAGCCCGCAGCGTTATTCTTACTGTTCAGTTTCTGCATCACCTACAAATTATTCAGAAGGAATTTCGTTACACCAGCACCCAGGGCACCTACATAATCAAAATCATAGCGATCAGTACCTTGTGTTTTATGTCGTCTCCATTCCAGACAACATCATCTTCCCAGTGTAATTGTGAAACCATAAGGAAAGCATCATCGGAGAACTCTTCGTCAGCTTTCTGTTTTGCCTCCTCCTCAATTTTCTCAATTAACTTAAAGCCATAATTGAAACCATCACCAGTTTCAGGCACTTCTAACATGTCATACCAAATCTGTGCAGGTCCAAAACGCCAATCGGCCACTTTTGGACCCATATCACCATTCTCACCGGATTCTCCAGTCTTTCCAGTCTGCTCTTTGTCTTCCACGGGGAGCAAAAGTTTCTCCTCATCATCGGTACGACACTGTTCCGGCATCGGATCTGGAGCGTACTGCATAACCCATCCTTTGAATTTCGACTTTCTTTCATCATGATCGGACCCAGAATCAGAATCCTTTACATCATGATGCCGTTTTTTCTTTCGTCGTTTTCGAACTCCTCTCCAGATCTGTGGTAAACTACTGGGCTTACCAGGACCAAACAATCGAGAAAATCTGAGGACCTTGTTCGCACGAAAATCAGGGAACAGTTCTGTCACGTCAATGTTCGCGTATTTTGATGGTAGCATAGAAGCCAAAGGTGTCTCCAATTTTCGCTGCCTGGCAGCCTCTGCTTCTTCCGGAGTAAGGATTTCTTTCTCATCAGGAATAGGGGGTGGAGGCATTAACTGTGTATCTGATTTATTTATAACTTCCTCGTCATCGGCATCATACCCTGTACTTTCCTTATCAGCTTTCTTTGGCATGTCATCTATTGAAATAAGAAATCATTATTATTGCCAAGGTATTAAAGGAAAAAAGAAAAATATAAGTATTATTATAGTTTTTACATACTAATCTCCTCAGTAGTATCTTCTGCCAGCTCATTTATGTCAGAAAAATCAAGAGCAGTAGGTGACTTTGCTAAATAATCCATATCATCCTTATCCTCAGGCTCGCTTTGAATTTGATGATTTTCATCTTTTACAGTTTCACCTTCGTTTTCATAATTTTTAGTGTCACTAGAAATCATCTCCTGAAGTAAAGAACTTAATCCTAGACGGCTTAGAGAAGCTAAATGCTGTTTGGCTTCAGGATCCAGGATATCATCTTCTAGCTGACCATTATCATCAATATTACCAAATAGAAAACCAGTCATATTGATCCCAGCGTCCATATCCTTATCATTATCGTCTTCCGAATCACCCATTTTGCTTAATCTTGATTAAATTAAATAAACAAAACAAAAGAATTAGTATACTTCAAAAAATTGCGATATAGGTTATATTTGCATGACAGCCACTTTACTGATTTCATTCACAAAACAGGTTATTTATATTATATAGGAATTCATAGTTTCTTTAAAAAATTTTACATATACTGAGTATTTACCTATATTTCTTTGTATTAATAAACAAATTTCAGAACTGAAGTACTATATATTACTCTGCTGCTTTCTGCTTTCATGGCTCTAACACTGTATGAAAACAAAACCTGAAGCTATATGAATGTACTTATGTGATTGATACTAACTTAGTTATTAGTGCAAACTTATGGGCCTTGCACACCAAAGGCAACGAGCAGCAAGCACCATGCAGCGACCAATGGGCCAAGAGCATCGAGCTGTGACGTCATAACTCAGACCAAAGCATCTTGCTCATTGGTCGCTGCCTGTTGCCCGCTACCCGCTGCTTTTAGCGTGCAAGATCGGGTGCAGAGTGAATTTCGGAATGTACTCTGAGGCACGTTTTGAAATCATCGCCAATACTGCAAGTGTGTTATGTCCTTGTTTACTTATATGCAATTGAGTGAGACGTAATCATACTAGTAGTATTGACAAAAAATTTCAGAATGTACCCCTGATACTTCGCCCGCAAGACGGCATGTGATTGGTCGAAAGCACGGCAAACTGCATTATTGGACAACTGTTAAGCGAAAACATTTTATATTTGTTTTCACGTGCAACGGAGCTCCATCAAAATATGCAATTGCCATATTCGTGAGCACCAAAAAATACGAATCGATTGACCGCTCCTAAATCAAAATCGGTTGAGAAACAAAAATTGTGTGGCCAACTTCACAGCACTACCCCCTCCTAGCACTTTCATTATTGTGAAATTGTTTTTTGGATTTTTTGTCGAATCTATGTATCACCAAATTTTCAAATTAGCAAATTCATGAGCACCAAAAAATTCCGCATCGATTAAGCCCATTTTGAACCCAAATAGTTTCAAATAAAATTCGAGCGGTTAACTTCACAGCGAAATTTGTTTTTGATCATGTAGAAAACGGCTCACCACCAAATTTTTTAATTAAACCACCAAAAACAACCAAAATTATAGAAAAAAAAAAACAAAGTTCAAAAGTTGAAGTTGCGCGGTCAACTTCAGACAGGTCTGCAATAGTCCAATGGAAGAATCAATCGGATCACGATCTGACAACAGCCAATGAGCACGCGGCCGGTAGAGGATCCCAGTGCTACGGTGCCCTCTGATAGAAATAGCTCGAACTATTTTGGAGGGTATAAATAAACATTAAAAGTGACTAACCGTGTCTACGTTGAAATATTATAAATCGAATCGTTCTTATTACTTCCACTATACAAATTGATGTGAATTTCGTGTGGTGAATCGTGTATTTTGCTGGTTTGCAAACAAAGTACAAAAACATTGCCGAATTTTCATTTATAAAGGCCGCACAAGAACGAGTGTGCTGCCTTTAATACGCCTTCTCCTTTTATTAAAGGTCTTTTTGATGTTCCACAAAAATCAATAATATCACATATACTTAATTCGATCCTTGTTTGCACTACTAAATAAACAATAGCATTAGAGGAAATGAGTTGTTTACATTATTCTGACATATAATATTTACACCTGTCACAGCCGTCGTCACAATGCGATCGTGCTGCCAGCTATAATCGCTTGATTCGCGAATAATACCGAATAAATATATTTATATAGTGTTCTTTTGTACCTAAAATTCGTGGGCATTATTTATTATTGCAGACGTAACTATCAATACGTTTTTACACCTCAGCACAGACCATATATTCCCTACAAACACAACTGGACACATCATCTCACAGTACTGTGCAATACCAACCAACAAATTTCCCAATGTACAATTTGTCGGACATGTATTAGTCTGAAGTTCTTGGAAAAGCCAACTCCGATTTTGACAGATGGGTCATAAAGGAAATTTTGAGATTGTACCACGTGCTGTTTGGTAACGAAAACAAATATATTATTATATTAAGGATATTGCACTAATCTTGAGTTACGTAGAGTAAAATTAAATATGGCAATGTTAAATACTGTATATTGGTTCTTTCTTGTCAATTAACCTTAAAGTCTAGTGTCACAGTACGAGTGTATAGATTATTTTTTTAAATTACAGCAGCATGTGAGGTAGCACTTATTTGAATTCTAGAGCTCTCGATTTTTTATATAATTTGGTACTTGAGAGGGGACAGTCGAGTACAAAGGGTTTAATCAGGGTGATGATATCTTACATGGGTATCAGTGATATAAAATTCAGTGTATATATTCGAAAATTAATCGCAAAAATCACCAATTTCATTAGGTACTCATGATTTCACCTAATGATAAAAAAACTCAATGTACTACATCACCGAAATAAAACTTTCCAAATGGTTATTCTCCTAGTATGTGATGTATAAAAACACAATATAATTGAACATGCATTGAATGTATATTGAGGTATGCACTGACAACATAAAATTTACAATTAGTGTGGTATTACATTGCTGTTACACATTATTTAGTTGTAAAGAAGTATTGAAATCAGTGAAGTGAAATCTATCCAATGTTGTTTGTTAACTTTGCAGTTTAACAGTGATTATACAGCTTGTAAATATTATAGCATCTACTAAGAGTGGACAAAGCTTTTGTATCACATTTTAAGAATTTTTTATTTGTATGACAATAGAATTAATTAGTAGCCTTAGTAGTCTTTAAGATTTTTAATAATAGAATAAGCATGTAATAGTTAACCAATAAAGTATACAGTTTTAAAGGGGTAGATCATGCAATTGGTTAACTTTATTAAATGTTATATTGTGAAAACATATGCAATGACTTTTATAACTAAAATTAGCTACAATAAAAGTAGGGGTGAATCACTGACTAAAGACAACTGTTGAGCTATGCTGCATGGATGCTGCAACTGTCTTACCTCAAAATTTTCATCAGTTGCAGTTTCTGTATCAAAGACTAATTGACTAATTTATCCTTATTTATATTTCAGCCAGTTTCGTCCATAAAAAATATTGCAGTATGTACAGTGAATTTTGAAGTACAGCCATATTTAGTATTTCTGAGTGCTTTGGAGCACTTAAAAATTTAGAGACAAAAATCATTTGTTTGGATTATACAAGCCTTTACAAGTAATTAGTAGACAGTACTTCAAATAATATAAAGTCGTTGAAAATTAGTTAATTTTTAATATAGCAAATTCAAGTCATCTCCTCCTGTAAAAAAAGTATAGTTTAGATTAATATGGAACATGAGATATGTTTTGATAAAAAGAAAATGCAGTATATTTGGATGGTAAAAATTATGTACCTCTAGATGAATTCTTAGGTATTTGAAGATTGTCGTTATTTACACTAGAACCTGAAGGCCTTTCGTTTTTCAAAGATTCAGACACAATATAATCAACAGTTGGAATGTGTGGAACGACCATTGATGTGGTGAATGGATCTGTTATCTCAGATCTATAATTTCATGTAATATATTTGAATTTATAAAATCAGGAAAAAATATATTCTGCAACATAACAAATTGCATGACATACTTGGCAACTGGTGGTGTTTCTGACTGTATATCGCTTAGTCTGGCTTGGGGCAGGTGTCTTGCATAATATAAATATTGTCCATAATCTGATTGCTTTCTTTTCCGCTCATTGGGTGGTGAGGGCTTTGAGAGGGGTTTCACAATGGGCACTTCAGAACGTTTCCTTTGATAAGGATCCCATTTGACATCAGGGATCGGACCCACAGTTGACAACTTCTTCAGGTACTCCTTATAAGGTTCCCTAGGTTGTCTTGGCTCAGGAGCTTTCTTTCTCTATAATGGAAAAATTACATTTTTATGTGATTTTAAGATTCATAAACAGGTACTGATTGAAGGGAACAGCATGACTACCTCTGCTTGCCTAGCATCATGAGCAATGTGAATAAGTAGTGTGAGATTCAAAATCCAAATTATAATTAAACGTGAGAAAATTAATGTTGCAATTAGCGAGGGACCCATCGTAATTATTCCAAAAATAGAAGAAGAATTATAAGCGCCTAATATATCATCCACGTGATTGAGTCCTACAAATGTCAAAAGCTGCTGTAGATCCTGCAACATATTCAATTTAAAAACTTGTATTCTACATAATAAGAGTTCTACACATTAAAGAAATTCTAGAAACCTCTGTAAAAGAAACGTCAACAGAGTAAACAATAGTGCCAGCAACATCCAATATTAAAAAGGCAGCAGTGGTCACCAACCAAGGTGCTCGCAATTTGACTCCCTGTACTCCACGGATTTCTGATGCCGTAACGACTATTAAAAAAAAATATTTATATCAATTGATTAATCAATATATATTTAATTAAAACGCACTTAGAAGCATCAGCGATGAAATTGCCCAGCCAAGGGATAACACCAAGTATACGATGATCCATATGTAAGTTCTGTGGGCTGCAGCCGTCCCGTTCGTTGGCCATGATATTATAGTATTTGTGTCATCTTCTAACTCTATCTCTACAGCTCCGCACTCACCGCCTACAAAGTAAATGAATATATAAATTCATTAATAAGAACTTTTTTTGGCAATGGAAATCTTCTACTTTCTAGGATTGCAGTGCAAAGAAAAGTGCGAGGGAACCATTGTCTATCGAAATAATAGCCGATAAATGATAAGATAATGACGGATTATCGTATTATAAGAAACATATCTTCATTGTGATAAATTGAAATGTAATCGGCTAAAAATTATTCCTCTTATGATAATTGACCAATAACGATTTGCCGCAACCCTTTTGTGAAACAATATTCTTACGACGGATAATTAGAAATCAATATTATTGTACCCATAGAATTAACACTGAGACTTAATCGTTAATAACAGTTACGAATCAATATTACTATTGATCTGGTATTAGAATCCTACAAATTGAAACTTCCTATACTTACTATAGAAGTAAACCAAGTAGAATAAATAAGGCGACCCACTGCTCTCTGTTACAGAAATTTTGCAAGTATAAAGTAGAATACCAAGAATTGCTATGGCACACCATATCAAAGCTTGTATCTGTAATAAATAATAAATTAATATCCTAATCCGATAGCATTATAATAGAATATGCATAGTAATCAAATCTATATCGAAATACTATATCTTTATTAAGTGAAATTGTCAAAATAGAACAATAGATGTTACATAAAACAAACAATTATAATTTTAACTAATGAATAAGTGTTTAAAATAAATAATTATACTGATGTTTTGTGACTTACCAAAGAAAATATACCTGCGAATATTTCCTTACTTTTACTGGATATGCGACACGTTGCCATTTCAGTTCTAACTTGCCAGATTTCCGGCTAGAAGTAACTGGAACTATGCGTCTGATTAATACAATTCCTATTGATTCTAAACCAGTGAGATATATACTCATGATCATTCTGATAAGATAAAACAGTGGATCAGCTGATTGATTATTGAACACAATGACGACTGTCAATCTCGATCTATCAAGCTCCGACGTAAGGAGAGAGAGAGAGAGAGAGTCCAACAGGTTTATGTACTCAACACATACATGTATAGATCAATTGGATCAAAGGTACAGTGAATTAAAAAGGAGTAGCATGTGCAAAATTGTTATATAAAAAAATTGGAATTTATTAAGAGAAATCGTAGACTTTACATATTGTTATACACAAAATTGCATATTTTTTCCACCTTTCTTTTTTCTTACATCTCCTTACGCTTTGAGAAACTCATGTTTTTACGAATTATTAAGTGGCACTGTGTGCCTCCTGCAGGCATGACTGGCGAAGGATATTGCTTAAACGGATCAGCACGACTTATGATCGACATTTATCATCACGCTCACCCGCCTCTCCTTCGGCAACTTAATTAATAAATTTTTAATCAATTGTCTGTGGCGAACAACTACATCACAAGGTGCAGGCCAAGAAATTTTTAAGAACTCTAGAATGTTGAGTTTGAAATTCGAAGGAAATAAATCCTTTCGCGAACTCGAAAAATAATTATTAGAGATAAGTCGGGGTCGCGAAAGCGTGAACATTTTAAGGAGACATTTTTGTTTGTTAGTTTGCTTAAAGTTCACAAAATTATTGATGAAATTGGATCTGCCAAGTATCGCAAGTTTTGCCTTGGCAAATCAATGGTACTTTGAACAGCTAATGAACATGAAATCGGAAAGTTTGCATAGCGGCTACCAGTAGGGCTTTTGACTCCACAAAGAAAGTTGCCGTTAATCGCTATGCAAAAGCTTGTTACATATACAAGTAATCGATTGATTTGACTTGAGCGAAGTTTCAGTGACTACTTCCCTTCAGTCATTACAAATGTAAGAAAAAAAGTGACAAAAGAAATTTAATACCTGTTAAGTTTTTAATGGATAAGCACTGGAAATATGGAGTTCACTTAGTCCTTTCACAAACGATAATTAACAAACTTTTCAACAGACATGACCTCCTGTTTGTTGTTGGTAGACCTCTATAGTATCACCCTCTTCCATTTCTAAAGTCGTTGGTGTATCCCTCTCATTGATAGGTTGACCATCGAATCTGAATCTTACAGCAGCTATTGCTAATCCCTATTAGAATAATCACAAGCATGAGAAAATTTCAGGGGGAAACCATTACAATAAATATAAGAAGTTAATACCCACTACTCGGTCACAGTACGCATTCATGAGTTTGCGCAAAGGGGTGTGTTTCTTTATTTTGAATTGTACTACAGCATTATCCTGACCAAGTACCTTCAGGTTTATATGTTCTGGCTCCGTCTTGGTCTCCTGCTGAAAAATAAAAGTATACGTACAGGATTTGTTCATGATAAAACAGCTCTGCTGTAACAAAGGTTAGAGAGATACCTTCTTCTCATCCGACATGATTCACTCTTTTCTCTGAGAATGACTACAACTCCGGTATAAATTTATAGTCCCTTTTACAAGATTCAGATTATACACTGAACTTTTTCAGTCGAATAAATTATTTCTAGAGAAATGTTTTCTCTTAATGGAAATCCCGCCTTCGATTTACACAGTCAAAACCAAGGGATGGACACTTGCATAGGGCGACCAGGAGTTAGACATTTTATGTTAAGAACATGTACCCATGTTTTGCACTGCCCTCATAGATAATGCGCAGTACTAAAATCCATTATGGCGGCAATAACGTGTAGTAGCGCGTGCTTTCAAAGAGGTTTGAATTGTTCCTAAGGGTACTGGCAAGAATTTTGGAAGCATTCCTAAAGAAAAGGTATCAATTGTTAACAAACTTAATGTTAGTTGAATCAGTGGTCTGTAAAATTTGAATTAACAATAACTTTATATGCTGTAGTGGTGCTTGTATTGTAGTTAGCGGGTAAAATGAAATATTTACTGTTTAATTGCTTACAATACTTATTGCAAGCACTTGAAAAAAACAATTCATATTTTCTTTTGCATGAAAACTGCAATACAAGCATCAGTACAGCATGCAAGGATATTGTTCATTGAAATTTTACAGACAACTGATTCAACTAGCATTTAATTTGTTAACATCTGAGACCTTCCCTTTAGGAATGCTTTCTACCATGCGCTACTGCTGCCATATTGGATTTTAGTACTGAGCATTAACTATGAGAACAGTACAGAATATGTTCAGGTGTGTTCCGAAATTTACTGATAGTACTGCGTAGTACTGTAAAAGTAATAAAATCTCTCAGATCCGTATGGATGAATAAGGACGCAATGTTGATCGCAGTACTGGCAGTAAATTTCGGACTATATCCGGAGTGTTCAGCTTCTGGCCAAAACACAGACGCGCTTGTTCGTTGGGAATTTCATGAATAGTCAGTAATTAACTGTAACGTCCGTTTTCTTCGACACGGTTCAAGCGTAGAACTCCGTTTATCTTCAAAATACAAGTATCTGATTGGCTAATAGTACAGTTAAACCGAGTTCAAAGCTTGAACCGTGTCGAAGAAAACGGGCGTTAGTTTGCTTAGAATTTACGCCAATGACTGGCAGTGCTTCTTCTTCAACTTCAATCCTTTCGCCGAATTCTCTTACTTGCGCATGCACCTAATATTTTTTCGGCGCTATCATTAGCTATCATCTCTGGCATTTGACCTCAAGGAATAAGACTATACGGACAAAGAAGAAGATTAGCAATCAGCATTAAGTTTGATTAGTGGAATAATAGTTATCGTTCAAAACGTCACGTTACAAAATTCGAACGACAAGCCTTTCTTGCATAGCAGTTTCTTGTCAAACATTCATCTACCCTTGGTGGTTTGTCATATCCAAGAAAGAAACGATATTGACACAGCTAATACTAGTTTACGTACATAACTAGAAGCCGTTATTATACTATTGCATACTATACGCATTCAGTTTCATCAGTTAGTCTTTTAAGTTGAAGGTTAAATGGTCAGGATGAATCATATTGACGAGGCGAAGCTTAGGCAGTCCTTAACGGATATGAGGGTAAATCTATGATTTTTTTTTAAATTTCTCTAAAATATGCTATAATAGGAATTATTTGCAACTTATTTCATTATGGTATTATCTCAATATTGCATGTTTGACAGATCATACATTCTCGTACTAATCTCTAAGGATGCATTGTAAAATTCACTGTCAGTAGTGCAAGCATTATTATGTCCCTGTTGCATACAAATAAACAGGTACTCAGAATACTTGCAGTGAATTTTAAAACATTATTCTAATACATATTCATATAGACTTATGTTTC
Source organism: Syrista parreyssii (assembly GCA_030142615.1). Lineage (NCBI taxonomy): Eukaryota > Metazoa > Arthropoda > Insecta > Hymenoptera > Cephidae > Syrista > Syrista parreyssii. The sequence continues at coordinate 222,085 of JARQTG010000402.1, forward strand.
AGTATCAAAATCCAGAAATAACACGTAAAGATATGTCAAATGTGCTTCGTGTTTATGGAGGTTTAATGCACAAGGAGGAACGCTTTGGTATGTCAATTGAATATATCTTTATCACTTATTTATTAATATTACTTTGATTTTTCTAGTATTCAATAATGGCTCTTGTAAGGAATTAATCAACTTGCAAGGAACAATTCCTGTCAGCTACAAAGGTAAGAATAGTTGGATTAAACATGTATGCTTCAGCATTTATGTATATTTTGACTTTCAGGCAGTACCTATAATATTCCAATATGCATTTGGCTAATGGACACTCATCCAAATAATGCACCAATGTGCTATGTAAAACCAACAGCAGACATGACGATAAAAGTCAGCATGTATGTGGACCACAATGGCAAAATCTATTTGCCTTATCTACATGAATGGGTTCCTGTAATTATACACAGATATACTGTGATTTCCTAACAATATGAGACTCGAATAAGTACATTATGATTTACAGCATTCATCCGATCTGTTGGGTTTGATCCAAGTAATGATTGTCACATTTGGTGAACAGCCTCCAGTTTATGCCAAACCCAGATCTGATACTCAATCAACATCTACACCATACCCTGTTCAACGTAAGTAACTTGGCATGAAGAATTGAACTTCAAATTACTAAAACTGTACATATTTCAGCAGCATTCATGCCTGTTCCTGGCACAGGATCTACTGCAAGCGGATTCCCACCGTACGTTCCTACGTCTCAATACGGCTCAGGAAACACTTCTTATCCTCCATATCCAACAGGTGGAGGACCTACTTTTCCTCATACGGGTTATGCTCCTTATCCAGGAACAACGCCGAGTTATCCTGGACAATATGGTGGCTCATATCCAACACCATATCCTCCTGCTACACAACCAGTGAGTGTACTGGTCACTTTAAGTACTTTTTGATTTTGTGCTAAACGTTTTCATTGGACTTCTAGTCTCCGACTCTACCTGGAAGCTCTGGCGGCGGCTCGGGTACAATCACTGAGGAACATATCAGAGCTTCACTTCTCTCTGCTGTGGAAGACAAACTTCGTCGACGCTTAAGAGAACAGTTTTCTCAGCTACAAGCAGAATTAGAAACTTTGCGTAGAACACAACAAGAACTTGTTAGTGGTTCTAGCAGGCTAAAGGATCTCTTTAGTAAACTTCAGAAAGAAAAGTCGGAGCTCGAAAAGAATATAAATATTTTGCAAGACAAGGAAACTGAACTTGAACGTGAGATTTCAAAGCTCTCAGACAATCAGTCTATTGATGTGGATGAAGCTGTGACTACTATTGCACCATTATATAAACAGTTAGTAAAACTTGATACAAATTTGTACCAAACATCTGGCTCACATTGACACCAAATGTTATATTGATTAATTACTAATTATACTCAAATACGGTTATCTTTTGTAGAATGCTTAACGCATTTGCTGAGGAAGCTGCCACTGAAGATGCCATATATTATCTTGCTGAGGGGTTGCGTAGTAGTATCATTGATTTGGATGCCTTTTTAAAACAAGTAAGACAACTTTCAAGAAGACAATTTATGTTGAGGGCCTTAATGCTGCGCTGTCGGCAAAGAGCAGGACTGGCTGGCTGATGGGTTGGATTACAACCGAGAGATTACTAATTCACTTTAAAAGTATGATTATGTGCTATTTTATTATTCAAATTGTTCTTGTATCTAGAAAAATAAAAATTATATACCTACCTGTAAATTATTATTTAAGTATATGATTCTGTATTAGCTTATTGTTAGATAGAAAATAAGATAAATACAATATTTATATACATGATTGCATTTATTGTAAAAACAAGAAAATGACTGAAGTTTACTGGAATGACAAGTTTGAGTGTACTTCTGCACAACAGTAAAAAATTGTGACAGAATAAATCCTGTTAATTCTGGTGATTATAATTTTGGCTGCAATAAAAATAAATGTTACACAAATTTTGAAGCAGGTAATGTTTATTAAACATATTAAATAAGTTTACCTAGACATAAATTCCGACCCAGAGAAGCAGAAAAAGTACTCCAAATCCAGAAAATATAGCAGCAACCAATGATACAAGCAATTCCTTGAATATATCACGAGTAAACTTGGTGCTGGTTACTTCATAGACGAAGAACCATGCTGTGAAGAATATCCCAATGCCTAAGAGCACCACAGCCAATAATGGAAAGATGGCTGGGTTTACTGGTGAGACATATCTCGTCATAGATTCGACTTCAATCTGTGTCAATAATTAAAACATGTGGAATTAATAAGAGATCTCTGTAGCCTATGACTAGTAATAAAAAAAAATCTAGTTGAATTATAATTGAAAATATATATAATGTATAATCACAAATTTCGTCACGTTCAATCGAAGTATTTGCCGCTATAAAAACAACTAAATTTTAAATAGAAAAATATTGATCAACTTATTACATACCATTCTGATATTTTGACGTGGCTTGTGACTGATACGATACCGGTGATACCTGCAACGAGACCAGAAAGTATAAATTATTAAGATAATAAAGTTATCGGAATATCAAGAAAGGCTCCCAAACTCGTTTGTTTACAATGCAATAATAGTGAAATTTGTCCAAAAGTTGTAGAACGCTTCAATGGCTATGTTTCCACCGGAGTCGAACGAGAGTTGAAATGCATTGAATGTATACCTATAGTTTAGTAATATATAAATATACAACACACGTATTTCATCTCTCAACTTGATTCCAGTGGAAACATAACCAATTCCAACATAATTTCGCCTGTAGGAAAGTGAGCCTTTACGTGGCATATCCGTCTTTTTTCTTGCGCTTTTCAGAACGTTGCTTGGGTGTCGTGAAATTGTGTCGATTGTAGTTTTTCTAGTGGAATGATCGAGGAATAAGGAATTTTCTGATTTATAATGAAACAGAGAAGATGCTAGTGAGTCAAAATATTCATTGAGCCGTTCATAGGCTTCTGACTGTTTTGGGGGTGAGATTTAATTTTGAGCAAAATGTACCTTCCTTTGGGTTGACTATAACCTTGCGTTCTGTCAATATGTCAAAAAATGAATTACTATCTTACGATTTACAACAATTTATATCAAAGAAAGAAACTATATTCTTTGAATTTATTATTATAGAATTCGTGATTACTGCCACTAATGTTTTGAAACCGATTATAGCATAATGGGTAAATAATAGCGATTGTAGCATACCTTTAGATAATGCTTGAACTTTGAAGTGTAATTAATATCAAGTGATTATCGTGAATTACATTATTGAAATATATTTAATTAATTACTAAAATAACAGCTTTTTATAGTCATGTTCTAAAGTGGCACTTTTCATAGATAAGAATTATTTTATTTGATCTTCATCGGTATTAATCACAAACAAACATAATTTTATGTTGTAATCTGATCTTATGTGGTTGGGCGGAGCTTAGATTTAGTTTATGCAACTTGTTGCAATTTGGTTCTTAGCTTGTATATCTTTATGTCAACAATCCCTGTAGGAAATATTTCTTTGAAATTATCTTAAATATTTTGTTTTTATAATTGATATAGTCAATTTTATGTCACCAGGTAATGTTCAATAAATGAAATTTTGGATAGAGTTACCATCAAGGCCGGCATGTTTGTAAGACTCTGGCTCCACACTCTATCGTGGGATGAATGAGGAAGAATTATTGAAGCGGTCAGCTGCAGAGAGGGATAGAATATTCAGCTGCTATGACCGAGGGAGAGAAAATGGGGTTGAAATTGACCCCTGGGAAGATCCTGCTTATGAGGTTTACCATACAACTGATAGATATGGATTTATTCAGTATGTTATACATCATTGTTTAAAGTATTTGCTCCAAATTATTTTCTGAAATCAATCTATATATGTTTTGAATTTTTTCTTAGTGATAAGAGATTGCCAATGAAAATGGATCCCAATGAAATTAAACTTCATCATGTGGAAATGGAGAGGGTAAAGAAATGGGAGAAGATGACAAAGGACTGGGAAAGCGCCAGCACTAAGGAAAAATTACGGCGCAGGATATACAAAGGCATTCCCGATAGATTTCGTGGGCAAGTCTGGTGTCTTCTTTTGGGTGTTAAAACATTGAAGAAAGAGCAAGCTGGAAAGTACGATGAAATGTTAAAACTTGCTAGGCAATGGTCAACAGAAATTAGGCAAATCGATGCAGATGTTGCTAGGCAATACAGGGATCACATAGACTACAGGTAATACTTTGTACAAACTTCTTGCAACATTATTCTTAAAACAGGTTTAACATTTCTTTATTTATTTTGCTACAGGGAAAGATATAGTATCAAACAACGTTCCATGTTTTACGTTCTGGCTGCATACAGTATGTATAATATGGAAGTTGGTTACTGTCAGGGTATGTCCGTCCTAGCTGGGTTGCTATTGCTTTACATGAATGAGGAGGACGCATTCTGGGGACTCTCTGTATTACTTGCCGACAAGAAATACAGCATGCACGGTAGAACATTAAATTAAAAGTTGAATAAACCTTTTGTACAGCAGAATAGTATCTTAATTCTTATTTTAATAAATTAGGATTCTACGTGGACGGCTTTCCAAAACTAAATCGGTTCATCGAGCATCATGATAAGATCATGAATAAATTCCTACCAAAACTTAAAAGGAAGCTCGATAAATGCGGTTGCGATTCTATACTCTATGCCCTTAAATGGTTCTTCGTAGTATTTCAAGAAAGGGTAAGTCGTACTACATACTATTACCATATAATTCAATGTTTTTTTTTTTCAACAATGCTAATCACGTTCATTCCTATCTAGACTCCAGTAACCCTGGGTCTTCGTATCTGGGATATATTTCTCCTAGACGGTGATAGGATCCTCCCGGCGATGGCGTATACCATAATGAAAATGCATAAACGCTATCTGATACCAATGGAGAGTCTCGATGAATTCTGCAATTATCTGCAAATGAAACTCGAGAAGGATTTCGGCTTTGACGATGACACCGTCATTAGTTCAATGGAACGCAATATAGAGGAACTTAAACGTGCCAAATTAGATTATCCTGGACCACCATTGCCGCAAGAATTGCCACGGTATCCCTTCGGTACTTTTAAGGAACCCTCTTTCACAAGCAAGGTAAATTTTTCCTCCAAACAACTCAACAAGTGAATACATGATGTCTAATCGAAATACTGTATATATAAAAAAATTGTTTTTAAACAGGTAGGAAGACGTAGTGAAGAATTCAGCGAGGCTCAGCATGTCATGAGAGAATCTGTGGCTCAGCGTAGAGATATGGCCGTAACGGAAGAAACAAGGGACAGTTCGACACCCGTGGATCCCGTAAGCTGCGGCGGACTCGGGGGTGAGTTAACTGACAGTGAGAGTGTGATTTACAGTAGTGCAAACCCTAGCTCGATTTATTCCGGTCATGACAGCACCAGCGTAGACGGCGAGACTGATAACGAATTAAATTCTGATAATGAGTTCATGATCATATACAATACTAGACTCTGAGAGAGCTGCGTGCCATCTCTTTGTGTTACTCCAGTGCCGGATTTCCAGGATATCTTAGAATTATAGTGCTCTTTCTATTTCCTTTCTTCTACTCTTTTTTTATCTTTCTTTTTTTTTGTACGCTACTATTCCTTTTGACGTAGTCTCAATTAACTTCTGCGTTACATTCAGTTAGCAGTATGTCCTTGTACTTAATTTTATATTGGAGTGCCATTGCTGTAATTATTATGTGTTCTGTATACGTACAGCGATCATTAGAGACACTGTCAAGATTTGTAGAGTAAGAGATTATTTAATCACAAATATTCTCACCTGCGTTAACTACGTACCAATTAAGTTTAGTAAGAATTAGTTGAGTAAGGTCAACAGGGATAATAAGGTGACCTTATTAGGTCTGGCGTACTGGACGACTCGTGCGATTTGTAGGACTGAAAAATCATAACTTTTTGTTCGTTAAATTTGTTCACCGTGGTAGATTAAACGAAACAAAAGTCCCGGTATTTCCTGTCGTACGAGTCCCACGTGTCCGAAAGTACTATTGGCATAATTGGGTAATAGTTTCCTCATTCTCTTATCGTTTTTTCTCAATTAATATCTCTTGTTTAACTTCCACTCACTGCAACATTTACCCTTGGAGATTATTCACTTACTTTGTATTTTGTTTGTTAATGTCTGCGGTGCGTAGAAGAGAATAGGAAGCTTATATTTTATACTTTTACTAGCTTATGTAAATGAAAGAAAAAAAGGCTCGTTTCATAATAAAACAAAACACTAATCTTGTCTTGGACAAACTTTTGATTTCCTTCGCATGTATTTCCCACGTGTTTTTTGTTTTCAACTGCACGCACATCTTTTAATGCCTTTCTGCTCGTCACGTTACATTATTGTTTTGTCACTATGAATGGACTATCTCACTGAATTATTTTGCGTACGATTAATCATCAGATAGCCAAAGGTGCACCAGGAAGTATCAAAGTTGACGGTCTGCATCTCCTTCAAATCGAGAATTAAATCCTGAAAATCGACACGATTATACGAGCGAGGAGAATATTTGCATCGTTTAATATCCCGTTCCCAAGTCCTACGGATATTCGAATAAAATTTCACCAGGTCCCAGTAATGTTTCTGAAAAGTGGCCGCTAATGGAAGTTATGCAGATGAATCCCTATTTATCTGGGATAACAAGGAAGCTCCTAATGTCGTGTGCACGATCCTCTTCCAGGAAGTAAATTCTCCTTCGATCCGAGTCTGGAAGACGGGACCTCACCGAATGGTTCCCGACGTTCCCTGGCAGACACTTCGGTGACTTCCACGGCGGATCTCTCGGTGTTCAGCTCGGCGACCAGGTCGCAGGCGCTGGACAACAGCCTCGACACTCAGAGTAACATTTCGGATGGTAGCTCAGGAAGCGGCGGACTTCCTACCCCGAGAGCCACACCGCATCAACCCAGTCCTGACGTGGTGAGAATCTACGTACCGTACACGCCACCGTCGCCGGCATCCTATAAGGACGACCTTCCTCGCACTCTTCCTCGCTCCTTGGAAACGAACAAAATTCGCATTCGGGTTGATCCCGATCAAACTCCCATCGTCGAAAATCTCAAGCCCTTTTCGCTCGAGAGTCCAGAACTCGAGCTTGACCTCAAGTAATATAATCTTCAGATCCCTCTTACTGGGATAAGACGATTGCGCTCCTGTCTTTCTTTTTCTCTTCTTAAAGACTGTGCTAGAAAAGGGTATCGCAGTTTAAATGGAGACCGAGAGATTCAGACAGAAGGAGGCAAAAATGAGAATGCGGGGGAGTAAATAGAAATGAAAAGCAAAAGAAATTATGGATATATTGTAATATAGATGACTATCAAAATTGTTGAATATATTATACATAGGGTTATTTAGATGGATCATGCAGACAATGGACTCAGGGCCTTTATGCCTGATTATTCTAATCGTACTCTAATCTTCAATTAGACACTCATTATGTTTCTCTTTACCTTCAGGTATCTTTATCATTGATCATTGACTCTTCAAACAAGATCCATCTTTCACATTTGTCAATTATTATTTTTATCCATGGCTTCATTGTTCGTGCACAAGCAATAGCCAATTTATTATTACATATTATTTTCACATTTCTCAGTCAGCGTACTGACTCTGACAATTGACAAGAAGTAGAGTTCTTCGACTCTTATTGACTGGTCTTGCAACTATACTGTACCTAATGTTTTTTTGTCTTTCTATTATTATTAATATGCTAATCAATAATTAGGCATGGAAAATTAATCGTTTCCATTTGCACCAGGAGATTTTTCATGAGCTATTTAATATCAAGTTTTTTTTGATGGGACCTTTTCGAGGAAATGTTTAATAATTCATCTCCAATGGGCGGTAATGGACGTGAAAATCTACTCTCTCGCCTCCACCCTTTACATATATTTATATATATGTAGTTATTATAGTTTTCACATTACACAATATGATTTTTATACTTTTTTCTCGTAAGTCAGGAATTTATCAACGACAGGACACAAATTGCGCATTCAGAAATTCATCAAAAAATGAATCTACAAGCAAAGTAAAATGTAATCGCTGAAAACGAAAGCAGTCACATTACGATATTAATCACTTTGATAAGATATATCCAAGTTCAGAACATTCCTAGTTAATTATAATTACGCATAAGAATTACACACGACGAGGAATTACGTAAAGCAAGACTCGTAACTTATATCAACGACAAAACAGAGGAGGATAAAAACAACCAAGAAATACACATGGTTCCTCTTGAAAAATATGAACGCATCAATCTCAAATTGATTAGAAGACGGAAATAATAAAGGACATAAAAAGGATATAGCTCCTTAGACAATAACGACACTGTTTATATACATTGAAATTTCATAGCCACGTACGAGAGTTGGTATAACAATTTTGATTTGTTGATCGAAAGAGGAAAATAAGTGGAATGAAGAAAAGAGAAGTAAACGATAATTAGCTTTCATTCCTTTGAACGTGATAAAAACAATATTGTTCGAGCCTGCGGCCTAAACCTATTTATTGTAAAATATATGTTGACAAAATTATTTCTTTTTGATGATAAATAATCCTTAAAGTCCACGGATGATGCATTCAGATAATTAATTTAGATCTGTACGTTTCTACGAGAAAAATCTTTTCTACGTTTCAATGGCTCTCCTATATCAGACCAAGATAAATTAGCCATATTTTTAGCTAGGACTATCCTGTCCTCGAAGAGGTCCTACCGACCTTGGGGACGTTCAGGAAATGCAGGAAGCAATCGCGAACGTGTACTCGAATATTACTAGCAATACGACTGTCTGGTCTGACGGAATGAAAGAACACGCTTGAATGTAAATCACATAGTAGGCGTGTAAAATATTTAGATTAAAATTCTATCGTTGATTAAATCTAATATTAATGAAAGCGTCAATAATAAAAGGAAAAATGTAAGAGCGAAGGAAATTTAAAAAAAATAATTATCTTATCTTTCGGATAAGATGACGAAAAGACTCGTGCGACTACAATGAAGAATAATGAGAAGGAAGAAATTTATTTGTATTTAGTCGCCGATGAATAATATACTTCTGACTATACATAAATTGTATTAAAGCATAAACTGTAAACGAAAATTCGCTCTACTTGGGTAAAGAAACAATGTTATCGAGAAGCTTCTAAAAACATCTGACGTAATACTTTAGGAAAGGAAATATCAGCCCCTAATCCTTTTTTATAAATGTCCTAGTATAGTTGAGCGATGAGAAATAATATAGCATAGCGCGTGCTTTGACCATCCGGTAAATTCTCAACCAGATATCCGGGAATCATTGAGTATACATTAAGAGAAAACTGATGTTATTAGTATAGTAAGTCGCTATGTGAATGTTTGATAGTGTTAGGAACGGACAAAGGTGAGCAGGATGAAAATAAAAAAGAAAAATTAAATCGTAGAGATGATATTAACGTTAAGAATCGATTGCTGTAAAGGCAAAGCACGAAACTGTATATTAAAATGAAAGGACAATGTAATAGAGATATAAGAGGTAACATCGATCGTCCGTCGGATGTGTTTAGTGCGGTGGTAATAATAAAGTAGCCAAATAAGCTTTTTTGACTAAATTATTATTTATTGTACAGGCAGTACTCGACATCAAGGTCTCCATGAAATGTACGACGATGACCGCGATACATGAATCTACCTAAAACGAATGTAGTTTTAAATTTTTTTCTCTTTTATTTTTGTAATGCAAGTGAGACAGAAACGTTCTCCCTATTATCAAATAACTTTTTCACTTTCATGATTTTCATATTCCTTTCTTATACATACTCCAGTTAAGAAGTAGACAATTATAATCAAGAACACATCTCGACTAATTCCTAATGTTGTGTAATTCTTTAATCATGTACCCTAGTAAAGAATATGTACAGGGTTGTTGGTGAGCTTGGCAAAAAAAATTTGAGAGAAAGGCTTAAAACCTTCTGAGACTCTCACTTTTCATAATTTTTCGTAACGACACTTTCCTAATAAATATTGCGATGATAATATTACAAGGGGGTGGTACAACATGTAACTAGGTTTATGATACAGTGACTTTATCCTAATCCACTCAATGCTCACTTAAGATAAGTACACTGTGATAAAATAGTTCATCTCTACAATATCCTTTTAAGAAAAGGTTTCTCCTCGTTTGCCAATCATAATCTTTTTTGGACCGGTGTAGTAACGCCACAAGACGCTGCTTCCTCGTTTTAGTTGATTCGTGGCGGCTAAATGAGCCCAACAATGAAGCCAACTGTCGTAAATTGGCATTTGGGGTGGAAGGCCAGCAACAAGACTAATGTACCAGATAATAGTATTGGTCATTTGTTACCACCGAGTCATTTATTTATTAATACTTTTATTACTCACCCGCAATTATTAACAGCCATACAGTGAGACACTACCAACAATGGGTATGTAATTGTAGTGGCCAGGAACTGTAAGAAAATCAAAATATAGTTAGACTCTGTGAGGAAAACAGAATTGTTTAAAATTGAAAGCTTACTGTCATCGTAGGAGATGTATAGGTTTTTGCTTCCCGATCCTGGATAATATATCTATTGATAGCATATGTAGAAACTCCTACCAATATTATTGCTGCTGCATTTGCAAGTACACGCGGTACAATTCCCGCATAATATCCCATAATACCATTTGCTCTATAAACCTCAATGAAGGAATGGAAAAGGCCACTAAAAAGAAAATAAATTTCTAAATTCATAGACTTCACAACACAGTTAATTAAAACATTCAATACATACTTGTACTTGGTTTCTCCTCCTACAAATTGTGCCATTGTCCTCGTAGCAATGACATCTAAAGGATGCCTTACAACTATGACTACAATTTTGCTAATGAGTTCTCTTATTATATCCTGTATGCATCGTTTACGTCTGTTAAGTAGAAAGCAAGTTAAAAACAATATTCTTATCGCACATTCTTGATGAAGCATACTTCTCAGGCTCTGGTAGATCCTCTATGTCAACATCAATGTTCTTTTCATTTTCAAATACAATGCAAGATGCTGTTTTCTCATAGACATACTCGTTTAATGTAAAGGCACAAAGTTTAGGGACAAGACCCGTATAGCACCCAGTAAAACCATCAACATTCTTGATGTATCTAACTGAAACATTAAAAGGGGTATCTAATGAGATCTAGTTTCTATGATTAGAATGGGTAGTAAAGGTCAATGGAGAGTTTGGTAGTAGCAAACAAGTAATAAATTGGTATACCATATTCAAAAATACTAGGCAGAGCCAGTGCAGGTGTACCGAATAGGGTCGTAGTCGGTCTCGGTGGTATGGGCTCGTGACCGATCTAGAAAATCCAGTAAATAAATGCATCAAGACGATAACCTTCTCGGTTATCTGGGGCATAATTCGATGGGTCCTTCTACCTGTATTAAAACTTTGGCGTAGTCGATGGGATGTGATATGGTGTTAACCAGTATACGAACAGCAATCCGCGACCAAAGAGGTTCTTCTTTTGATTGATTCATCTTTTAATTTCAATTTAACCCGGCGCCTTCTAAATTCTTTCTCCTTGTACCATAGACATATAGTATATTATCTATGTTCTGGACCTATAACGGCTGGATGAAGTTCTACAGAGAAGAGAAACTCTTCTGATATTACAATGATGTTACGGCATGTTCGTCTAGCAACGCCATACCACAATGCGAAACAAGGGAATGAATTTGTCCAACTTTCGGCCAATCACTAATAGACAAGAAGACCCTGGCTGATCTTCGATCGGTAGTTCACATTTAAAACCGTCTGAATGTACAATAAATGGCGATTCGTAGGGTGATCTATCCTGTTCTGGGTTTCTTCTTCTTCGTCGTTAGTAGTTGAGTTGAGTTGAGTATACACGAGGCGATAGTTCTGCAAGGGAAGCTTTCCCCGTAATTATGGCTTTCAAGACAGAAGAAGCTTACTGAATCTGTGTCGTGTCTACTATCGAGTATTCACCAGGGTGTCCTGGTTCACTATTCCAAACGTCAAAAGCTACGACGTCGTATTCGAGTTCTGCATTTACTAAAGGAAGGAGTGACATTTACAGCTGAATCCTGGGAAACTACCTGACTATGTAATATTTTCGTGCACGGTGCGACGACCGAACGATCTCTCCAGACATTCCCTTATCGTGGCTGGACGAGATTGCGTAATTAAACGATCCACTATTTATCTGTTATGCTCTTTTACGGGAAAACGTACTTTATTCATCTTTACAGCTTCTCAATCGTGCAGATGCCCTGATCTCTTTGGAGGATCCACTAAATCATCCTCCGTCTGGGGCAGAACTACTCGAGTTAATGTAGTTAAGGGATATACTTCTTATCATGTTCTGGGCTAATAATTATGTCTCTTCACCCCACATCGAGGCACTCCTCAATAAAGAGGTTATAACTTATTGTTTTATATTTTTTGTAATGGTTTATTTATACTGTCATATATTTGTGACACTTCTCCTTCAATCAATTATTGTATATCTTGTGCTTTTTGACATTTAGTATTTTAATGTAATACTGTTTTAGGATGTCACATTGCATGAACTTATGGATGAGGAAGACATTTTACAGGAATGTAAAAGTCAAAATAAGAAGCTTGTGGACTAGTAAGTGCTCTGATGATAATAGAAAAATATTTTCATTACTACAATTCATATGATATTGATAAATTTCAGTTTAACAAGACCAAAGGTTATGGAGGAATTGGTGACACTGACAACAAAAGAACCATCTCCTAATATAGATGAACGTTGGCGATATAAATATTCAAATGTTGCTTGTGAATTACTTACTTCCGAGGTTCCTACACTCAATGAAAAGCTAGCAGGTATGTAGTCAAGAAATTTTTTCCTTGAATAGAATAATCTTGATTTTGGAGATACTGTTATACACATAATGTTTCAGGGGATGAAACACTGTTGTCCAAGCTGTATGCCTTCATAGATACAGATGAGCCATTGAATCCATTACTAGCATCATTTTTCAGTAAAACCATTGGAGTTCTAGTAGCTCGAAAGAGTGACCAGGTAAGAACTATTATTTTTGCATAAATTATTCTTGTATGAAAATCAAATAAATAATGTCATTTTCTATTCCCTTTTTATCCTGCTCCTCTATAATCCAACAGAACTGGTATTCCTATCAGTTCACGTGTCTCCAGGTTCTAGAGTTTCTGAAAAGTCGCCAGCGTTGCGTCGATCTTCTTCTGCGGCATTTAGAAACCTCCGCTATAATGGATTTGATTTTAAAGCTGGTGACTCAAGTAGAGGGCAACGATATGCGTCAAAATATTCTAACTGTAAGATCTTGGTGCTTTATGATGTGGAAACTCTTATTTATGAAAAAATTTTGTTTTCCTCTAGTGGTTGGACAATCAGGATTTGGTGCAGAGACTTGTACAACTTTTGTCACCTTCTGCAGGGGTAACGAGACATGCAAACGCAGCGCAGTTGCTCTGCGACATGGTGAAAGGTGCCCGTGAGAACAGAAATACTATGGAACGTGTCGATCCCGATCCTATTTTGTATACGCTGGAATCGTAAGTACACGAGTTATTTTGTTTTGGAATATAAGCAGGGTAAAAATCATGATATTTTTCCTTCATACAGAGATGAAATTGTAACTTTGCTACTAGAAACAATATTAACTGGAGTGAAAATGGAAAGTAGCATCGTAGGTGGTATACAAGTTCTTCTGGTTTTGCTTGGTCAGAAAGCCAGCAAGTAAGTATTAAGTGATTATCTTGTTGCCTAGCACTTATACCATTCAGCAATCCATACAGAATATCTATGCTCATCTAGTGTGACCAATGAAGGAGACGTACAAGGAATTGGAGCTGGAGAAGATTTTACCGACAATAAGCAACGTACTAAAATTTCAATAGCTACCTTACCGTACCTGGAACATTTTCACAAACTTCTTTTGGATCCGCCCAAGGTGACTACAGTGACGTTCGAAACAATCGGCTTTATTGCTATTAGAAATGTATATCGTTTTCTTTCTGTACTGTACAGAAACCCGCAGTGAAAACCACTGCAGGGATTTTGGAGTGTCCTTTGGGAAACACAAGACTTCATGTTGCGAAATTACTAACGTCTCTCTTGTCGACGGAGAATCCAAAAATACGAGAGAGATTAGCAGAATTAGGAACATTCCAAACTTTACTGGTGAGTTTGATTTGGCTTAAAGAAAAAATAGGTAAAATTGAAAGAAATTTGAACTTCATCTGACAAATAAATGTATTCGTTGCAGGATTTATTCTTCAAATATTCGTGGAATAATTTCTTGCACACTCAAGTAGAGCAGTGCTTGGCCCTAGCGATAAATAGCACTTGTCATGATACTACTGATATTATTTATCCTCACGTAAGAACCAAAAAATACAACTAATAAACGTTTTACACTATACAGAATTAAAAGATGGTCTTTATTTTTTAGCTGTTTATCAAGTGTAGATTAATTGACAGAATTCTTGAGGCCTGGGATAAAAATGACAACAAACAGTAAGTACTTCATTCTATTTTATCTGTCTACTATTCTTTATGTGCTAATCACTCTATTAATTAATTGTATTAGGAACACAGAGAAAGGTGTCAGGCAGGGTTATATGGGACATTTGATCAATATTGCCAACAATATTGTAGCTCAGTGTGAGGAGAGCAATGTCAATAACTTTTTACAAGCCAACTTGTCCTCAGAATGCCTTAACAAGTGGGAGGCCTTAGTGTCCAATCAACTCGCCGAGATCAACAAGACTCATCAGATACAATTGGTAATGCAGAGTAGTACATCGCTTGTCTATCCGGTTTTATTTATGTAATCCCTTATTGCACTTGTTAAAGGGACTTCGGACCTCTTATTCGTCATGCGAGTAAAATGTCAACGAAATCAAATAATAGGATTTAAACAGAAATTTTGTCCCAAAGTTCAGCGCACACTCTGCAAGGTTAGCGATCATTTTGACACCACATTCGCAATAATTAAACCAAAACTGAAAGAGTAATCCGACTCGAAATTTGTCACATTTTTCAAATTCGCATCAAAATTTTCAGTTTGGATTACTCTTTCTGTTTTGGGTTTATTATTACGAAAGTGGTGTCAAAATGATTGTTAACCCAGCAGAATGTACGGTGAACTCTGCTTTGAGGAAAAATCTTTGTCAAAATCCTGTTCTTTACGATTTTCGTTTACATTTTACTCCCTTGGTAAAAAAGAGGTCATGAGTCTTTTTAAGAATAAAGTAATCAAAATCATTGAAATTTATTTAGGGTGGTCTACCCCAAACGTGTATGACCAATTCTGACGAGAATCCAAACGAGTACAATACTTATTCACACGATGCGTACATACAGCAGGTTTGTATAACTCGAAAACAATATTTTCTAAGTATTAGAGGCTATTCTGAGATTCTTTATATACGAACTATCGACTCCTTATATTTAGGCTTATACTAACTACCAGGAACAACAAATGACGCCTCAGTTGATAGAAAATTATGGATATCATGATGATAAATTCAATGACGGTGACGATACTCTTGCGTAAGTGTGATAACATTTTACAGCACTTTCTAAAATTAGCATATTTTTGTTAACTGGTTAATTTGCGTAATTAATTAATGTCTAATTGTTCACAGTAATTCTGTTGATCAGTTAAACACAGTGGCCTTCAATCTTGCCGAGGAGGATCTCGATAAAGGAGAAGAAATGTTCAACCAGGTAAAAATAACATAACTGAAAAATCTTATATAGAACAATTCAGCAAAATGGTGGTTAATCTTGAGCGAATTATTCTCTTTACAGATTTGCCAACAAAAACAGAGAGCAGGGATCGAGGAGAGCAGCGGTACTGGAGAATGGAATGATGATGGCGAGTTGACGTTTCAAACTGTCATCGACAAGAGGGACTGGCCCACGAAGCAGCAACACCACGACTCAAATTCCTCGGACGAGGACGAGGACGATCCGCACGACTTACATATGGAGATGGACGGTACTGATCGTGAGTTGTTAGAACATCACCCTGAGAAGTCATTCATACTGAATACTTAAAAATAAATATATAGATATATTTTCAAACGTTACAGCATGGGACTCAACAGAGCCATTGTCGACCAACACAGTCCTGCCTAAAGTCAATCCCTGGGATGTGGTTCCGTCTGAACCTGTTGAACAATCTGGTTGGGCAAATTTCGACAATTTCGAGAGTTCCCTCAATATAGAAGGCATTCCTGGAACAGAAGCTAATAATGAGCACGAAGATAATGCCAATAAGCAGGAAACTACTGGAGGAGCAACTGCAGATGATAATTCGATATCCGAGAAGAATTCAAGCAGTGCAGGTGACACTGTAAAAACCGATGCTAACGCCACAACGCTCCCGCCTTGTGACACTGATAAGACTACCATAAACTCAAAGGTTAACGAGGATGAGAAGGATTCTGTAAATACAGCGGACAGCAATGCTAATCACAGTGAAACCTCAGAGAGCGGGTAAATCTTGGTTAAGAGAAATTAAATACCTATCCCATTATATTTAATAGTTCCAGTAAATTATATAGATAGAAATTTATATATAAAATCTATTTCAGAAAAACAGATAATGAATCTGTCATTGATAAGGCTCACGTAGTGGAGACTAAAGTAACAACTGATCAGAAACAGGATGAAGTCGCTCTGAGCGATGACGGTGCTATTACCGCTGTCGAAGCTCATAGTGAAAAGGCGCAGGTCGCATCTGTTGATAATAATACATCCACCGTATCTTCGACGTCATCGACGACGTCATCCACGTCGCAGGTCCTAGATGCAAAATGAGAGATCTCTCGCGGAGGTTTGGAACAGCAATAGTGATAAATCATATCAGAACGACCTTACCATTTCCAGATTATGAATACTTTATATTTCTATATGTTCCGTTAGATTTTGCGTTTTTTTTTTTTTTACTATGCTTCACACCAACGACCGAACGTTGCAGCTGAGCACTTCTAAAGTAACTGAGCAGGCCGTCGACATATGTAACACGTATATATATTATACACACGTAACACAAACAAGTACACGTATAGAGATGAATAACACTCCAGAAATGAGAGAAGGGGAAAAAGGAAGAAAATTTTATTGATAAATTCTCTAACATTCGCCTACACAAAAATATAGACACATCGCGATAACGGGATAATGAAAAAAAAAAACTTTGACAATGCTCAACTATAGTTAATGAATCGTTTGATAACTGTATTTAAGTGCGTTTATTGTTCCCAAGTGGGCGGGGGTTGGGGGGTTGCCAGTGTTCATACGTATCTATTGAATCTAATTTCTATCCCTGTATTTTATGCCGATTGTTAACAGTCTCATAAATTTTACAATTATATACAGTATATAAATCATTGATATAAAATATAAATTTTTTTAAAAATAAATCAACTATTGCTGATCTATCATTGCCAGGCATTCGTCCACGTTACATCAGCGTTATGCAACTAAATGATTCACATAGAATATTCATGGACGAACGTAGTGCAGAGGGCTACAGGCGGGTAAACTGACAGATCGACAGTTGAAAGTAAGATCAGAAAACTTAGAATGGAAAAAGAAAGAAGGGAAGTGCGAATGAATCGCGAAAGCTAAGGTCTCTCTAATTGCGATTAGACTGCTTTTAAAGGATATTTTTAATTCTTAGCTGTAATAACAAGTATTATCACAAGCATTGTGTACCATAATGTTCTTAGGTAAAGATGAAGCTGGTCCTGTATGACCTGTGTTCTTCTGTAGGAGTGTTAAAAAAAAGGAAACACGTCAGACATCACAATCCGTATTTGCGACATAGTGTGACTCTCCTCTGTGTATCTCCCAGTTTTCATCTCCGTTGCAAGAATTACTTCGGATGTATTAGGACTTCTATCTATCGTGATACGAGCTAGCTTATGCTTTACAAAACAGCACGTGCGAAAGAGAGGGAGAAAATGTGAAAAAGAGAATAGCGAATGGTTGAGTGAATGATAACAAGAGAGTGGAGGAGAGAGAGACAGAGTGTGTATGAAACGAAGAAGACAATGATGGTGATGAAGTTAAGGATTAAAGCAATTTAAGAAGGTGCAGTGCCTAATAATTGGCTGAGTTGTGCGTATAATTAAATATATGTATATCTCCTATGCCAAGCCACACAACAGACGTATATTATTGTGATGCGAGAGAGAAGAAAGATACCTCTATTTTTATTATTTTGAGGAATATACTTGAAGCCCTGTGCGAGTCGTTGGGTTGTCGAGATCCTCGCGCGAACGAAGAACCGACTAAAAGAGCGTATCAGAAGGGTTCGCGCTTCAAAAGTGCCAAGTAACTTAAAAGATGAAAAAAAAGAGAGAAAGATAAACGGGCTAGGCTTTCTTAAACATGGTATGGTTCTGTACAATTGTGTTCGATCCCTTTTTTAATGAAGCGTTTAATAACGGCGACCTTTCCTTCTGCCTTACACTACGTGCACGACAGTATATATTGTATTTACAGCATTGTACACAACAGTTGTACATAATTAGCGAATAAATAGAAATCTACGTACGAGGTACTACGTCATGACTACTTTTTATTCTCCTTTTATCGTCTTTTTACTCATACAATTATTAATCTCAATCTGATAAATGAATTCCAAGCTTGACTTCTAAATTCATATCAATGAAAGTTGTTTTGTATGTTCTCCTCTCATATTACAGTGACCAAAATATTTTGTAAAATGCAATAGAGCTGACTTCATTCGCGAAACTGTTCCGGCGGCATCTACATATTTTCTAGGGGACCTCGTGTCAGTCAGCATCCTCGAATCTGCGAGGATGCGATATTCGCGCGTGGATGCTAATTTAATAAGCGCGAAATAAGCAAGTAACGACTTCGCATCCTCATGCCAATTACGCAAATATTCCAGAAGTTACCACTGACACTGTGTGTGACGAAGAAAGTTTTCCATCATTAAATACTATTCTACGTCATGCATCATGCGTACTACGTTTACTTGTATTTCATGCTTTCAACAGTTTTCATATCCGGGCACTGTCTTTTAGACCTTGAGGATGACGAATCTTCTGACGACGTCTTTTTGTACCTATATGACGTATTAGTTACTACAGTCCATCTATCCTGTACCCTTTTTGATGTTCCTTATTAATAAGAAATGTTTCATACTGAAGGAATTGTGTACTTGAGCACTTAACATTAATAATCTCTCAGGTCATTCTGTTGTGACGTAGAAGATGGCATGTGATTTTTTGATATGTAAAGATCTTCTTAAAAATTGCGAGAGATTCTTCGGTTTCTGAGTATTTCAAGCCTTAAGGACAAAGTTTAGTCCTTGCCAGTAGGCTGCGTTTGTTAATTCATTCAATTATACCCCCGCAAACGAGGGATATTTTGGAGAGGGTCCTGGAGGGTCCGTATATCACTTAGTGGGGATCTTGTTAACGAGGAGTGCTCATAGGTATAAGAGAACAGTAGTGGGGCACCTGGGATCACTTTTATCTCGTCTCTCACATGAACATGTCTCGTTGTTTAAATCGATACGAGCTGCCCTATCAGGGCAGCCTCTACGTTCTATCGTTGTGCATTTTCTCTCTTCTGTGTACATCATCGTGGGCCGTACCACTTCCTGAACAGGATTCACAAGATCGTCAAAGCATTATTGACTCAACCTTGTCAACCACTCTGATACCTGGAGGGAACTTGACCAATTCCACAGCTAGCGACTTGTAAGACTCTAAGAAAGTTAAAATATTGTATCCATTAAATTAGTTTTCAAAGTTACAGTTTTCCTATTTTTTCAGGTACGTTATAAGGGCTGTTGTCTATGAAATAGGAATCCTAACCGACGCTGATAACTCTACCAACGACACGACAGAAAAGTAATTCTTTGCAATTATCTAGTTTTGTTTTTGTTCTGTTTTATGTCCAATTTGAAGGACATAGAATAACAAGATGTCGTTTTTTCTTTCAGACACGAAGAAGTGAATATTTCTTTCTTCAATCCTCCTCATCAGGACAATGGCTTATTGGATCTTAGTGAGATTCCAGTACCCCAGGTAGTCAGCGTCGACCCTAACGATCACGAGGAATCCGAAAAATCGGAAGGAACGAGCTAGGAGAGTTCATCTGAAGGAAGTAATGATTGAAATGTTCACAGATCTTCACATTATATCACGTGTAAATATATGTATAACTATTTCATTTGTTGAATCATCCGCATCTAAGTATATATATATATATATAAAAGAAGAGAGTTTGCGTCAGTAACATACTGTACTTGTAACTGAATTTAAAATAAAAGCAATGATGCCAACATTCGAACAGGACCTTTGGCTTTCCTTCTGTCTTTTCATACTCTTGTCTTCCAAAGAATATAACGTGTCAACTAAGGTACTAAAGAAGTCATATATTTCTTAGACTTATTTATTTAACTGCCATCGAAGTGCGTTATAGCGATGACGCAATGAATTAGAAAATCGTTTGAAAAATGCTAATACGTTACAATAACGATTGAACAATCACAGTGACATTTTTCAGCAGCCAAGTAGAGGTTTAAAATAGAAGACCAATGAATTGATCTTATGAAGCATACACACAGTCTTACACTATGTAAAATATATAAGTAACATACAAAATGCGATTTAATTTTTTGGAGATGTGTGTATAGAAATGATGTCGAAAGCCGTAGTGTTGAATATGTTGAATTATACGAAGTATATGTATAATATAGAATGGATTATTTGGTCTTGTCAAGTATATGTATGTAATTGCTGATGAAAACTATTATGCAGTTTACGTTAAATGTACCAACAGCCTTTAATCAATGGCGGCCAAGGCAACCATAGTGAAGCGCATTTCATCGGGGTCACGAGACATGTATTCTCGGCAGACCCGAGCAGCATCCTCCAGGAATGTCTCTGATGTAGATGGACCATGATTTATTGGAAAAGGTTTACGGCCATCTGAAACAAAGAAAAATGTTTGTCAGTCATTTTAGAGTACTATTGTACAAGTGCAAGAATGCTTTGAAAACACTTGCCAAGTTCATAGAGAGACCCATCCTTTTCTACAAAAGCTACAAAGTGGTGTATTACAGGTGTATCCTCTCCTGGTGCCTATAAAATAATATTGTGTACACGGCTGTCACAGTATGATATGAAGAATATATAGGAAGGAATTTTCATTTTACCTCAGTTTGGCCTTCTTGGGCTGATTCCTTGTGAGTGTCAATAACACCAGATGCTTTCATCAGTAATTCACCGCGTTCAGCAAACGGAAGGTCGTTGGTTTCATCTAAGAAGGACTTCAGAATGCCATCCTCCAAAATGATCCTAATATTTGTATATATATGTGAAATACATGAAATCTCATAAAAATGATCATGATATTAATTAACTTACTGATCAGTATTGTTGGCGACACTGTGGATCAATGCAACTGTTCCACAGGCATTGGAGACACACTGCTTCATATGATAGATCTTATCGGAGATAGGTTGTCCACTTTCCTTTATTTTACTCTCTTGATCAGCATAATGTGATGAAGTCTACCAATGGAAAATATAATCGTTATACTTTAACACACTGTTTAGGCATATGCATTGATATAATTAATACATTAATTTATAATCTTATACCTTGTCTGAAAAAGGATATAGAAGTATAAGGGCCACCACGGGCCTAGGAACCACAGCCAAGAGATCAGAATCTACTCCGTAGACATCCACAACACCCCATTTTTTTGGGACTCCCAATTTATGCAGGAACTAAAGTGATACAAACTTTTTCTTTAGATTCAAACAAAAAGTTTGGCATACAGATACTCCACAAAAATAATATTTTCATGAAGTTCAATGGATAAAAATTAAGATGCCATCTTACAGAAGAATTACTTATTAAACATTAACAAAGATGTGCAAAAATACAAAAATCTTATACATATAATGACCTTACCTTTGTCATAACCTGTAACAAAAGAATACCATTATTAAGCATTAGAATATCAAAAGTAATCAGTATTTTAGAATCTTATGAGTCAGTACTCACATCAGGATTAGATTCGAGTGGTACCCAAGCCATTATTGTTGAATCTTCGCAGTAAACTATTTCTGAAATATATGAAAAAGCCGACACTCCTCTGTCAGCACAGCTTTCAATTGGTACGAACAAAAGCTATTGACAAGTCATGCTAGATTAAAAATTCTGTAAGATGGTTCTGCGATCACTCAGTAGCTTTTGTCATTGTTCTCTACTGTCGACAATAAGAACTCACAGTCAGTCACGTTAATCTTTTACCAGCAACCAGTATGTTACCGATATCTTTACCATATCAAATAAATTAGAACAAAACGACTCCAATCTTTCTTAATAACATAATTAATAATAATGAAGAAGCTATAATTACAACGACTACAATTGAATTGGAATTTCACTGAATCCACGTAAGTAACTGACGTTAAAAATGGCCTCCTAACTTCTTTGAAAATAGAAAAGCAGTATGTTATTTCATTCTGTTGTAGCATTTTTAATTGACTCGATTTACTACATGCAGTATAAGTTGTAGTTTGCTACGTTTTACTTTGGTAATTTTTTCTTACGGTCTCAAATGTTATGCGGTGCAGAGTTACTTTCGGACGGTGTTACAGCTTGTAACCAGTGCAAGAAGATTCTAGCAATAGCTATAAGTTAACTAGGACCTGAAATATTCTGCCTCTCTAGGTATAACATTTTAAGGAGCAACGAGCTCTTGACAATCTGTTTTGTAGGAGGACAGGAACTACTCTTTGCCAAATGCTCCCGGTTTCCCCCTTGATAATGGATGCTTCTGGCTCACGCGATCCTTTCGCCAAACGCTGAGGTTTATTTTTATACTGATGTAAGATATCCCACTGCATCAGATCCTCTGGATGTGTTTCTTATCATCAGGGCGAGATCAATCGGTTGGATCGCGTGCGTTGTCCTTGCGATTAAATCGCTACAGGATTCGCTGCTAGTGCGACAAAAATCATTCCCAGTTTTAAAAGAAATAAGCTACTGCTTCTTCGTACACGTTACAGACCACACGATATTCTATAATCATTAGCAATTGGTAGAAAATGTTTTTTGCTATTGATTTATCAGATTATTTGGGAATTAAAGCTAACAAAGGAAAACACGAGATACGCATAAAGTACGATTACTTTCAAATTGCCAATTATTTTCAGTCCATTCAATTATTCCATTTCATAATATAAATTTCGCAGCAGTGAATAAGTAATGGTTAAGTCATTAAATTTTATTCATATACAAATTAATATTTTTTACATACTATAGTTATATATCTAAAATTGTTCACAATGTTGAATAATTTAGCGATTGGTTTTCGTATATAATAGTTTCAATGAAAAGTACCATTTGTATTAGTATGGTTGATCAATATAGAAAACGCATCAAGTTTTTGAAATAGCCGGTATAGAATTAGAAAATGTAGTTCCCAAAGTCCCCGCTTATGTAGGCAGCACTTCTTTCAGCATCAATGTAGCGCTGTCTTCTTGATAGGCTTCGAAATTCTTTTAAAGCGCCGATATTATCAACATATTATCCTTACTGTACTTAACTTCTTCAGAGTGAGAATCCCACGAAAGGATGTACAAGAAGCGGATAGTGAAGTGTTATCATAACATAACTGTTACGTTATCCTTATACATAATTACATCGGTACAACTCTTGGTTCGACAAGTTTGATAAAAGTTTTGAAAGATGGCGCCACTCAATCTCGAATGGCGCTGCCCCTTTATGCGGCAATTCTACTAACGGTTTATACCGGCACCGTATGTTCCTCATAACCAAATATTTCTTTTGTGCCAGTTTGCAATACATGACAATACATATGTCTCTTAAGCTCACGTTACTACAGATTTCATATGTCATACAATTACTTTGGTTGAATATCATTTGGTGGAGATTCTACAGCAACAATATCACAGGCGCTTCCACTGTTTTGTTGGGTTAGTACACGAAAAAAATTATATAAGAAATATCTCTCCAAAAATGTTAGAATAACTATTGTAAAGTATAGTACTACTGGGAGGTACGTGAAATAGAAATGAAAGAATAACATTTATAAATCAATTTTAAAAAGGAATATAATGTGTAATAATTCATATGCAATATGGCAATATTCACTGTGCATAGCAGACAGATCTTTACTGCATAATAATATTTGCCAGGCAGGCAAATATACGTATTTGTAAATACTGGTGTAGCAAATTTTACCTGGATGGAATTATTTACGCGATCTTGTAGCTACTACCTATATGAACCGGCTGAAGTGATATATTATTTAAATATTATACAGTGGGTTTACTTAATCTTTTTTTACACAATTGTTTTCTGTAAAGCAAAATGTAATTATGCAGTATGGTGATTACTGCATACATGTATTTTTACACTCGGCACGACGTGGCTAGTGTATCTACATTCAACAAAACTGTCAAAATATTAATATTTTTTTACCTAGCCAACAAACTTTCGTTTAACCATCTATTATTGTTGAAACATAATCGGCCAATCATATTGAAATCTTGAAGTTGGGAATCCTGAACGAGAGTATGATTTCCTAAGATGTCTTACAAGTACGATAAATTCGTCATGACGTAAGAGGACATTCTTATTCTTATAAACTTTTTTCGGCGTAGCATCTGTAGAAAACTCAGGAGTCTGACGAGGTGTCCATTTTTCTCGAGTGTGACGTCAACCGCCAAACGATGATTGCAGTGAGTGAAAAATAAACTCAGAATGAATCAAAAGCTGAAAATAAATCGACATGAAACTATAAATTAATAAGCGGATATTACGACGATAGTTGAATGTCGATTGAAAATCATTTATATAAAAACTCAAAGTAAATCAAACAGACTGTCACCAAAAATAAACAGTGCTGTAACTGTAATAAATCGTTCTTTCATAGTTAAATTTCGTTTGACTTCATTTCACGTTGCAGCAATTAACGTTTAGTTGTTTTTCGCTGGAAATACAAAGTGTAAATTCTACATAAACTCTAAATATACCACAACGACAATCAACCAATTTGCAACCCGTTTTCATCACGAATACATCGATCCATTAGGGATACGTACGATTATTCCAAGAAAGCTGCAAAGGTATTGTAATTCCTAATCAAAAAGATTACATTGACAGTAGCTGTCAAATCTGATTGATGTTCTTCAGTAGAATAGCCCTATACCTACCTATACCTACATAACCTAAAAATAACCATTCGAAATTCGACGAGGACGTAGAGACCCATGTGAATGATCCAGTAAAGATTTTAACAAATAAGTATTTATTTATCTTCAATAATTTGATTTACATATTTTACATTATACAAGTACAATTACTCGCAAATGCAACTATATCCGTTTTCTCTATGATCTAATAAATACACGTAAATGTATACATAATATATGCATATGAGTATGATATGTAGCAGTGCACGCGTAAACGCGTAGCTACGAGCCACCCCATGTGCATATAATATATCAGTAGACAAAGTGGGAATAAAATCTGACCTAATAGAATAATTTACCTGGGCGTATCGTAATGACTAATTGGATAATGAATACTTTCAGTTTCGACAAAAAGATGGACGTTTCACTCAAGTCTACGAATTGTCATTTATACTTTTGGCCAGCTACATTGTCCAGAGTTCACGACGTCGAGGGATGTTAACGATGACAAAGGACAGGCCCACTTTTCCCTTTCAATTTTTCTTCAAATACGAATTTTTCACCGTCGCACTATCTCTCATTCTGTCACAAAGGTATAACACATCATTTTACACCTAAATAAGCGTTACGGCAACGAATGACTCTTGCCTCCCGTATAAACGGTTGTTTACTTTAATACAATATTTATATATGTATATATATCAATCTATTTATTTATAATATGTATATGAATTCCGTCCAGTGATAGCAGGATAACGAGAGAACAAAGAAAAGAGAAATAGAAAAGAGGGCGTGACGGCCACAAGCGGAGTTTATTACGGAACCGGAAGTATCTATCGACTTCCGGATAGAATGAAACACGATATAGAAGATCAAAGAAAATGTTGAATTCTTCGCCTGGATAAACGACGATGGATCTTGAGAATATCCAGTGAAGCTTCTGGTAACGAATCATCACAGAGTCATGGAAAAGGGAGTCAGAATAGTAACAATATTTAAAGTGAGAACTTGATCAATTTTTTAATAGTCGTGCAATCATTCAGACAGGAATTATTCAGTTCAAACGTACAGCCTGAAGTTGGTTTTACCATTAAAATTAAATGGACAGGCTAACTTCAGGTGGTAGGTTTGACGTGAATAACCATATATTCATACGAAAGGGTCATAGACAATGACAGTAGAAAATGGATACGTGGATTCTTGGACAGTGGTGCTCATTATCGCTAAGTGGATGAGATATATTAGTCGCTCGATCCTAGAAAAATTGATCTTCATTTGTATACATATAGGTATAATAGATGTACCTTTATTATATCTATATGCCTACAGTACAGATATCCCTTACATATTTACTAGATTTATACGTATAGCGCCTCGTGATATGTAAGGATTTTCCTTTACGTAATATGTAAATGTATATCACATTGTTTTGATTTTAAAACGTGCTAACGAGTCAAGATTAATTAAAGTAATAGGGTTGAGGGATAACAGAAGGATGGGCAGAAATGAGATGACAGAAAAGATTAAAATCAAGGAAAAACAATAGAAATAATTACGAATGAGATTTCTGTTAGCACAAATGTGGAAAGGACGTCTTAGAGATGACTTCGAGACGTCATTTAGTCTAAAGTCGTCTTTAAGACGGTTCTTTGACAGGTGTACTAACAAGGATGTATTGAAACATGAATATTAAAAAATTAAAAAAAAAAACGAATTCTTTAATACGTTTAGTAAATGTAAAACGGACTTCGATTAGTAACAAACGAGAGTTGATGATATTTGGACATTTTTGCGATCTTTCCTAACTGTTATGGTAAATATATATTTTTCTTTCCTCTGTGCATCCTGTGAATGTTTAAGTACATGGCTGAATTAATTAATACAATTAAGCACTGATTAAGAAAAATTGCTGGGTCTTGATGTCAAACGTACCGATATAAGGATTTGTGAGAGTGATAATAATCGAGGAGTTCCTATGGAGAAAATTTGTACATAAGGCATCGCGACGCCATTCTATTCTCGCTTCTAGCGGTTACTTATTTTTCTTTATATATATATATATA
>JARQTG010000403.1:0-153107 GCA_030142615.1 Syrista parreyssii
AATAAAAGGGAAGTCAAGAATAAATTAAGAAACTAACGATAGACGTAAGTAGTACAGTAAGGAATAGGGACGTAGAAGTATAGAAAGAAAGACGAAGAAGTAAAGAAGAAAAGAAGAAATAGTTTTACTGAAGAAAGGATGGGAATGAACCAATCCAAGAGATCAGTACAGGAGACAGGCTCGTGGAAGAATGAGCGCTGCGGGTCCGGGCATCTCCTTAACTGCTACCCCCACTCTGCGGGTCCTGCGCTGCAAGTTTGCGCTCCGACAAATTTTGCAAATTCCAGTAACATTTAGCGTTTTACCGCCGTTGTTCCTCATTTCTAAGTGAATTTTATAATTTTATAAATTTATTTAAATATTTCAAATTCAGTTCGATCCCTGTTTGGAAATTTTACGAAGTTTGAATTTAACTTGAATCTGCTCCACATATATTTTACGAGATTTTGATTTGGCCCGTAATTTTATATTTTTAATAAATTTCAGAACCATGTCGCGGTCATAATAATATCTAGTAACATTTGGAATGTATTTTTATTAAGCATTTCGAACCTCGATACTTTTGAATTGCTTTAACAGTAATTAAAATGACGATAACTTAATTCAATCAAAATGCATTTATGGAAATGCACGAAACTAAATACCTTAGTGCTCCACAGTGCTCAAAAACGAAAATACTAATTATATTTCTAATTTTCGACAGCCACAGAAATTGGAATTCAAGTATATTCCTCTTTTAACAACCCTTTCCTTCATTAAACCAATAGTTTTATTGCTTAATGCATCCTTAATATTAGACGTCTTCTCATCTGCAATCCGTCATATACTCAGTTGCTCTAAGAAAATTCTGATCCATAAGTTTACATATTATTCGAGAGATGGTGCCACATGTACTGATTCTTGAGTTAAAATCTGGAAGTATATACGTTCCATACTTCCCTGTA
Organism: Syrista parreyssii; assembly: GCA_030142615.1. Lineage (NCBI taxonomy): Eukaryota > Metazoa > Arthropoda > Insecta > Hymenoptera > Cephidae > Syrista > Syrista parreyssii. The sequence goes on from JARQTG010000403.1 coordinate 945, forward strand.
ATCACATATCCTAGAGTAATGGAACTTTTGCATAATTGCAACATAACAATATAGAACTTTTGTGGTTGAGATGTAACATTTAAAACATTTGTATTTGCTGCTATAGAATTGGCAAGTATGGATGATGAAATATGATAAACTGTAATGTTATAGTAAAAACTGAAAGAAACAAAACCACCAAAAGTTCCTACAGTAATCAAAACGCTAATACAGATTAACTTTTATTATTATATGTTAAAGTCATTCAATGATTTTATGGTACATACTTATCTATTGTCGATCATGATAAGGAAGCAATATGTTTTTTTGCATAAAAGCACATGGTTGCGCTCTGAGTCCAGCAGGATCTCTCGCGTCGTTCCAACGGAACCCTCGAAGACGATTCGTTAATGGTGATTAGAAGACGGGAGGTCTCATCGACGCGTCCCGGCAAAAAATGGCTTGACAACGGTCCAAAAGTGGCGATTTGAATTTCCGTTAGCAGCAATAGACGCGCCACTTCTTGCTGTATTTATAACAATTGCAATGTCTAAGTAGCTTTGCACACTTTCGTGGTTGTGCGGCTTTCTTCGTGCTTGACGTGTCGTGTGCCTCCCGTCTTCTATTGCGCTCCTGGCGGTCATCTGTAATACAGAAATCAATTTTCGAATACTTTCCAACGGTTTTACGAACAAACGATATGGCCATTCTACCTCCTGATCCAATCTATCTTCTTCGAGGAGACATGGGTCCTGTTCATAGTCTCTTATTCAGGGTCTCTCCTTACATCGAACACCTTTACGCAGCTGCAGAGAGTGGGAAAATTCACATTTGGGATCTCAGAGTATGTATAGTCTTTTTTGTTTAACCATTAGTCCCAGGATATTTAGCTGCATTAAGCCTTGTTTGCTTCTAATTACCTAATTGGATGTTTATTACAGAGAAACAAAGAGTTCAGCAAATTTATCGTTGGTAAGAATCCATGCTTAAATCTACATATTATCGGTGATGAGCGACTTCTCACTCAGGAAAAAGGTGGTACAGTTAATCTATGGAACCCTAGCAAAGCTGTTTGGGTTCGAGAAAAAAGTATTGACACTGGATATTGTGGATTTTGCAGGTATAATTCTTTTACACTTTATATTTAATGTATCTGATAATGTTTTCAATTTCTAGATCTCAGATGCTCTCGGAGGATATTCTCTTATTGCCATTAAAAGAATCCAGTATCGGTGGCTTTTCGTTGAAAACGTGCAGCATTGAATACAAATTGGAACCTTCGCAGTTAACCGAAGGTGCTACAAGTCTAGGAGAAGTGATGACACTGAAGCCAATTATACTACAGGATAAGGAGCTGGTTCTGATTTCTTATGAAAGTGGTGATATTGCACTGTGGGATATCAGTGCTAAGAAAGTTATTAACTGGTTAAAAGTCGAAAGTTGTCCAATGGCCGTCGAGTTTGATATGTCTCATATGCGCGGCATTGTAGGAAGTCCGACAGAAAAGCTTCAGGTACTTTTAAAACCGTGTACAGTTTAATAATGTGAATAAGAAAATATTTCTGTTTTATTCACTAGGTTTTCGACCTATCCAAAAGTCATGTACTTTCCCTTAAGACTACATTGACCCTCAAAAATCCAGGAACTTCTGTCATAACAACGCGACCGGACGCCAAAGTATTTGCGGCTGGTGGCTGGGACGGTAGACTTAGGATCTTCTCCTGGAAAACTTTACGACCTTTGGTAATCCTGAACCAACACAGGGCTACGATTCTGGATGTTATATATTCAGACTCGAAAGTTGAAGCCTATGACAGCAAGTGCGTCATGGCAGCTGCTGGAAAAGATGGAACTGTTTCACTTTGGAATCTGTACAATTGAATTGGTGTAGAAGGAACAGCTGATCTTCTAAAATCAATCGGAAGATAAAAGTAATGAGCGTTTTGATTGCCATAGCCAAAGAGCGGATAATGTAGCTCAAAAAGGAAGAAAAGAAACAATCTGTAAAGAAGTCCAGAAACTAACGTTACGCTTAGACAAGCCGGGAGCTACGATGTAGAGTGGCCAACTTCATTATGTTTCCCTTTGACCGTCGTTTTCATATACTCCGTTATCCCAAGCGACGTCATCGTTCACGATTACGATAATCGTTTCATGCATGGCCGCCCTTTAAAGGAAGAAAAGGAAAGGGTAATCTATAAGAAATTCATGTTAAGGTTTGCTCGAAATTCGTAACGTAATTGTTATGTGATTAGAAAAGAGTGATAGGTGCCACTCAAATTCCATTAAGTGACACCAACATGGCGAGAAGAGCGCTTCGAATTCACAAGCCGTATTTTGAAGTATTCTCAACAACCATGGGTAGGATTTTATTTTTCTATTTGTATTTGTAAGTGTTATGCTCCAAGAATAACATGCTAATCAATCGTTTCCCTTCTTTTACGGTCCATGGTGTCTATGCGTGATGTCATCACAGTGCTGCGCGACACGTAGTTTTTTCTTTTGTTTTTATCCTAAAAAAATTCTCTGTGTACTTAGTCGCGCGTACCAGGACATCATTATCAAGCCATTAGGAACCTGGTCGAAATGTCCAGAAACTGGATGATTATTAGTTATCAGGATAAGAGCAATGGCGCGCTCTGTTCTTGTGCAAAAGAAAGCAAAGAAAAATAATCAAGTGGATAAGTTTTCCTAGTAGAAAGATGTCGAGGCGACTTACTGTATTTCTCTTATTTTCCGTACGCAGGTGGAATGTAAAGGAAGAGAAAGAGGAAGGGGGGGGGAGAGAGAGAGAGAGAGAGAGAGATAGTAAGAGAAGCAAAAAAAAAGATAAAAACTATATGTGATGTCTTCTCGGACAGACCTGATTAGAAATTTAGTTTATCGACATGAGATTAATATATATTTTTAATAACAGAGTTGAAAACCAAAATGAATTACTTGTTAACTACTAGCCTGTTATACGCGATTTCTATCTCTGTATATTTTTGCTAAATATCAAAAATAAATACAGCGACAAACACACCCGTCAGTATTTGCTTATCATGTACAGTGCATGGCGGTTTAATTAATACTGAACGCTCTAGAGTCTGCGCCCTTGTCATGTTAGGATCGTACAATCATACAGTTACCTGATAGGTCAAGAGGTACCCAGTAACCAACCTAGCAGCTCCCACTACAATTTTTTATCCACTAACCACGCCTCTTAGCATTGGCGTAGCAAAAGAGTTTGATTACACTAATGTTATACCGTTATTAATTTATATATTGGAAATCGCAGACCAGCCGACACATACGTGGCTCCCCCTATGCATTAATTAACCCAGTAATTGCGTATCGCTTCCAAGCCGAATCATTCTACAGGAAGTAATCTATCAATAGAAAATAAAAGCAACAAGATAAGACTTATCATTTTTCCAAGAAACCACCTACCATATAGGTACCAGGTGGGGTAAACTTATATCGGGAACTGTCATAATTCTTAGAAACACACTAAGGTCTCCCCGTTCGCATTATTATTTTTTTATTCAACCGATTCGTTAATCAAGATTTATTTTTATGTCAGGCAACACCTTGACCTTCTGGAATCTTTTTACTAGCAACATTATTACCTTTTAGTCCTTTGGAGTTTCAGATTCTCTTTCTTTTTAATATAATGTTCTAGAAATCAAAGGTACCCACAAGTACAAGTACTAGTGGCCGCAACAATACCTGCTACGAGGGTGACTCTTTTATTATTTTTTTTTTCCCCCACGCCGCAGTATCCTAACGTACATTTCGTAGGATCAGTTACCGCCATGATACGGAGTCACTGTTCCTAGAAATTTCAAGGGGCTCACCTGCCCTTGGTTATTCGCCTCCCCAACTGGCGTGCAGTATAGTGACAAATTGAGTGAGAGATTTAAGAACAGTAACGAGTTATTTAAAAATTACAAATAGATGTCGTGCGGTGTGCGATAGCGGCTTTAGTAAAAAATTTTAAACCTTCTTCACTGCCAGACAACGAGTTGCCATTTTATTATTGAATGTGCATTCAATGCGAGATAAGGTGCAGTCTTCCATTCCTGTGATATCGATTCCCATCGTTTGGTGAATTATTACTACTATATTAAAATTATACGAGTTAACGAAATTACACACAGTGCAATCATAGAGTTACGTCTCTCGGCATTAATAATGATAACTATAATGACATGTGTGCATACGAGAAAGAACTGTTTTTAGCAGCATCTTCTTTGCACCATTAAAAATTATGACAATTAAAATGACGCCTGTATCATTTGTTTTTTCTTTCTATACGTGACAGCGCAATCATCAGTCGTGCCGATGCGATCGATAACAATAATACATTCAGTATATCATAACTTGTACACATTAATGCGTATATTGAATCATTGTAACATATTGCAAACTGTATAGCAGATTCGTCCTCTTAAAAATTACTCTCGTATAAACGTGAACGGTGAATAAGAATCTAGGCGAATTGTTCGCCACTTTTAATACGTGTTGTTATTAACTACGACACCGCGGAGATCTTGGTGAGATTTTGAGAAAGAAAGAAAAAGTAAGGAAGAGAAAATGAGAGAGAGAGAAACGAAATTGAATAATACTGAAGGTAGTAAAGGATGAGAAGAAGGAAGAGAAAAAAATAAAAAGAATTAAAAAAGAGGCCCGTGAATCATGCCCAGATATAAAAGAAAAAGTTACATAGCACCATAACTATAGAGAATCCTATTAAGGCGGCTCTCACACCGGTACAAATTTACTACCCCTCTTCAATTCCATGTCTTTATCCTCGCCACCCTCCTGGATTCTTCTTCTCTTCCTGAAGGGTCGTGGTGCGTTCCTCCCTTGATGAATATCCTGTTCAGGCTTAATAACTCCCTGATGATTGTTACTCGTGGATGAGGAAGGTAAACTATTCACTGTTGCCGGATGATCCTGAAGGTTCCTGGAGCCTGGACTCGTATTAGTCTTTTGAGACAAGTCCTCAGGAACAGGACTCTCGGATCTCATAGTCGCCTTGGGCGTAACTTCTCCATTCTCGTTAGGAGTCTTTCCAAAAAGTGGAATCGGGATAGGGATGGGTATGGGTATAGGTATAGGAATAGGATAAGGTACCAGAACCGTAACCGGTGGTAACAGCGAAGGCTGTGGTGGATTAAGAGGTGGCTGAGGTGGTACAGGTGGTCTCAGGATTAAGGGTGGCCGCCCTGGAAACATGCCAGGATGCGTTGGGAACCTGAATCCAGGATAAGTTTGATGAGGTAAGAATCCACGTGGTGAACTTGGCATACGTTGTGCTAAACCACCCGGTGCTTCCCAGGGTGGAGAACGTTGTACCCTGCGTGGCCTGGCATGTCTTAGAGTCCTGCGACTCCTAGGTGGTTCCCGCATTAATAATTCCTTAACATCCTTAATATGAATACCACCCTCGCGTCCAGAATTCTCAGGAGGGTCCCTACAGGACTCGTGTGAACTCGCAGAGTCCTGCCCAAGTATATCAGCCATGCTGTAATCCTTAGCCCTTGGTACGGTCTGCTGCACGGCTCCAGTAATTTCCGGTTGTTCACCAGCGTCCTTGGAGTTCCTCTCAGGTTCCTTGTCCTTGACGGAATCCTTGGCCGACTCGTTTAATTCCTTTAAATCCTTCAGGGACTCTCTCATGGCTTCCTGTATCTCCCCATCAAGAGTATCATCCTGCTCCTTGTTCCTGGCCAGGGTCCTGGAACGAGTTCTCGCGTAGACCGAACTTCTAGAACTGGACAGTCGTCCCCTGGGACAAACATCAGGCTCGTCCTTCGTGCTCGAATCCTCGCGTTCGAACCTCTCGTCGTCCTCAGGCAAAGAAGAAGGCCTCGTAAACGGCTCGTCGTCAACTACGAGCATCTCCTCCGTCGGGCTTGGAGGTGGTGAACGGCAGTCTCGTAACCACAACTCTGGTGTTATTAACCCCGCAGAGCCTCCATTTGTCGCGGGTATACTCGCCAAACCGTGCAACTCCAGGTGCGCTTGAGTCTCCCGACAGAAAATATTCATCTTGTACTGATTCAGGCATTTGTCACTGCAAAACTGTAACTGACTCTCGCCGTCCTGAAACAAACAAGACAATGTTATTGTATCAGCATCTCTCTTTGCCTCAACAGCCAAACATAAAACATTCTGCTGTCGTTGCTCTTAGCATGCACATCAGAGAATCAGTACTTGCCTGAAAATCGACGTAGCTAACCGAGTGTCGAACGTGTCTGCACCAATCGCAGGTCCGAGCTCTTTTAAATGCCGCACGCCGACCAGCGGCGAAACATGCTTCGCTACAAAACTGACTGGAAGTATTAGTGCCGTCGGAAATCCCACCAGGTTCCCAAGTTCCGCCGGTTCGTCCGCACCAGGAACACATGGATGGTCCATCTGAGAACACAACAAGATAATAAGCACATATAACCTACATACATACACATTGCATATCCAGTGTATCAACATACAGTGAGCCGACGTCAAGAATTAATGAAAAAATTGAATAATTTACACTATTAAGATTAAAAGTAATTAATAAACCTGGTAAATCAATCGATCACAAATTTTTCTTTGTCCCGTAAAAAGATGCAATTTTCTCATTCGTCGTATAGGCTGGAAGGCCCAGCCATCGGCCATGTACCAGCAATTGGCAGTGTGTGCTTTGAGTATAGCAAAATCTACAGTATTACAATACAACTAACGATTACTGGTGCATAGCCGATGACTGGGCCATCCACCTTATATCAGTAGCTAATGACGTTTCATACATTTTCCAAACTCTCAACCGGATCTCCGTTCTACTCAACGGTGCAAACTGTCGTCTGCAAGTTGAATGACGGAAATTAAATGATGCAATTTTTTCTTCCTTTTTTTGTTAACATTCTACAAGAACTACGTATATCATTGTACGATCCCTAAGCACGAGTTACCATATAGGTTAAACCCAACTTGAAGTAAGGTTGCACGTAATCTGACGAATGGGACTCCATTGCCCTGAAAGTCAGTATAGGGTTATATAATGGAGCATTAACCTAATTGTGTAAGGTCGAGAGCCTGTGATTGGCTGAACTGCGTGCCGGGACGAGTTCCTGGAATCCTATCAGGACGCGATCGGCTTCCTGATACCGTTAATAAGTCCGCACCCCTACGAGCTCTATAGGTTAAATCGAACAAAAGCATCATCGCGGTCGTCCCTGATAACAGCCAATACGAATTCGTCTCATTTAAAAGCCGAACCAATAGAATCTCATCATTTACGCACAGTCACTCAAATCCCCCACCTACGTCACCCTTTCACGTGTACTCGGAATAAAAACATATACACCCTCGAACAAGAAGGCTTTTTTCTTCTTTGACAGGCACATTAAAGGGGCCACAATAGGTGGTTTTTCCCTAAAACAGAACGAGGACCATTGATCAAGGAAATAAGAATTTTCTAATTTCTCTCCGTACTCAATCCACGTGAAACGGGTATTCCCCTCATTGTTCCCTCAGTGTCGAAAGGACCTAATTAAAAAGTCCAATATCACCCAGCCAAAATTCATACGTCAACGAATTCATCAATCGTAACCACCGTACAATGAACGGGTGCTCGATTTCAGGGATACCAATCGGTAACATTGACCAGTGGAAGCTGAGCAAGGAGATGACACGATACACCAGCGGTCGATGGTGGACCTCATACTAGTATCATATGCACGTATTACATATCTCGTATCGCGTACGAGCCGGGTGAGTCTTGCCGAGTCACATGGGTACCTACTACCTACACCCTGCCAATAAAGCAAAGTCCGATAGTCAAAGGGAGGATAGTAGAAGGACAGGAGAAGAGTGCATTACAGAGAGACCAACGTGTATGACATATAGACATAGATAAATTGTGTGTGTGTCGTGTGTGTACTCGTGTGACACGTACATACATCCTCGCAAGGAGAGGCAGGTACATCTTGCAGATCCACATACACCTATCTACCCGTTTACGCATGGTTAGCAATGCTCGCCAGTACCGGGTGTTAGGTGTCCCGGATTATGTTCTGAACTGGTCGCTCGTACGACACCACTATTGCGTCTCGGAGTGCCGAGTCCTCGTTCGAGCGAGACATCGAACCATTTGGCTCAATTCGATACGCCTTTTCTACAGGTACGGAACCGACCGTGTATGCTCGCTGGTGGATGTGTGTAGCACAGGAGGAAAGTTACGAGGGAGTGAGAGAGATGGAAGAGGAACCAGCGATGAGCGATGCAGCACGACTTCCGGAGACGTGCAAGTAGAAATTTATAGACCGACGAGGGGTGGCGTGAGAGTTGAAAAAATAATCATGGGTTCTGGAAGTTTGTCATTAGGAATCTTTGAAAAAATTACGTCAAGTCCCTAGCAGAAATTGCATATGAGCCGTAATCGGGTGCAAGTTAGTTTTCCTTATTTGTGTCCAGGCGCTAAATACAAAAGCTACCTTGCGCCAGATTAGAAGCACAACGCATGCCCAGTCTAGCCGCTGGTTATGTCGAACTGTCTCGGTCATTTTGATTTTTTCAATAATTGTGCCAAATGTTACATTATAATGTTTTAGGTTGCATCAAATGAGTTTATGCCTGACTGTTGACATCTACCATTAGACCCTGCGCTACGTAAGCAGAGGCTCAATCGTTATGCCTGGCACGTTTACCAGTTTGGCGCACACGTTGAACAGGATCGGATTCTATTACGATCCATTATAATCACAGCAAATAAACACACAAATTCCGTTCTGGACATTGATGAGGCCCAATCAATAAACTGTCACTGTAACAAGGAGCTGTCTGACCTGAGCTCAGGTTATTAACTCTCGGGGTACTGGCGAACGCCTAGTTCGGGCCCAGATAGGATTCGATACTTGGAAAAGAGCAAATCGTGATTTAGGTCAGCAGTTCGACGTGTTGTTGCGTGACACGCCGGGTACTAGCTACGTTTACGATATTGGGGATGCCAGGTCCCAGTCGGGCCTGGGTCTTTTCGTTGTGAAGGAAGTGACCAGAAAATTTTAATTAGAGATACGCCGATGGGTCGTTTGGATATTTACGTATTTATCTGCTATTATTTTCATTGACGCTTGACGCATTGACAAATGCGTTCTTGATATAAGAAGTCCGGGTAATACCGGGTGATTTATTGAAAGAAAAGAAAAAAAAAATTGATTATTTAAAGTCGTACGTATAGCAGAGTAAATTTCGCGAAGTATAACCGATCGAGATTTGAAAGATCAGTAAGTCTATCCTTGTCATATGCGTGCAAGTTCCCATAAGAGAGTCTCTCTCTCGCGCACACAGCAGGTATGGAAAAGTCAAAAGATCTAAAGAGCCTGGCACGCTCTTTGATTGTTATTTCAATACCGTTTGTCGACGAATGTCGTTAACAGACATGAGACGTAAAAAAAAAGTTGATTCTCGCAACTGTCAAAATACTGTCAAACAAATCGACATTGATTAAAAGGACTGGAAAAACTGTTTCTCACGTTCGTCCTCCCTTTTATTAAAAAAATTCATACTGAATTCTATCGAAGTTACGATTCTAGCATTGTCGTCGCTTTATTCGAATCGCGATTGGCTGACAGTGTCGTCGGTCGACGAGTACGAGAGTGCAGTTCGAAAAACGGGCAACTGCTTCAACGAAATGATTGATAGCATCGAAGTTTGTTTACTCGTGAAAAATCGCTCCTGTAACTTGACGTCTCGGTACACAAATTATAATTTTCCAAAATAGGATATGCACTGCATATAGTGCACTTGTTCAGAGCGCCGCCGTCTTTTGCCGCGCGGAGCGCGCGCGTCGCTCTAGTCAAACATAAATCAGACACAAGTCAGACTTACTGTGTATCGTGCGAAACATCGACGTGAGATCTTGACCACGTTAGATGCGCGCAGTACGTAATATCGTGTGACCTTTGAACCCTGTATGCAAGAGTGACGCGTCTTGGTCGTCCTCGAGGAAGCAGAAAGTCTTGGAGTCTAGTTGCATGAAGTTTGCCAGGAGGCAGCTTGATGGTAAAAGAGGTGCAAGTCGTCGACGGGTGGCCGGGGAGGGGAGGAGTGGATCGGAAATAGGAGGAGTAAGAGAGGATAAAATGACAGCATCTCCGATGTCCCGCAAGTAAATAATTACAGCTGGGTCCTCGTCTGCAGCCTCCGCTGTATCTCTGCGCGGATGCATCGCTGCATCACCTTTTGCTCATCCGAACCATTCTGTCACGGGAGCTTCTAGGGTTTCAAGCACTGCTCGCTCGTCGGTACGGAACGGAACAGAATTAGAGAGCTTGGGCTTCTCTTCCTTGTCCTCTTGAAATCCTTCTGCTCCGTGTTTCGTGTCCCGTGTCGCGCGGCGTGGCACGTGCATGTGCAAGCGAGACGCACTATGCAGCGTAGCCGAGATCCAACGCGAACCGTTGCCGCCACGATAGATTATCAAAGGCGAACAAAATGTATACGAAACCTTGGTAGGCGCGTGTTTGGTGTGCATCACGAATCTGTACGCTAGACAACGTAGGCCGAGCCTCGGTGCATCCTGAATGCATTACGAAAAGATTTTCGTAAACGAGTCGAAAGAGATTGATATTGGAATTACGTACTTGCACGTGCGAACGGATTGCTCTGCGATGCGTTGTAGAATTTGAGAGTGAAAAATACCCTTTGGAAATTGGGGTAGCTATGTTTTTTTTTTTGCGATTGTGTGATTTCTGTATTAGATGCGTGAGAGCGCGCGAGATGCACGACTGGATATTGTTATTATGTACTTGCGCGGTGGAAAGGGTTGGCAAGGAGGGGTCACGCGAAGACGAGGATAAGGACGGAAAGAGGGCAAAGGGAAACTGTGATCGGGTTACGTCGGCGCTATTTCTGTGGCGCAGTGTAAACGCGGCTTGAAGGCGGGGCTACTAAAATACTCTTTCGCGGTGGAGACGAGCCTTGGGGTCGCGTGGCATCTTTTTTCTTTCTTCCTTCTTTTATTTCCTTATCTCTCCTTCTCGCGCGTGACGCGTCATGAGAATTGGTCAACACTTTTGTGACGTCAGCGATATGACTTCCGACTGTCCTTGGTCTTCGGATGAGCGAAGCGAGGGAAAAGACGTGGATGCTAGGTATGTCTAACTATTAACTGAACGCTTACCAGATTTCCGCCGGAACTCTGGGAAGCAAAGACCAACTCAGAAACTCGAACCAGACACCCAGTTACCAGGGCTTTGCCAGTGACAAAACCACCGTCGCCACCAGTATCACCGCGTCATCTTTAACCACCGAGTGAACCACCTTCAACCGTCTTGGGTCCCAACCTAACCCCAACCACCGAGATACCAAAACAACCCCAGAAAGCTGTGATTGTCAGACACCCCGATAACTTCAGTGATAAACTTTGTTACCTGCTCGTGGTCCCATTTCCCTGAGAGAGTCCAGAGTCAACCCAGTACCGAGGTCTGATAAGAGATTTCTGTATTGATCGCTGATAACTTACCAGGGGTATCCGGTGCCGTATCGCTGCTCTCGGGTGCCCTGGGACTCGCGGGTCCAGTCCGTAGCGAAAGGGGTGAGGTCGTCGGGGGTCTGCTGTTGGTATCCCTGGACGAGACCACGGAGGAGACATTGATGGGTGGCGATCTAGATGACGAGGCTGGACCAGGCGGTGATCTCGACGAAAGCGGACGGTTAGCCAAGGTGCGCGCCAGAACCTGAGGTAGGCGATGGGACCTCGAGGTCGCCGGTGGCGCGAAATGATCGAGATTTAAACCTCTGGTGCATCCGCTGTCGACCTTCTCATAGCCGTACCAACCCAAGAGTTCACTCATGGCCGTTGCTGCGTATTCCTGAGATCAAAAAGTATTCATCAACCTGTGTATAATTAAATTGTGCAATACTTATAACGTGCGTGGAGCTGTCATGGTTTTTTTTTTGTCAATTTCAACAGATCTCACTGGGAGTAACGTGTTCACGTTGGGTATGTGCTGCGCGAAGGTCAAGATAGGGTGTGGATGCAGAGGTTAAGGGTGCCACTTAGCGAAACACCCCACCTATACCTTTTACATACGTCCATTCGAGCTCTACTATGCACCACCCGTGATTAGCCTAAATTACCGAGCTCGCACAGCCTGACCAAATGAAATACTGCGGCAAAGAGGAGAAAACTTTGCGTCTGCTTGGTTGGTTGCCTGACTGCCTTACTGTGGCGGGACGTGAACGGCTTCTTGCCTTTGGCTACGAGATACGATACCAGACGCGATACAAATACGCGAGCACTAGCGAGACTTCGAAATTACTGTGCTGCCAGTACGAGAGACTCCTTCTTGGAAAGTCCTCCAGTTATGTATACCAGGGCGAGAGAGAGAGAGAGAGAGAGAGAGAGGCGGGAATTTTAAACCGAGTAAAAAAAAACCACGCGGGATCAAAGTGTACACGTGTAAAAATACACATATTCTCAAGAATCCATGGGCACTGTTATCGTCAGATCTGTATATAAAAACAGATAGCTAAAACCTAATACTGGTAAAACGCATGTCAATCGATGCTACCAATTTCTTTTCCATTTACCATCAGATCCAAGTTGCAATAATTATCTTGAGATATACATACATATATTGATATATTGATGAAGATATATAAAAGCACAGCTGTTATGCATACACGCCAAATTGTATCCATGCAGTGCGATATGTGTTACGCATGCTTACGTACGTTCGCTATCCTATACGCACTATGTAATACGTATATGCTTTTATTGCACGTATGTCCCGTACCTAGGCTCGCGCGTATGTACACACCTATGTATCTGATAGCTTACATACATATAACATAGGTATCGGGAATATCGCGTGGCTAGCGGATCAATCCATTAGTCGGTCGGACTCGGTTACACTGTGCACCACGAGCATCCGTACCCCCTCGGCCATCTTATAGCTATATAATAATAAGAACAGCAACATGGACAACATCATCAACAGCCTTTGCTGGTGTTTCTTTTTAAAGAAAATAATTCGACAAAATTGACAGTGAAAAAAATGTATTTTTTTTTCCTTTTTCTTCTACAGATACTTTCCCGATGATTGGCAGATCCGACAATTAATACGTCTTGGCAGTATTCGAAATTAATAATATAATATAATTGGACATATACGATATACTACACTTCGTGTCGTGGTATGTGCAAATTTTAAGTAGATCTCGATATGGGTTATATTACGATCGTTGATTGAGCGAACGTGAAAAATTGCGTTTCGAATTCGATTCGAATTTCCCGTGCGATTCCACAGGGTGTCGGGTAACACGTTAAAATCCAATACCCGTCCGCCGCATAGGCAATGTCAGTGCATACGTATTTATTTAACACGCAGGCGAGATTATAGAGCCATTGAAATCCCGTGATTCATATCCGATAACTGAATATCACTGTGCTCTACGTGAAAGTAAAAATATTGATAATGACAACGAGGAAAATGCATTACAGTTCCCATATTAAACACATCGGCATACGACACGAGTGACGTCGCGGCCAATAGTACAGCAACACCTACGTACAGCGTCAATCGGAACTGTTGTTATCGACTGCAGATGGCGCCACCGTAGGAACTGATAGAAATCAAACGAACGCGCCAACCTCAGCCAACCACAATAGCTGTCAATAACACCGTACACAAGCTACCGTATGCAGTCTCGCATTGAACGTTAATAAGCTCTCATTAAGAAATGTCGTCGAGACAAAATTAATTAACCACAACACATCCGCCTATAGAATTATTAATATTTCTGGTCCAAAGACACGAGGCGCATGCGCATAACGAGTCTCGTAATTTCACCGTATCTTGCCACAGGACAAGGGGTTGGGGCACGTAGACGTATATTTCTCTAGGAAAACTTGTAGAGGGGTAGCAGCCTCCCTCCCCACCCACCCTCATCATAGAGATCGGACGACGGGGTGGAATTACCACGGTGTGACGTTACAACCTACCCTAGCTCGTCCAACCTAATACCAACCTCGTACCAACAAAAAATACGATTCAGCCTCGACTGGTGTTTCCAACCGCCAACTTCCAATGCCATAGTGCAGTACAGTGTATATTTTCCATAGATCCCATATCGGTCCCTGTGTATCGCGTATACCCAGTAGCATCGAGAAGTATATCTGAACTATATAGCATTGTTCGCCTAGCCCAGATATGTCGCTCTTGAATGGCGTACCCGTTCGTTCTAGTAAATTCTATTAAGACCATTAACGATAGAGGCGCCCTTGTATATGTACCTCCCCGCCCCTACCCACCCGCCCATCCCTCGCCGATAACGATGGATAATTGACGATGTCTGCTTTCGCAAATATTTATTTGTCCCCGAGCAATTCGGCATTTCCTCGTTCTTCGTAAACAACAAAACAGCTGCCGTACATCAGATTACGTGAAAGGACAGCTTGTACGTACGACGAACGTTAGCGCCAAGTGACTGATTGGCACGTGCAAGTGTGTCGAGTCGAAAGGAAGAAAAAAAGAAGGCAGCCAAGTCGGTATAATAATTTTCAATTTAATGCACGCCGGCTCGAACAAAGAGGGCAATTAGTAAAATCACTGTGCGTCGCTATTAAGCATGAAGGATCAACGTCGCGTCGCGAATTCCGTGTCAAACTGAATTTTCACGATTTTCCGCAAGAGGGATTCCGCTTCCGTTTTGAATTGAGAGCCGCGACGATCGTGCGTCAACGTGCAGGTAAAATATACGTGGCCGCGAAGGGAAGGGCGGTACCGTCTTACACGCGCGCTGCGTATAATTGTGCAGTCCCTTTGCCACGGTGCATTGGTACTGGGCGAGAGTGCGCGCGCAACCTCATGCCATTGAGACTGCTGGTAGGAGCGTCCGAGACCCGTGACGAATGGGCTGCGATTATTCGCAAACTGTAACTTCGCTAGATCGCGTAACAAAATATTGGCACGCTAACTCCACGTTAAAACCTTATAGCTTAGGTGAGCAGTTATATACGACAAGGCAGATATAAACACGGCTTGCGTTACCAGGCCATATTGGGTTACCGCGTCTGGATATATATATTTGTGTGTGTGTGTGTGTATTATATATATATGACGTGCGTATGGAATCATGCGCAAGTAAATAAACGTACGCAGGCATGCAACTCCTAGCTCCCTTAGTACATATACATAATTCCAATTTGTTGTTTCAGAAGCAATTTCTAAAGTGCAAGAATCGAGAGTGATGGTTCATTGTGAAAAAATATATTGGCTAAATAATTTATTTGGAAAACTCATTGATAGAATCAATTATTGCGCAAGAGAGCGTAGCGAAATATATATATATATAAAAAAGAAAAAAAAAGTATGCGAGAATAAAAATATATAAAACAAACGATGTGGAAGTTAATTGACGTGCTTCGAGAGATTTGATCGAGCCTCGTCACGTTACGCTTGGAGCTCAGTTTTGTCTGTTGTCTGAAGTTTGCAACTACAGTAAGTTGCGTAACAACTGCATAAGATCAAACCAGCCTCTAACTGGTGATTCTCATGAGTGTCAGGTGTATCGGTGCTGCTGAAGATGTTAGGACTTCTGAATAAGGTGTAGAGATAATATAATCGTGACAGTCGACACCTTCGACTGCGCGACACTTGCGCTCACGATAAGGCGACACCTTTAGTAACATTCTGTAGAAGCAACAACACGCAAATACGTAAGGTATCACAGAGTACACAGTGAGTAGCCTTGAGAGAGAAAATAAAGAAAGTCTAGCTGTAACAAGTCGTACGAATTTTCTCGAAAATTTCATCGAGCACGTACAACGACCGTTAGACATTTGAAATATTTAAAACTCCCGCCCAAGCACATAGATGATCTCACTGTTTGCTATAATAATATAAGCGTCGTATACACGGCTTGCGAGTTCTACTATTATATCCGGTATCGCGTGACACCCTCGTGGTACATTTGAGCCGACTATATGCGTATAACATTCCAGAGGCTCGTATAGTGGCGCTCAAGAAATACGTAGGAGGACGAACTTTCGCGAAGTTTGCCGAAAACAGCCGAGAGAGGTCTTACGATAAAGACAGAGAAAACGAGAACTGCATCCGACGCTTTGGCAGTTTCGTCCTTTACTTCGAGACCGAGAGAGAAAAGGACGTAAAACAAAACAGGAAAATATCACATTGAACCCTTCCACGATAATTCCTTCAATGCGCGTGCTCGGTATCCTGACGTTTAAGGCCCATAACTGCCTGGCGGGATCACCGTGCGCGACTGTGTATGTGCGTGAATGCGTTTCTTATATGCATTTGTGCATGTGCACCGGAAATACGATACTACGTCTATCGACTACGTCATTGGATATCCCATTCGTTATTCCCGAGACACATTTACCGACCGGACCTGAGTCGAGACTCGCGGTGACGTTCTCGGAGGGTAAAGCAGTAATTTTTTTTCCCCCTTTAAAGTGCGACCCAAAAAAATATGCAATTTTCGTCGGTCTCTTGCTCGTCTTCCAAGGTAAACTGCACTTTTCCAATGCGACGCAATTTTTACCGTACACCAGATACATCTGGTGCCGATAGGAAAATTTTCAAATAGAAATGACCGGACGTACGCTTATGGGTACAGGCACACATGTCACGTATCCCGACGTATATTGGAAATATGATGTGTGGCGACTTGACTCGTGTATGCGTATTCCACACTCGCAGGAGTCGAATAGCACAGCCTCTAATGAGAATCCGACACCAGCTGATCCGAGATTCGCTAGCGAAGTTGCCGATCGATTCGGAGTGCGAAACGTTGTTGGAAAGGAAAAGGAACAAAAAAAAAAGATCGAAAAATCAATCAAGAAAACATTTTTCAAAATGGAATTAACGGCGGACGATACTTTCAAAAATCATGTGACGCGCCGATGTTTCACGAAAGACTTCGTCGTCCTTGAACGCACGAATTCAAAAAAAAAAGTTTTTTTTTTTCTAAAAATCATTTTCACGGAATCCGCGCATGCGCGAACTTTTTTATCCGTGGTGTGACGTCAGCAGTTAACACGGCGTGCACATACGACGCAAGGTGGCCCGAGTGTAAGGTTACTCCTCTTGTGGCACGGGAGGAACCTACTGCGCTCGGCTGGATTCGACTCGGTTCAGTGGAGTTCGGCAAGACTCGAGTCACAGTCTCGTGTATATACATAGTTAAGCTCGCATACACAGTAATATACATATATACACACACACGCATCAGTTAGCGCATGCAAAACCAAAACGGCTGACTCGTCTTAGGCAAGCTTAACCCGTGCAATAGATGGACACGGTGCCGCGTACCTACATCTCTCTTGCACCAATGGCACTGCCCCTACGTCCGTCTCTGTCGCACTCGTTAAACGCTACGAAATCATTCGCGACGGTTTAAATTACTGATTTACATCGGACAGTTGATACAAACAAGTTGCACCCATGCTGTATTGCACCACTGTCTGTACAAGTTGCCTATAACGAATCCCGTTTCTATACAAGTAAGCAATAAAGTTTTCTAAAGAAAAAATACTTCTGCTAAAACGCTTCAAAATTTTCACGCGAATATCAAGCTACAGTTTTTGCACCACCACGGCAATATTTTTCTACAATAATATATAAAGGCGCAGTTGACAGAACGCGAACGAGAAGTAAAGCTTGACGCGATAAATACGTCGTCTGACCCGCACTAGCCAACTACTACTTATCGCTAGGTACGCAGTATACGGATGCAGGGTCAGTAGTAAAAACGACGCTACGTCCCGACGTCAAAGCCAGCAGGTATCCAGAGGTTTGAAGCTTACCAACAAAAATTCAGCTCTGTAACGAGAAAAAGTTTTTCTTTGTTTATATCACGTGCCACGCAGCCCCACGATTCGAACCGCGTACTAATAGGCAAAAGTAAAAGATATATAGCGCCTGTTTCCCCGTAATGACTGGGGTCTCGGCCGTCTGGGCCGCAGGTGCACTTTCCCAGAGCACGCACGCGTACATAATTGGACGCTTCGGATTTTGGTTACCACACCAAGTCTGCCAAACCGCAACCAGGAACCAATGCAATCAGCCATTATAAACGGACGAGGCACAGTCTACGACACCAGTAGCAACCACCACTACGTATGACGAACATCGGCTCATTTGGTTCGTTCTGCATACGAGTGTATATATATATATACACACATACAGTATCATAGGGCACCGTATCGCTAAATCAAGTTTTAGCACGGCTCTTATTTCGCCTCAACTTGCAATCGAACTCTGCATTGCGGCGAATCTCGCTGTTTCGCCTTCGTGAAATTAACTTGCGATTTTGAACCCGGTCATAGGATTCACTAGAGGATTTCGTTATGGCAGCTTGACAAGCAGCCATTTTCTACTGGCACGACTGTACCCTCATTATCAATTATACGAGTGAACTATTTCATATGATAAATATGATTGCCTCGTGGACATTTGTTACAGAATTTATCACGTGTATCGAACGACTTTTCGTTGCAGCGCAGTCGGGTAATCTAACCTCTAAATACGACAGGAACTCGTTCACGGTGCTACCGGGTTACCTAGTGGTCGGATGGTCGGTATAACGGCGAGGGCGAAAAGCGCGGCGCGTTCTAAAAACGTATCTGTATTCAAGTGTGGGTTGTATAGGTGGCGTAGCGTGCGTTAATAGTTTTGGGACGATTTAATCTCGCACTGGCAATACGCCATTCGAGCATGTCTTTTGACGTTGATGACGTGGGACGAGCATCGATACGGGTAACGACAATGTTTTGTAAATGATTGAATTTCATCAGTAGAAAGAAGAATTTTACAACGATAATTTTTAATATACTTCATAATTTCCAATTCGAAACTCCTTCAAGGTTACTGAGAGGTTAGAGCGACTGTATACGCGCAGCGATTTTTCAAGCTCGTTTCTCACGCTTGTAACGGCCGCTCTCTTTCAAAATGGTCTTTCCAGACCGTATCGCACGGTATGGCGGACGGTAACAAGTAAAAATATGGGGGACCGACTGCTGAGACTCGGTCAACTTGAACCGACTGTTTTATCCGGGTATCATAATTCTTTGTGTTTTTGTCATCTGTTACCGCGATACTATATCGTCACGTCAGGACGGTATTCCGCCAAGAGTAAAACCTATCGGAAGACGAGAAAGCTGAGTAGACAGTTCGGTGAAGTCGTTTCACGAGTTAGAGCCACGGTCTAGGTGACTAATTTGTGTTGAAAGTCGTAAGGAGATGGCACCTTGAACGAAGGGCAGCGAACGCGCTAAGCTGTAATAGACGAGTGAGTAAAAAGTTCAAAGGCAAAGATTACTAATCCTGTCTACCTGAGTGCAATAACAAAGACGTGGTCAGTGGCAGAAACAACGTGAACTTGGGTCTTGAGGAATTTAATGGCACAGATGGGTACAAGGAATGACAAGGAGCCATTATAGTTGCGCCGTTAACGAGTAAACAAGTACAGCAAAAGTATCGGGAATTATTATGGAATTATTAATGACAATGAGGAATAAGGTATTAAAGTCCATGCTAACAAAGACGGTCCAGCCGTAGGTCTGCTTTGGCATCGTGTAACGCAGACGTCGAGGAAGTAATAAATACGGTATAAAGGGCTGGATAAAAAGAATAAAAGAAAATCTAATAAAGACGGAATACTTGAAAAATAATACGCGGCTATCCGTGGGAAATCCGATAGCGCAATTCGCGATAATTAATTGCGCCAAGGTAAGGACGAGCAAAAGTGAGGAATAAAAATAACGTAAAATCCAATTGACCGTTAAATTCTAGCAGATTGCGGCAGGCCGTGACGTTATTATTATTCGCCGAAGAACCAATCGAATGCGAAATACGAGGATGCAAAATCGCAACAGAGACGATGCGGGCAGACTGTACTATTTTCGTAACTAGCTATTTATTTCGAACGCGGCACGTGCTCAAACGATTCCAACCAGGAACGCATGCGACTGTACAATCCCACTGGCAATACCTATTTCTGGGTTAGTTTCCACCTACGTGTACTGCTCGAGTCATTGATCACTCATTGATACGTTCCTGGGAGTGACGCGGAGGAAGGATATGAAATAAAAAGAATGTGACGAAATAAAAAAAAATCAACATGTTCACAAAATTCTTTATGAGCATCGCGTCACTTCTATTTACAGGTTTTTTTTATTTTTCTCAAATTCTATTTTCGCCGTACCAAGCAGTTGTTTTTTGGAAAATGATTAAATCGCGATATTTAGCCGAGTCAATTAATTCAACAGATATATTCGACCAGTGCTGTTGCTCCTCGTTTCACTATGCGTAAACTTGACGAGCGTCAAGTATAATACAAGGTAGACCCGTGTGGCGGCGCTGGGACGCTTTACACGCAGTAATAACGAAACACCCTGTAGCTCAGAGGTATACACGAGTGTCTGTCGGAGAGTAAAATAAATGAGACTGACATTTTATCTCGGCGAAACGAGTTCACCCGTAACGAGAGAGCAATTCTTTTCAAGGATTTTTAATTTCGCCGAATCGCTCGATTATAGCTTTTCCGAACTCCCCCCACCTATTCATACAGTAAACAAGAGGCCGAGAAGGAGCTCAGTCGAAAATACAACACAAAAGCACCAACTGCGACATAACCTTACAAACAGACAACACAAGCCGTCATTCGGGCGTGTGCATGGTTTAACGTTACAATTTCGCTGGAAGTGAATGACCGTAATAGGATGCGTTCAACCGAGTAGTTATGTGTTTTGTGCACACATTAAATACTACTTTGAAAGCCCCTGTAGGCGCATGTATCGATGTCGGATTGATAACAGTAGAGATACAGTTGTTGGTCGCGAGAGGAATTATTTGGAAACGAATTATTTCGAATTCATTAATTGGGCGAAAGAAAAGGTAGAATTAAAAAAAAAACAAAAGAAGAAAAATAAATAAATACCGTTTTTATTCATTACCTGTCTCTCTCTCTCTCTCACTCTCTCCCGCCTACGTAATGAGAATAACGGAAATGAGAAAAGTAAGACTGTCCATTGCCGAACGTCAAAGTCGCAGCGTAGACTGTGAACTGCAAGCATCCCGTCTAACCAGTGGCGGAACATAGAATTTTTTCAAGTATTACTCCTGCTGCCGATCGCGACGTCCGGCGTTGGCTCGACGAGGAAACCGGGCACGTTTAGGTGATCGCGCAAGGCAAAAGGTATAATGATGAGAGGCGAGCCGTCGGTGTCGTGTTGCGGCCTATTATGATTCCGAATAAATCAGGCGAAGGAGGGTAACACGAGAGGCCCTGCCTTCCTCTATAGGTGCACGTATTTATATATAGACACGGTGTACACTGTCTTGTCCTGGTGGGCAGCATCTGAGCCATAATCCAAAGGAGGATCCACAGGGAGTCACGGGGGAACCCCCCGCGAACATCATTAGGTATACCTACTCTGGAATACTGCATTGTGTATACGTCATTCTTTGTAGGAGCTACACTGTCACTATATATATAATATACGCGCATTATACATTTGATTAATTAGGCAGCCTAATAATATATAACGGCTTAATATCGCGAGTAATTTTTTAAGGAGGTATAAAACAATTTAAATTTTGATCTCGCTCCCGCCGGATTTACACCTCTTCAACCATGCTCGTATCCTTTCGTTTCCTCTCGGGTGTGCCCTGTAATCGTTTCCGGTTCCCGGCGGGGCTCTCGGTTTAATTCGATTAGTCGCTTCTCGATTTGCCGTCACGCATATCTAACGTCCTCGAAATGAAGAGAGCGAGGGAGAGAATGACTGACAGAGACAAGAAAGGGAATCCCAGTTCAGGAACCGCGGAAAAGATTGCTTTTCAAATGACTGGAATACGTGAGATTGTGTAATTGTTAAGCGTTAAGATAATTGTAAGGTGGTTCTTGTTATTGGATATTAATTTCTGAGGTTCTTATGATTAATTAAAGGCAATTGGGTACTTTACCTTGATCTCATCATCGGGTGCTTCCTTCTTCACCTTTAATGGAAATCCACGACCTCCGGCGGCTCCTTGATTCGCAGTGGTAACGGATATGTCACCTGGAGGTGGTGAACTCCCTGATGTTATCTTGCTGATCTTCGCCAGTCTCCTGTGAGCGGGGCCGGATGTTTTTGGGGCTGGTATCGGATGGGGCCTGCTGCCCATTACGCCTTGTTCAGCATGTCACACGCGCATCTCCCTCCTCTTGCCACGCACTCTTCTGTCCAGATGCTCGTTTGCACTCGCGAAGACACTTTTATTTATTTGTTTATTCACTTCAACTTTCTTGAATAACCTTTCAAAATGCTAATATCCTCGGGGGACGCTTTATTTTCTCTTCGGGACCGCTCGTAATTAACTAGCCCAAATCCCTAAACGCAGCACCACGTCTGACCCAGGAACTGACAGCATCCGACAGCCTCTTGTTATAACATCGTGACAGTACACGAGGAGCACAATGAAGCACAGTCACACCTTATTCCTTCTTTGATGTACGCAACACTCACGAATTAATTTAACTACCTATTGAATATAAAAAGTCAGATTCTAAATAGCAACTGATCGATCACTCGATTGCACGTTTTTAATACGTTCGTATCTCGCACCTGTTATATCACATATTCTTGTACTACCCAGCTACGATTATTATTTTAGACAAGAAATTTAATAAAAGATAGAAATATCTTCGACAGTCTGGTGGTCTGTTTATTCCCGTCTTAAGTGTTTACTGCTGGATGACTTAGGTATTTGCCTATTTGAATTATTGTTATGTCGCACAATCCCGATGTTAACTGCGAGACTCGTGTAACTGAGTGCTAGGCATGAGTTGCTGTAAGCGCGAGGGTTTTGTCGGGCCGTGTTCCTTTCGTCGGCTGGCCGAAGTCGAGCGAAGACCCGCGTAAAAATAACCCGCACAACCGCGCGCGCCACTGGAACTTCGTGAGCGATCGGCTCTCTTCGGCAGTGATTCCGATACTACTGAACACTGCCGAGATCCACGCGAGTGAGCGACGGTGTCGCCACCAAGGTGGAGAAAACGGAACCTGTAAACTGGAATAAGTTTCTGTAGCCGATATAATACCAATTGTAACTGGGAATTCACGATTGTGCATAAACATCAAAGAAACATTATAAATGTCTTGTGAAACAGTAATTAAGGCTTTATTTTATATAAACATATAAGTTTGCAGAACTCACTCTTAGGTTTTAAGTCGCACATGATGTACGTACAGAATTAAAAGCATCTGTCGATATGTAAGTCCGTTACTTTATATTACGTATATTGCCGAAGTTTTATAAATTCTCTGTGAGACGGCGCTGTATGTATTCGCCGTAACGTGCTGCCCTCGTATTTAAACGGCAGCTTTTGGAAATGCATTTGACAACTCTTGAGAAACAAATGACATGAATCGTAACGCTTGTAGCAATTTGGATATTTATAATTTATTTTATTAACCAATAACTCAATTCAGCATGAGATATTGAGACATTCGAGCGGTGCGTTTAACTTGCTAACAAACTGCGTTTAACTTTCTAACAAACCCGAAAAGTATTTATCCTCTTGCAGAAATTTCAAATGTCTCCAAGCACATTTCCGAAACATAACAATTTCCCAAGCATCGTGTGGTAAGTTTTTCACATATTTTTTATTTTACCACCTGTACCTTGCTGATTGCTTATCGTTGGAAATTAGAAATTTTCGTGTATATTCTAAATATTGTCTTTCAAGTCTCCCTGCTACCATCATTAGTCACGTCGTTTTACTAATTGCTACCAAGTTCGAAGCTAATTACACTCACCGGCTTGTCCAACCAAAGACAAGTCGGTGTCGCCTCGCTCTTAGAAAAACACTTGACTAACTCTACACTCAACTGAAGATCTCCTTGGTAAGGTTAGGTTAGATTGAATTTTTAGCATCACCATTTTTCAACGTGGTTTCCCCTACGCGTATGCCTACAGATTACCATCATATATAAAACTTCATTAGACAGGTTATAATTGTCTAAAATTAATCCTAACCTAACAGTCCAACGTTCCTATTAACTTTGGTATCTGCAATTGTTAAATCGTTAAAGTTTTTTGGGAATTTTAATTAAAAATAGAAATTTAGTCCCATTCATTACTGGTATTAATTCGAACTGGTCTGCCACTTGAGGAATATCTAGGGGATCATTAATGTCCCGCGACCTCATTCTCAATGATTACTTCAATGCGACGTGCACGTGAGCTTTATTTTAATACGCATGAAAAAGTTCGAGTGATCGAACATTTCAGAACAATATTATAAGCATGTAAACGGTGTCATAACGATTTACGATAAATTTGACGTATTTCTACAGGACTACAAGTGGACGAGTACTAAATCAAGAAAACAATTGAAAATCCATCCTTAGAAATATACACATTCAAAACCACCAGTAAGAACCAATTGAAGCTCTTAAAAGGAATTTCCTCGCTCTACCAGATAGACGCGACCTTAATCCAAAGATACAATTGACGTGACCCAATACATTAAGCGAGCGACAAATTACATGAAAATAAATTCGCTCGGAATGGCTGGACTGAGAAAACTACAGCAAAGTCAGATCAATTTAAATTCCAACAATCTCTACGTAACCTAAATTCGACCCTGTAAGTATCGTTGAATTACAAATTACAATTTCTTGGACATTTTCAATAAAATAGTTTACACGTTTCCTCAGGCACTCTAATTAATCTACTATTGCCTCTAACGTAAATCCCAGGAAAAATTCCAACCTCAAATCTGACAGCAGATACTCAATCAACAACAATTCACAATGGTTATCAAACAACTCACGCTATAGGTATAGCATCCTAGTACCATTACATAAGTACTAAAATACGTCATATAAGAAACTAAACAACAATAACACAGAGCGACAATAAGTGAATTAATATACAGCCAAGTCGTCGGTCCCAGAAGAGGTAACTATGGTTAAGCGTAAAAAGAAGAAACGTGTCGTTTGAAACTAAAATAGATGCACAAGAAAAAAAAATTTTTTTTCTTTTTAACTTTACACTTCTAAGTTTCTACGCAGATATTCAGTTTCTCCTGTTTTTCTTCGTCAACTTCCCTGCAGGCGCGCCCTTCGCCTTGGTGCTCGATTCGCGCTTCTTCGTTTGACGTTGCCATCCAGAATCCGTTATCCGTGACTTTTCAGTGCATTTGTTCTTGGTGCATACACGCTTGTTATTCTTGCATACACAAGAATTGCAGTCCTGACGTGTGATCTCACCTTCGCGACATTGGTCGAGAGCTCGACGCAATCTGGAGGCGCATAACGTCGGTCGGCAGATGGCCACGTGACCCTCCATGCATGTGCAGCTCATGCACTCTTCAGCCCATGCATCGCCCACTATGCAAGGTTTATCTGAAAACAATTGAAACTTAGAGGTCGAGATTTTTAGTAATTTTGTATACTAGCCGCGAGTGCGAGAGAGATGGTCTTATGGGGGCTTGCGTGTGCGAGACAAGGACCGACATACTTATTATTATAATCGCAGGTCAGGAGCTTCTTTCCAACGTGACTCTTATTACGTTTACTAGACTGAGATCTGCGTCTCGCGTGCAACGAGAAACAGCAGCTTTACGACGTTCTGTATTAATACAGTATCACGTTGCATATTGATTTTAGAAAATTACAATTTCTCGTCTGAGCGACCAATTTACATAAGTATTTTTGTGATACCAAACAAATCGTTTCACAAATCAGTTAGATGATTGTTAATAACAAATTCAATTTTTCACTATAGCGCCGCATTGCTTCTAAGCTGATTACGATTTTCACGATGTGTCAGATCATTCGATTTTAGTGTCACAAAGATTTATTTCAGTTTGACACAGGTTATCATTCGGCTCAAGTCCAGGGACGTGGCAACTTTGAGCAAATATTTTGTTCGCTCGGTTATTATTGATGATTTGCTCGATCGTGCGCTACGGCTCTTTGAATAGAATAATTGCATTGGTTAAATCCGGCTTTTTATACGGTCTTTAGTCGTTATAAATAGGAACGGCCGATCCTCAATTCTCGTGGGAATGACTTTTCTATATCGTAAACGAGATAGACGGCTTATGGCATATGAAATAAAAAGAGAGAAAAGACACTTTCGATTTTTCAAAACCGGTTCGAAATCCCATGGTTACGTTACGTTCAAATAAATGTGACGATTGAACAAATATTTTCATTCCTCACGCGACAAGTAATCACGTACATCAATAATTACGAAGCGAATAGCGCACGTAACATCGTCTTGTAATTCGAATTGAAAATAAAAACTTACTTTACATTAATAACGTCCAATTTATTTTTTCTCTACGACTATTTTCAATCGACGCGCCAAATATGATTGTCTCGTTTCATTCTTTACCTTGGAATTATCTCCCGTCTCCTTTTTGCCATGCATCCACAATACTGCTTTTCTATGCAAGAAATAAGGTACGGCGTTCCGAATCAATCACCTGAGAATCACTCGCGCTTATTTAATTTTTACGCTCTCGTTGACTCTAATCTCAGTTAACAGAACAGCCACTGTCGTATCTATTATAAGAACGTAAAGGTAATGACGAAATAAATCGAACCTTACAATATACAGTTGAAAAATGTCAAAATAAACATTGCGAAACGGTCTTTCGAAATTTTGCAAAAATTTCATTCAAATTCCACTTACCATGATTAGGCTCGATGGACAGTGCAATGATAAGGGAAACGCAGGTGAACACCGTTATAAAAAAAAATTCGATTCTCATGACGGTCATAGGCGACTAATTTATTTTTTCAAAAATCATGAATCGCACCGCGACACTTTCACACGTCATTGACGACCGTCCTCGCTGACAACGCTATAGTGACTGAACTGATTATAATGGCCAGTGCCTGTCTCTGCTATATCTACTTCCATCTCATTCACACTCGTGCCATCTATGATAAAAGTAGAGCAACTGACTTTGTCGCACTTGTATGACAAGTGCTTGTGCCACGTATAGTCCGGCTCGTGTTAACGGTATACTTGTGTATATATATATATATATATATATATATATATAACACTCTCTCACTTCCACTTACGGGAAATAGATCTGCCATTTAGATTCAACGTTGCTTCTGAAATGACCAATATGACCTGAGATATGAAAGCGTGTCAAAGTGGAAATAGAATTCTGGTACTGAGTGATTTTATAGAACATGAACGGTTGATTAAATAAATGTATTACTATTAAGTCAATAAAAAATGTATTAATTTTTTAAATTGTTCTTTGAATGGTAATTAATTTTGTTATTTATATATATTTTTTTTGACAGTGACAGCTACGCACGTGCAGAAAACTTTTGGCGAAGATGAGAGACAAGTTCTGCTCGTACGCGAGTAGGAAATATTTGTGTGATTTACGATATTCCGGGCATTCAACGTAATAGGAATACTATTGTTATGATACTAGAACCGGCTTAACCGTTCGAGTGGATACAGAGATTAAATGTCTTCTGGTATATCCGTAGTATAAAAGTAATGGAGCTAATGTAAAACTGCAAAGAAATATGGTGGGTATGGTTGATGAGTGAAATTCTGCGTCGAGGAGATCTTGGCGATTTCCCCTTTAATATTCTATCGCCCGCATAGAAATAAGCCTCGTTCCGATCATTGCTATAACAATATTCGTATTAGATACGAGACGGAATATGATTAAATTTTTATTTCCCATTTCAAAATTCCCGCCTCCCCAGCTTAACGAGGACCGAATAAAACGGGGAAATCCTGTTTCCCTGCAGAATCAATAGCTTTATGTCTGCGCTCTAAATGCTATTGAATTTTCTTTTCATTCTTTTCAAATCCTTCAGCTTCCTTCTCGCTGCTGCAACGCTAATTAATAATCGAATCAATAATAATAATTAAAAGATAGAAACGCATCTGACAATAGGCCGGATGGGTAAGAAGGATAATATTGAAATAACCAAGCCTCGTGACGCCTCTTGGTTTCCATTGTTTCCCATTAATAGTGTATATACTGTAAAAAAACAGCGACGACACTGCCCTCTACATATATCGATCTGTCTGAACCCCTTTTTATGTTTCACTTAACGAACCTGTCACTCGACAAGTCGCACTTCCTATGAGATGCGCGTCTTTCTGTGTTGAACTTCAACCTCATCTTTGGAGTTTACCCCGACTAACTGTACATATAGACAAAGACACTGTATGCATAGGCGTGCGTATACACGGGACGTAAGTAAAATTTAAAAAGATACCCTAACCTCATTTTGAACATTTTATGGGATCAAAATCGAATGTGTCTATATATTAGACGTGAATATCTTCTGATCGAAAGATTAGAATTTTTCGGTTGAAAATCTCTATAAAATTTTGTCCGTTGATTTAAAAATGTTAAATATGATGATTTTTTAAGAAAATGGCATTTACGAGTATCATAAAAAAATGGCATCTTGGAAATATCTAAAAGTACAGATAAAGATACGTCGTGATTAAAAACAATATAAAAAATATTAAATAGAAATATTAAAAATGCACGATCGAGTTTTGTTATGACTAATAATGTAAATTTGAAATATATACGGGGCCGTGGTTATCGCGCTTACGTCACCAGACAAAGTATCAACCAATTGAGCAGGACGTTTCTACGTAATTACAATTCGTTGGAATCAATGGAAATTTAATCGAAAAAAGATTCGCCCTCTCGTCAATTCTCTATCTCTCCATATGACCATCCCTATGCACACGGAATATCTGAAATCCTCGTTTGATATCAGATACAGACTTTTGTATGAATTTCAAATAAAATTGGTACCTTCTTCTTTTTCAAAATTTTTTCACATCCTTATTTTTTGTACATTTTCATTGATTTCGACCATCTACCCCTTTGCGTGTTTACGAGGTCCAAAAACATACCTTGCGTGTTAGACTAATTAACTAAGTGATTATGAAAATTCCGTAAAAACATGTTAAAATATATTTAAGTAGAATCACGTATAAATGTGTTTCTTAATCGCGAGACTCGATATTATTATTATACCAGTGAAAACATCCCTTATAAAGAAGGAAAGGGTGCGAGGAGACGGAAATGACAGTTCATCGACTTTCAATAGCGGATAGAAAATAATTTAGTTGTCGTCTGCTCGAGAATAAGTTTTTATATTGAAAATAATCCAGTATCAACCACAGGATGGGTCAGTGGGTACGTCGGTTCGTCGTCATCGTCCCTACGCTCGTCCCGACTGACCCGTCGTCGACGTCGTACATGTGGCGCATGTGCTCGGACAACCGCGTGACGCCGAAACGCGCGGTTCTCGCCGTCGCCGTCGACGTCGAGCAGTTCAAACGTCGCGCGGCGTGCAAACGCTCCACTGTTTTGAACAGTGATCAGTGATACTCATAAAGCATTGTAAGAGGTCTGAGAAATAATTTGATTAAAAGAAAAAATGTACAATTACAGAAATCTCACGGGAGTGTAATTGCTGATATATGTTGTTGTTACGTAATATAATTATTTATCTCCTTTTAATGTACCTTGTGAAAAAAGACAACAAATGTTTTAAACGTTAAATATTCCTACTATCAACTTGACGGTGAGTGTCTTTTGCTAATATACATATATTGTATATTAAAACTCTATGGTAATATAAGTCGACCTTAAGTTTTGATCTCGGACTACTTCAGATGATCCCGAATGAGCGATAGAATGGAAACTTAACAGATTTCCAAATTTGTCTACCAGGTTAGGTTTGTAAAAAGAAAGATCTATGTAATTGAATATGCACAATACGTATTTTTTGCAAGTTTTTAAACGTATCTATTAAAACGTATCTATGTTGTTGACTCGAAAAATTGCATATTTCACAGGTGACGTCTGCTTTTTATTTTTATGCAATTCTTTAGTTTAGGCTGAGGTTTTTGACAGATCTCGGTCGGTAAGGTAGGAGCGTTCAAATATTTTAATAGATACATTTTACGTATGTCTAATTGTGCTTTTCATAAAATCCTGACGCGATTAAGAAATTTGGGAATCGGATTGGATCTCAGCGTGACAAAAGCCCTCGGTTCACTTATTGTTAGAGAAGTCTGAGATTCCTGAAATAAAATAAAGATTTTACACCTGTGTCGAATGCATCGATACCAAGGATGCTACTGCACGATACAATATTTTTAGCGTTTGGTATAGGAGGAGAAAATAGACACTTGTGGGTTCAAGATGGTGTTGGTTTATCTACGTCTGTACACGCTTGTGTCCTCCACCTCTGTCTCGGAAAAAGTCAATAGGAAAAATGTGAAAAAATTGAGAATATGTAAAAGAACGGGGAGTTTATGAAAAAAGTAGTGAAAAATTAGGCGCAAGTAGATTTTGAAGAAAAATAGGAAATTGTGGAAATGAGGGTAGGGAATACTAATCGTGAGAGATCCGACTCGGACTTGACCAGTTTTTTTGAAATGGTCGAATAGAAAGAAGAAAAATACAGAAACAGGAAGGAACGTAAAAGTGCAGTTTACGCATTCCTACAAAATAAAATAGATATAAAATTCAAATGAAATAATCGACATTGATTATACGAGGTGCGACGTAAAAATGCGATAACGATATGGCATGACTTTAGAGGTAAACCACATTGCCTTTAAAAAGTCCACAAGATAAAGAATCAGCCTGAGGGAAATTAATAATTTTGGTATCAAAGTGACTAAGAAAAAAGTATAGTAAGATAAACAGCAAATAATTAATTAATTAACGAATCGATTCAAACGAATAGAGATTCCTTCATTAATCTCGCAATACGCGCACAGCATCCCGTCTAAAGAGTCTTTTCAAGAGTAAATCAATGGAGACTACTCACACGGTCACGTGCTAATGTATAATGCACCTATCCTCGAGGAAACAATCGACTAGAATGAACAAAAGCGGATATGCACGTAGAATAAAAGAAAATAAGTAACTCGGTCGATAAAGTAGAAATCCACGTTTCAAATTCCGAATACAACAACAGAAGCATCAGTCATGCGATTGACTTTGATATCGACGAAGGAGAACATCGGCTCAGAAACTATGATCCTCGAGTACCAACGTCTCTTAGAATGACGTAACGAGTCTAAAAATATTCGAGATAAAAATTCAATTAAAACTTTTAATTTCTACTCTGCCCACTCCAATTGATTAATTTCACCGCATCATCCAACAAGCGGGCGTTACGTTAAAATGATAAGCAGACACACAACCGCGGCTTATTATTAGCTCAATCATACTGCACTTCACGCAAGGTCCGTCGGTTCGCAAGAGCAGCACGTTAGCCCACGTAGGACTGATGTTTACATTACGTGCACTTCCACAGGGTCATTCAAAAGTATCACGTCGCCTTCGAGTGGTTTTTTCATAGAAATCAAATAAATTACCATCAGTTGGTACAATAGCTCAGAGTACAATATTATTCAGGTTAAATGACCCACCTGAAATTATCTTGTTCATTTGATATCTATAATAGAACTAATAGCAGTTGGTACGTTTATACTGAATAACTCTGTATACCATGCATAGCATACAGCATATAAGCGCATGATATCATACGTCATCCCACAAGGTAGAAACACATATCTATTTGATGGTACTAAGTATGTACCCACATGCATATATAGATCCCACTCCTGTCCACCCTAATACCACATATGATCCACATTGCACGCGACCCTATTACCACTACAGGACCTTACAGAATTCCTGCATCAATTGCTACGATATCACACTGAGGTTAGTTTTGATTAATGACGACACATGCATTAAATATCAAATATGGGATAAAGCTCGATTCAAGTGACCCATAAGAGTCTAAGGGTTTCAGGTATGAGCTGTAAATAATCAAATTGGGCAATTTGATGGCGACCAAGTTTCATGGGTATTATTTAGTGGTGGAGAAAGTATATATACATGTATATGGGTCGGGTTGTTCATGGGATTCCTATGGGGTTCAAAGGGGTAGTACGACTGCCTTGTAATTCTTGGGAGCAATGGAG
Source organism: Syrista parreyssii (assembly GCA_030142615.1). Taxonomy (NCBI): domain Eukaryota; kingdom Metazoa; phylum Arthropoda; class Insecta; order Hymenoptera; family Cephidae; genus Syrista; species Syrista parreyssii. The sequence continues at coordinate 32,954 of JARQTG010000403.1, forward strand.
CTGGTATGTTTTAGTAATTTGCCGTTTTATACGCGGGTATCGTTTGCCGTGACTCTAGACAGTTGCAAAACGTGACTTGCATCGCTATACGTATATTTCTTGCGATACTACTTTATGATGGTGGATTACGGGTGCTCTATTAGAAACATCATAGGATACCTATGGCATTACGTGACTGGAATAACATTGAATAACGAATTACGATTACCCATAAGTCCTTGCACTAAATGCATAAAACCTCGACAGGTGCTCTTGTTCCTGCAATTAAGTTTTAACGTGTATATACATATACTGGGTTACGCTGTACAAAACGTGTAAATCATATTTGACAGCTGTCAAACAGTCAGTGACGTTTAAATGTCATAACACGTGGATAATATCGAGCAAAAGAAAAATTAGTCCGTCAATTACTAAAACATGAATTGAAATCGTTTTAATGCTCGCTCGAGTCTACCTGAAGTTTGCATTTGAAAATGACGTTGAGAATTTTTCAAATGATCAAATGCAATTATCGTTTATCGACGTAGGATGGTTTTTCTTTGGTTAGAGGGAAGGAGAAATTACACGATATTTCCGTGCGCTGAATTAATCAAGATGGCGGTACATTCTCGTTTCCGGCATTCCACCACAATTTCCCTTTTCCACTCCCTTTCTCGTGTTATCGCTAGTAACTCTCTCTCTCTCTCTCTACCAATGTCTGCCAACTTGTATCTCCTTTTTTTTTACGACTGGGAACTTCTATCGCGTGGAAATTAATTGCGCTTTAATATTTTCAGCAGAACTTCACCCTACTAGTATCCCATTTCCGTAACGATAACGGCGGAAACTGTTACGATACTCCTTCCACTATTTCACATTGCACTGTTTTGGTTAAACCAAAACTCCAATCTGCTTCTGGTATAACTTTATCTTACATAACTTAGCTTTAACCACATTTTTCATCGTAGGTCACACTGGCCTTTATACCATTACTCTACACACTCGAAAACTGCAGCGCATTCTTTTTCCTAAGCGTTAGTCTTGGGTATGAAAAAGAGGCAGACGTCTGTCTCGGCTTCCTTTGTCGATAGGTATAGAACAAGTCACTGACGAAAATAGCCCATTGCTTGTGAAAGCTGCGAACAAATAAAAATATAAGTGTGACGATGGCGATTACAAAATTCACTGTACGTATGAACGACATGCACAAATACGAAAAACATAAAAATTCAATATTCCTATGTGCGCACGTTGAAGTTTCATGATTTGTGACTGTAAAAAAAAATATATATATATATATATATTTCGTAATTTTCACTATTCAATTTGAAATTATAAATTTTTTTCATTTACTCTTTAACGCAAAAACACATAGCGCTATTATGATTATTATTGGCTAACTATCTTAATTAAGTGATAAGAAGATCACGATATGACGTATAGGGAAACGGAAATGTAGGTCTGGGTATATCGGTTCGTATGCTTAGATATATGCGTTATATATACATCAGGGGAATTTCACGAGTAATGGGTGATCCTGTATACGAAAAAGAAATGAGAGATTCATGTTTTTTCACATAAAATATTAACGGATTTGCCCGCCTAAGAGTCACTGCCGAGTTTCCCGTCTATGTTCCATGTTATCGTAGTCTGCTTTGCTCTTGCGCCCTGTTATTGGAATGAAACCAGAGGGCGATAGGAAAAGAAAAAAGATAGGGAGTGTAAAGAAAAGGAAAAAAAGGAACGCCTATAAGACAGCGTCGCGTTAAAGAATCGTCTGCGGGGATGAAAGTGAAAAAAAAAAGAATATACGACAGGGTATTTAAAATTATCTTCCTAGTGGAATTTGTATTGTCACCTCGTTGACTAATTAATCTGCTTAATCTGCTATCCTTGCAGAGTCTAACTTGCTAGGACCATAGGGGCTGAAACTAGGTTAGATTAGGTTAGGGTAGGTCAGAGGTTAACCACAGCCATTTTAAATTCTTCATTTTCCAAGCAACCCCGAAATCTACCTAATTTTCGAGTTTAATGCTCTTCGCGTCGCTTTTGAATTCGATTAACGTAGCGACGCCAGGCGTCGAGTTCCGTCGACGCCTCACGGATTCACACACAGAATCTCACGTCGACGCATTATCGCCGTTCGGTGTGAATTTCTTGACTTTTAAAATCACGTTGACTCCAGTTATAGAAATAATATATATATATATATATTAGATGCAAGGCGTTTATATCATACAGAAAATTTAGTTATCTCGTTATCATCCCCATTTTAACCAGATGCATTACATAGTACTTACCCCCCACTATGAGAATACGGCAAATAATGCTAGCGGCAGACTTTTCGCCTGAACTCAAAAACTTGTAAGCGAGTTTGAGAAAGTTTCCTGGTTTCTCTTTACCGTTATAATGATTGCGTGCGTACGCACCCTCCCCCTTTGTGGATACGCGAGTTTCTGTTTCGTTCGGCTATCATCAATTTTCTAAGCTTTTTTAAAATTGCTTCTCTTTATTGTTTCTTTCGCGGGAGACGCGTTCGTAGAAGGGAAATTCCTAAAATTTCACCGATAAACAGTCTCGGGGATGCCCAAAGTTTTACATGAAATTTTCAACGTCCCGAAGCAACAGAAAGCCGGTCTAAATGTATAGCGATGGTTATACTGGCTACGCCATTGGCCTACGACCATAAGTAGGCGAAGGATAACAAACGATATTTGCCATTAACCGGATTAAAGCTTAATGCAAAATTCAATTGACTAAACTGGACAAATTGTCTTAAGCAGATTTTAACAACGCCAGCGTGAATAAACCACATAGAGACGAGAGCTGTGAAGACACTAATAAAATATCTGAAAATTTTGAATGGGGCGAATTTGTTGAATATTTCTTATAAAAATATGCAAGTATAAGATATAATTTCAAAAAGCTCCTATATGAATGCACTGATCTGCCGATACAAGCCGAGGCTCGAATTTGCTTAGACGTAAGCAACCTTAGTGGTTCGAACCACGTCCGTCACCTGAAGCGAATACCGTTTGCCGTCGATCCCCGCGCAACGTGTTTCTCACAGAAAGTGATTAGAAATTACTAGATGACTAGAAAAACTCCTATATGCCAAGTAGAGTAGCGCAAGCGAACGCAGTTTGAAGCTGACTTAGAGAACGCAGTAAGAGATGCTGACGCCAACCTATGACTCCCCACCGCCTTGGCGTTTTGGCTATGAAGTTGGCAGTGATACCAGAGTGATAACACGAAGAAGGAATAGCCCAGCGGAAGAAATAGGGAAAACTGTGAACACAAAAAAGGAAAGAGTTAGAGCCAGAGGGAGAGGTCAGATGAGTAAGAAAAAATCAGACACAACAAGGTGAACGGGTCTGGGAAGAGTGAAAGCTCCGAACAGATACATTCCATGCTAGGCAGTTCCCCCACCTACGGGTACAGACCGACTTGCACTGCCTTCGGGAATCATCGTCAATGTTCGGTACTTAGTCGTGTTTATAGCAGGCATTAGCATAGCTGTCATTGGAATATTATTTATTACACATTTGATTTATCCTTATGTTAGATCCTTGTTTTATACATATATTATTTAGTGACTGTTATAATTATTAATAATTAAAATTGCACGCATTTATACTTTATTGTACTTTTTTTGTCAGATTTTGTATAATTACGGAAGGTTAGATCTTGAAAATTTGTTATTTATCGATTACAGATTGTAGACCCCGTTTCCATTTGACTTTGTAGATTCCCATGTATCCCGGAAGTGATTACGATCGACCGGAACAACGATCCAAAGACCATCCCTAGCTGGGAGGCATCCTTAAATTTTTCCATACACTTTGGAAACTTCTTGTTTCTCGATTGGAGATTGCAGACCCTGATCTCATTAGACTCTGTAAATTCCTATGTAACGATGCTAGGTCAGATACGATAAATCGATGGGCGAGACTCCTTCTGTCTAATCAGAAAAATCGATTAATCAATCACAACACGCAGTGGCGTATCGATAGGCTTTCGTGTACAGAATTAACGATACGCCACACCGAGAAAATACACGGTAAACCGCTGTTAATTACGGCAGCCACACCTAACCTATTTACCTAGACTGGGCCCTGTTAGCAGTTCACCTAATTTACGTGAGTTTGCCCCGTTGCCTTACACGTACCGAAGGCGGTGGAAGGCGTTTAGAAATTGTTGACCATACATAGGAGTTATGCTAGTGAAAATCTTTGCGGCAGTAAAAAAAAATTGTTAATACAAAGCAAATTATCAAGGCATCCTCGTCCTTTCTACTGGAATTTAATACGTTTTCACGCTGAGTATAGTTTAAATCGGAATTGCTAATAGTGCACCGAGATCCCTTTGATCATCGCGAAATTCAAGTGTAAGGACCACATTTCGTATGCCGACTGGTTTATTTAAATTATTTATTACAGGATACCCACCGTGCAGTAGTTATCATTTATATTGTCTGTTATCACTGAGGGAGATAATTGTAAAGAAGATCGGCCCCTGTGTAATCTGTGTCTGATATGAAATGTATAGCATTTCAATCATCTCCAGAACTTCTATGATGGTTTCAGCATAGCTTCCATGTCCACGTTGCCCATTAACTGTCAGAGACAAAATTCCATAAGGCTGATCTTCTTTACTAGTATCTCTTTGGTACTGTCATTTCCTATATACAGGGTTATTCATAACAAACGTACCACCTGAAGTTAGCTTGTCCATTTGATTTCTACTGCATAACCACCTTCAGGTGGATGTACCGAATAACCATGTATAGATTCTGCACTTTGTACAGTATTTAATCTCAGGAAATGTACAAAGAGAATGAGAATACGTGATCGTGCCTCTACTGTAATTATACCTACATATATATTTAGTCGTAGGTTAGATCACATAAAGCTTTTGGAATGCTTTGGAATTCCCGCCAACAGGGCTCTTGTATGGGCAAAGTATTCAAATAAGTCTAATATTACAACCTTCTCGAATTGTCCTATTTCATGTCTTTTCATTGCCGCTCGCAAAATACTTGACTAGTAAAACGAGATTTTTTTCATGTATATAAAGGACAGAGGTACAAAGAATATTAGATCGACGTTCTTTGTCAGAGGGAATTTAACTTGAGATTCTCTTGAAAATAATGATCGGTTAATTTGCTTTTTTAAATTTTTTTTCAATATTTTGTATTGATCCCTCGAAAAGTAATATTAGAATTTTTCACTGATTCAATCCCGTACTTCCTCTTGAGGATACTACCGGAAGTTACGTCACTTGCACAAGGATAGATAGGTACCCGACCACCATTCATCCCTCAAGATAGGTACGTAGTCCCGTGGGATGGTGCCTGGATAATGAATGGGATATCCCGTTTCTCTACGGCGTAGTCAGCTCCATCCACGCACCGGAGCTCTGGACATTTTCGTGACGTTATATTAATTAACAAAGTTTTTGGGTGTAAGAAGTTACTCTATATTACTATATGTATCACTATTCTATACCGATTTTTATAGCTTGTAGACTCATTAATATTGGGCTCAATCTGACCATATTGAACGTTCATCGATATATGCGTGTTTAAAAAAATTGTTCTCGTGATAATTCAAACATATTGTGAAAACCATGCATTTTTAATATCGATAAGATAATACGTTTTTGAAAAAATCAATCTTCCGTCTTGTCTGTTTCAGAATGGATATCGATTCTGAATAGTTTCTCTTCGATTCAATTCAATATCGAGACAGACGCGCTGTGAAAAGTTCGATTTCTCCCTCAAGAAACATGGCATACGTCAAAGTTCAAAACTGATAAGAAGTGCACGTGCCTATTCAGTATCTGGTCAAGCGTTAAACTCTTCCAACACAGGAGTAACTATTTAACAAGATTCCTAAATATCATAACTGATAACGTGTAAAATACGTTGCACAGGAGTTTTTTCAATTTAAAAAAATGACAAGAAATGATACACCCTTTAAAACGATAGACAACGTACAATACAGATGCAAGATGAATAGTGATAAAACGTTATTTAAGAAATGATTCAAAATAATAAATTCTTCAGTCCCATAACGAACAATTAATAAATTTCAAAAATTCTTCTCCGCGCAATACAAATGAGAAGAATAACTAGCAGACAATATTTCATATGGTAAAGTCACAACAAGAATGATTGACATATACGAAAGAAGTCATGATATCAGAAAGACCCATTAGAAATTCTCACTTCGGTATCTGGACAAAAAAATCTCAACACCATGATCATTTTCCTGATATGGTGCTGGTGGTCCTTGGCGACGATTACTCAATCTCTCAGGACCGGTGATCCTTCAGCTAGAGTCCGTGGTGACCTGGTGGTCGGTGCACTTTTCAGCGTGCATCAGACACCCCGTGGCGGTCAGGGTGCCCTTGTCTGCGGACCCGTCCGGGAGGTATATGGCATCCAGAGGGTGGAAACAGCACTGATCACCCTGGACAAGATAAATCGAGACACCACAATATTACCAGGTAACTGCTCTGTTTTGGATACCTTAAAAATATCATGTCCACTGTACCCACCTCGTGCATCAGGAGTCACACTAGGTTTGGAAGCTCGCGACTCGTGCTGGTCAGCTCCAGTTGCTCTACAACAAAGCATTGAATTAGTACGTGATGCAATTACACCAGCGCTTACGCAGCCCGAGCATCCGGACAATACTGCTAATTGTCTGGTGGATTCGTTACAGGTGAAATTAAATCGTCTGTATAATTTGTATAAATTATTTATAAATGCATTGTTAATTGGCTTGACGCATTGCAATCATTTTAGACGGAGACACCGGTGACTAAGGCGCCACTTATAGGCGTGGTGGGTCCGGGCTCTAGCTCGGTAACACTTCAGGTTCAAAATTTGCTCCAACTTTTTTCCATTCCTCAGGTAATGAGTGGATACTATTATTTTATTTATACACAAAATATATTAATAGACACCCTATATATCTAATGTAGATTGGATATTCATCAACTTCAAGAGATCTCAGTGATAAGAGTAGATACTCTACATTCCTGCGCGTGGTCCCTTCTGATTATCATCAGGCTCAATTATTAGTCGATCTTGTACGAAATTTCAATTGGACATATGTATCAATCGTGAATACCGATGGTGAGTAATAATTGATAATAAACATATAAAATAGAAGTAACACTGTGTGGAAGTTGAGGGATGGGAAGGTTCATCATCAATTATCTTACTAAGGAGGTTAATAAATTAATAAAAAAAAAAGAAGCATTCGTCAAATAAAGGAAAAAACAGGCAAATTAAAACTATACGTGATTTTACGGGACTGTACTTTGCCAAAAATTATAACGTCATTGGACGCCATTTTTCGCTTTACTTTCTACACCCACCGTCTGCTTTAAATTAATGTCTATATACGTAGACGGTAAATCCTGATTAGAGTGCAAGCCAAATTGAAAATATAGGGTTTTGAAAGGTGTAGCCAATTGCCATAACGATAATACCCAGCTGATCATGTCACGCCCTACTAATTCCATTTTCACAATTTTCCTACGGGATACGTCTGGCTGTTTACAACGTGTCTTCCTCTCTCAGTGTCTTCTCATCCATGCCGACTCTTCGTTTGCTTTTTTAAAGGCTTTACAAAACGAGAACGACAAAGAATCAAAGCACAAAAAGCACACGAACACAGAAACCAAGCGCATGGTGCAAATCATTAATTAGGCTGTGCATCTACAAGTACGTCTCTGTATCCGGTGATATATTCACTAGGGTGACACTGAAAACTCCTAATTACCATACTAAAGATGTGATTCGCTAATTAGTAGATTCATTCGATTACTTGTATTATTATTATTGTTACCTGAGCACAAATCTGGACATAGTAGTCATCATTCTCAGTCTATTTTGGATACTCGAAACATCACTGTTTCCTCAAGGATTACCATTACGGAGACGTATAACCGTCAGAATTACACTGTCTCCATTTCGTCTTTCTTAGTTCTTCACTCTCGCACGAGACCAACACACTGAGTTAGACTGACAATGAGTGGAGCTAGTGTAGCCGGTGTAGGTCCAATCAAAAACGCTATAAGAATGCAGTCCCGCCAAATTGTGTATTTTCCAGCTGCTACTGTGTAATTAACATTCTTACCGCCAGATGTCGCACTCTCCATTTGTATTCCCAGTAGAGTATGAAAGCTACTATGAAAATTCTCGAATGTCGTGGGCAACGAATATATTGCCGCTACGTAGGAAGTCACGCGATTGGCGAGCTACTGGGGCTCGAAGAAGCCAAGATATTAGGTTAGGTTTTGCGCGACACTATCGGCTAATTACTTTACGGTAGTACGGCGTCGCGTGTAGTGGAAACGCTAGAGTATTGGAAAGCGAGAGACGTGGCGGGTAGATTTGATTTTCTACAGGAAGTCAATAGAGAGCGGAAGTGGAAGCGAGTGACAGTTGTGGTGCACTTTTACTGGCTGGCTAGAGACAGTACGATCAGCCAGGTCAGCTACCCGGGAATGTTATTCTTTTCTTTAAAGCAAAGAGAAAATTCAAAACTCAGCCAATGTCGTATTGCTGCATTAATTACAATTTTCAGAAAATTATGGCCAAAGCGGTATGCAGGCATTTCGCGAACTTGCTGAGAAAAATGGCGTCTGCGTAGCTCGTGAAGATGCCATCCTCTCAACAGCGGAGGACGACGCCTTTGACGCTGTTCTTGAAAATCTTGATCAGGATCATGCAGCTAACGTCGTCGTTTGCTTTTGCGAGGGGATGACAATGAAAGGACTTTTAGCAGCTTCAAAAAGGCTCAATCTTACTGGAAGATTCCTATTTATAGGCAGGTCAGTGTTTTTGACTTTATAAATCACTGCTTCTTATCAGCGATGGATGCTGTCTAGTTCATAATTTAAGGATAATTACTGGCTGTACAGCTATAAACAGGTAAACCTACAATTAGAATGAAATTCCATCCCCGCGGCTCCAATTAATGTATTCGATAATTAGAAATCGATGATTATACCTTCTTGTTATACGTAATAGCGACGGATGGGCCGACCGCGACGAAGTCGTCGAGGGCTTGGAGGACGAGGCCTGGGGCAGTTTGTCAATACGAATTCATTCACCCTACGTGTCCGAATTCGATGACCACTACTTCACCCTAAATCCATTTAACAACACGCGAAATCCATGGTTCGCTGAATTCTGGCAGCACAAGTTCAATTGCGTGTTGCCGCAAGTGCCTGTGGACGAGGACTATCTCTCATTGCCATTGACAACCACGGAATTGCCAACGACCAAGAGGAGTTGTACGGGTGAGAAAATCAAGAGAGGTGGACAGATAATATTTCTTTATTTAATCTCACTGAGGAAATCTTAATCAATTTTACCGTTGCAAATAAAGTATTGTAATTGCAATTTCACGTATAGAGTGCAACAACAACTTGGAATTGCACCTCAATTAATTCATTCTGTGTCTGTGCAATGGTAACGAGCGTAACGAGACCGACTTTTCGAAGTAGAATGTTTTAGGCAAATGCAAAACCGGGTTCGATTCGTTGCATGCATGCATGCATGCATTTGTACGTGTATATATATACGCATGCATATATATAAGTTGCATTTCAGTGCATATAGAGCAGAACGATACGATAGGGGAATACAAAACAAGAATTGATTGATTCGTACGCAAATTTGATTAGCTAACGATGTGCAATAAACGCGATTTGTAATTGACAATTGTTATGATTATTATTAAGGAATTGTATTCGTATTCCAATTTGGTATCTGGTTTTCTTCTTCTAGGCAATGAGACACTTACTGATAAATACAAGCAGGATCCAAAAATGAGTTTTGTTATGAAATCCTTCTGGGCAATAGCGCATGGACTTCACAATATGCTTGAAGAAATATGCGGTCATGATTATGATGGCGTCTGCAAGGAGGTGTATCCATTTAATGGAACTTTATTCAAGGTATTGAGTCAAATGAAAGAAAAAAATAGAGAATAAGATTAGAATCAGGACGATTTAAAGAAACATTCTTCCTTTCTGTTTTCTTTATTAAATTTCTTAAATCGCATTCTTCAATGTTTCTTATACTTTTGTCATTAATAATTGTTGTGTTTTTTCATATGGAATGCAGAATCATCTCATGAACATAAGCTTCAACTTTGGTCAGGAGGAAGTAGAGTTCGATCGTCGTGGCGATCCTCCGGGCAGGTCGGTGCGTATGGCGATTTCCAATTATTCCATAGGAACAAAGTATGACTAACTTATTAAATTTAATATGGCATTGCATAATAAAAATAACGACAAAATTCATTTCGAACCCATGTTTTCTATGCTATAATACTTACTCTGCGTTTAATACACGTGGCTATGCTTTCAATTATATTAATCATCTTATATGTGACTTTCATGTATGTGCATGAGTCAACAAAGACATATTGATTGTTGATACGTTGCTTGTTTGCAGATATGAGATACTCAATTTTCAACGCTTTCCAAATGGCACTTACGGATACATGCAGATTGGTGACTGGAACAACGGCAGCTTGTCGCCCTTAGTTTATCCCCAGTCTCGAGGTACGGAACTGGTAGAGAGTGTCTGTTCCAAACCGTGTCCTCCAGGATACTACAAGGTAAAAAGCTTTCATTACAATATTCGGTTTGAAGGAAAAACAAAGAAATACAGTAGCTGTACGGAAATCAAAGATGAAATAACAATTAAAGCGTAACCGACTGTGCACTAGTATCTTCTTTATGGGAACAGGGATTTGAAGGAGGCTAAAAGTTTTATATAATAGTAAGGGATGTTATAGGACGTATAAGAGAAGATACTCGTTATCAGCATTGATGATAAGACAAACAAAGTTGAAGAAGAGCGTGGTCATAGAATGTCTTGGAAATTTTTCGAAAAAGTCTATGCCTCACACACTCTCTATAGAAAAGTTTATTTTTGGGGTAGACTGTACCTTACCTAATTGTCCGCTTTAGCGATTTCTGAATACGAGCCAAGTAGCGTGGAATCATCCCCTTACAACCGTTTTGCAACCCCTTTTAGTTGGAATCGTCTGAACCGCAGCCGCCGCTTTTCTACTGGTTCTCGTATTTCGACTATTCCGCCATTACTATATCTTTTCCTCGGTGATTCCTGCTATTTCCTCCATTACCCCTAGTCAACGACATGGCAAAGGAACGGCCATTTTTCAAAGGCATTTCTGTTAGCGCCTGGTTTTTTTTTTCTACTTTACCAACACCCACCTTAAATACGTCTGCCAGCACGAGGCACAACGACGTGGCAGTCGCGGTGAACGAATTACCGTTTTTTTTGCCCTTATGCCTTTATATCATTTTATAGTTCTCTCCACCCCTCGTTACTCTTGTCCTCTTCTTCTTTATTCTTTCTATGCTTCTTCCTTGATTCCTTAGACGACCTGAAGTGTCTTCGCGCCCGTCATTCTTTATCGCCGTGGCCCTTTTTATCCGGCACCACGGACAAGATGGCCGACACTTCCGTTACTTTAGAAAAAGGAGAGCAAGGGTTCGAAAAAAAAAGAGTACACATACAGCAAAGAAGAATAAAAGGAAAAGAGTACACACACACACCGACGCACACTAATATAAATGACTATGCTAATTCACAGTCGTTCGTCTGCGTCGGTAAAAATATTTGCACAGTGGCGCCGCAACCGGAAAAAAGCTGGCACTTCGCAGCACTTTTTTTTACCTCGGATTCATTCAAAAATATATCGTACACTCCCCGTTGCCTCCGACCACTTTTAATTATTGACTCGCCACTAATTAGTAGCAATTCCACAAGAGGAGCTCTCTGGATAAATTACTGCGAATTAAAGGGATTTGTCGGATTAATTTTTTCTATCTCTCTTGCTTTTTCTATTTACTTCACTTTCTCTTACCGAACTAATTATCCAGCCAACGTAACAAATCATGCGTTATGTCCTTTCGATTTTGTTACTTAAAACACAAAATTTTACTTGTACACATATCGTTCAGTACTGTAGCATATTGTTCATTACAGAATTTCAAAACTGGCGGGCAGGAAAAGAGATGCTGCTGGGCATGCGTCAAGTGCGAGAATCACGAGTACGCCGATGAGAGTCAATTAAATTGCACCGCATGTCCTAGCGGCGAGTGGCCGAACGAAAATAAAACTGGTAAGCATAAATTTGAAAGTGAAAATTAAATTTATTATATTTACCACCATCAATAATTCCATTTGGGTCTGTTTCCTGGGTTTGTTTGTGTCCTGGGACTGTTTCGACTTGCGTCAATTCCATGAAATGCAATTGCAGTCCGGATATCACGGCTAAAATTGTCGCTATACAACGTGTAGCAATAAGTGAAAAGGAATGTAAAGAACTGGAAAAATTGTCTCTCAAGATGTAAAATTTTCTCTACGTTTTTTTTTTAACTTTCATGTACCATGTGTTATTTATATGAAACTTATTTCGTTATAATTTCAAAGGGCTCACTTACAACATATACTAGAAAGCTCCTTCACTCTCTAGTGGACTTTTGAGTTATCGGTTTCCATCCAACAAGTGTATGACTGTATACATAGTCTGTTCTCTATCTGAAAATAGAAAAAAATATATGTACATATATATACTCAGAAAAATCGACTTTGCAGTCACCGTACATTTTATATAGTCTGGCGTTACATATAGATAGCACAGTTACTGGCTTCAATACTGATTTATCCCTCGATACCTTGTATGTATATAAAGTACATATGCAATATATTATATTGTACTTTGTAACGGAGTTATCGATCCCAGTTCAGGTACAGTTAAGATAGGTTGATAATACCTACTACAAATTTAGTACAGCCGTATATGAATTCTTTGGAAAAGTTTCTGTTCGCAGAATATTTATTGTATTCATTTCTCATTCTTTCTTCTATTATTCGTATACAGGCTGCTATGTCATCCCTATGGAGTATATATCCTGGGGAGATGCTGAAGCCATGTTTGCTATGGGATTCAGTGCTGTGGGTCTTATGGCTACCTTTGCAACTTGTCGCATATTCATACGCCATAATAATACTCCAGTAGTCAAGGCCAGCACCAGGGAACTCAGCTACCTCATCCTCGCAGGCATGACCCTGGCGCACATTGCAGTGAGTATTGGATTTAATAGAGAAAGTGGATGTAGCCGTATTTTTATGAGGAAAATGAATTCTCAGTGTTTTGGATGATAAATTTGAGTCTAAAGATCAGTCAGAGCTGCTATGCTTAATTTTTTCCTAATCTTGTAATCTACTTTGGGATTATCTTTCTTTTTTTAGTGTCTTCCTTGCTAACGGTGAGTTTGTAACGACGCGAATTCCTCGTGGCTGTCGTAACTTCCTGAATCGACCCCAAGCAGAGTATTTAAATTCATTTTGGCTGTTTGGCTTTATTTGTTTTTGTTATCCGTCCTTTTTCAGGTGCTCGCAAAAGAGAAAGAAGGAGAAAAGAAAGTCGTCTTACATAGACGCACAGCTGTAGAATTTAGAAAATTCACTAGACCCAGGAGCCACATTCTGTTTATGTATGCTTATGTATATATATGAGCAGCACCGACACCCAGCGCTTCCTAGTAAATTTTAGAAGATCCTGAAACGCGAAAATGGCCGGGGGCCTCGTAGCAAAGCCGTTTATACATAATTTGCGAAAGGAGAAACGGAATGCCAAGTACTGCTGGCGCGATATCCCTAGATATTACATCATATATTAAATATCCAGGACATCCCTAAAAATTTGACAGCCACGTCTGTCGTCAAATTTCAAAACATTGAAGAAGCAGGAGAAGAAATGTATTTTCAAAATAATTACAGGTATTCCCGATATTGGCAAAACCCACCAGGATATCATGCGCCTTGACAAGACTGATGCCAGGCATAAGCTTCGCAATGATGTACGCCAGCCTCTTCACCAAAACAAATAGAATAGCCAGGATATTGGCAGGTTCAAAAAAAAGATTCCCAACAAGAAAACCGCTCTTCATGTCGGGCAGCGCACAGGTAATACAAGTTTGAAAAAGTACAATAAATTTGACAAATCTTAATACAATCTTTCAAACCCTTATATCTCTTCGTTCAAAAAATCCAGGTGGTCATCACTTGCATACTCATTCTCATCGAGGCAGGCGTCGCGACGGCGATGCTGATCATGGAGCCGTCCATACCTCGTCTAGAATTCCCATCACGCAACAGGGCAGTTCTCACATGTGCGATCTCGCCACGTGCCGTCCTGTCACCATTAGCCTTCGACGCTCTTCTTCTAGGCCTTTGTACCTTGTACGCCGTGAAGACGCGCAATGTCCCGGAAAACTTTAACGAGGCAAAGTTCATCGGGTTCGCCATGTACACCACGTGTGTCATATGGGTGGCATTTGTGCCTATATATTTTGGAAGCGAATCAAAGGTATCTGTATCGTCTCTGTATACCTATATCGATATAGATGGATGCTGTGGTCCAGCGATAAACCAATGCTTGATCAGTAGGACATATTAATTACTGACTGCAGGTGATAACTATGTGCATGTGCGTGACATTAAGTGCATCGGTCACTCTGATCTTCCTCTTCCTGCCAAAGCTCTACATAATAGTACTACGACCAGAGAAGAACAATAGGGCCCTCTTCACGACCAGCAAGTCGATTCGCTGTCACATTGGAGCACGAGTGGCGGCTGCCATTGCTGAGCCACCGTCAAAGCAAACAATATACAGATTATCCGGTACTGGAGAGACGGAATCGATAGGTGAGCAGTAACAGTGGCAATTAGGTATTAAATACATGACTGTGGTATAATTTTCAATGGTTTCGTTTTCGGTGGAGAAAAATGTGTAGCATAAATATTCCTGAGTTTTTTCATTTTTTTTTTTCTACAGTTCTCGTGCCAGCAGAGGGACGCTTTTAAAACGCCAAGTAAAACTTTGTGCCCCGTTCTTTTTGAAACTACACTTTGGCGCCTCGTGTATACATAGGGTGTGCATATTTTATTTTGTAGCAATCTTTTCATTACTCTTATGACTTTAGATCAGCACTCGTTTTAAATCGTTGAAAAAGTAGCGTTGTTTCGCAAGATATTACGGTTTTGTATGAAGATATTCCAGCAATATCTTCATATAAATTTTCAATTACAAAGATTTTGTAGAAATTTTCAAATTTGACATATATAATAAAAGGAGATAGAATACTATACGGTTAATCAATGTTTTTAATTATTAAATAATTATGGCTAATAAAATTGGGCACATAACAGAATTGACGAAAATCTAGGAATTTAGATAATCTATATATCTGTCCTTTTATGTACCTGAATGCCCATAAGGTCATCTCTCTCGCACTTGCAGCAGGTATACAAAATTTCAAAATTATAAGATCCTAGCATTTCTCTGTCTGCATTGAATACCTGCCCACTTTCTATTCGTACTACTGTCTTGTTTAGATAAATGAATTATTTATTTCGTTTTTCTTCTTTTTGTACATCAATGCACAGCTTACAAAAACAACGTGTCGCGACGCACGGTGTCTGTACAAACTGGTCCGGAATTGTTTGACAATGTGCTACACACGGAAGGGAGTAGTCCAGGTCAGATGGCGAAATCGAAAAACCACTTGACAAAATCGACTCCACGAGATTCCTGCAATTCCCAATCCTTGAAATTGTCAAGGATTAGCAAATCCAGTGAGAATTTATCCGATGCGTTCCGACGCCCGGCGTCCAATCGAGCACAAGAGCGGCGTCGCTTCCATGAAAGAAATACGGATCCCGTAGTCTACATAGGTGGCTCGCAATTGGAGTTGTCCGAGTGGGCGGAATTGGATGCTAGACGCCTTGTAAATGATCTTCGAAAATGGTAAATATTAAAAAAATATTTTTTTTATTTATTTTGTGCAAACTTAAGGATTATTCTAATAATTAATTACTTCGCAGTGCTCCGGTACAAGAAACCAATTTGAAAGTAGTGGACGCGAAACAAACTATGGAAAATAAAGAGCGTCGCAGTTCTATGACGTCGTGGTCGTCGAAGTCAACGCTTCGTGGCAATCACGTCGGAGCGGCGCCATCTATGGCAGTTATGACCAAAATAAAGGATGACACGACAGCGCGTATTCGCGAAGAAAATGATCATCTCGCTGAAAATGACGATCCTGTCATTAAAATCACTATTACGCTTGGTGGTGATTTGACAGGACGTCACGTGGATATCGAACAAACAGGATAATTATAAGGATTTTCTTGTCGTTGATTAGTTTTTCCTCTCCGTTTATCTTTCTCTAATTAAAATTAAATAATAGAAACAGTGCCAAGTGAGATTTCACAATAATGCCAGTTTGGCCAAACAATTCTTCATTTCAAGAACATAACTGCCTGAGCCTAGTTCAAGTATTCAAATACATTGACTCGTCAACGTACAATTCTTTGGATCGATTAGCAATTTTATTACCGATCATTCCGATTCGTTAGTTATTGAGCATCGAATTTCTAAATGGAACCGAATGTGTTTTCGTAGAACAAGTAGCTGTAAATTATTGCCAAGCCTACATGTTTTTTGACATACTAACAAAAATAACAAAATATTTTTCTCATTGTTTTGCATTTTTTTTACATTTGACAAAATAGATACAGGAGTAGGTGCTGTACTCAGTTCTGTGTGCGTCTTGTCAATTAGCAATAGAACAGTATTTATTTAGACGTGATTACTGAATGAAATTCCTTTCACAATAGACGTTCGACTGAGTTCTAAGCGATGGGATCAAGTGTAACTTAAAATAACTTATTTAAGTACCTAATTACGTAAGTTAAATGTTATTAAGTGGGTGCATCGGTGTAAGATATACTCAGTGAAGATAAACAAGAATATGTAAAGTGAACGAAGATTGGAAGCAACAAAAAGAGAATTAATATTATTAGTCATAATAACAGCGACATCATTTTATTGAATAACAATACATAGTTACTATCTAGTCAAATATGAATTAGCCTGTAGAGAGACAATCAATGAATGCAATAATAAAACAGAGTAGCCCTACAATCCAAGAAAAAGCCAAAGATATTATGCGTCAAATTAATCTAGGCAGAGTAATAAATCGTTGAAGGAATAATGAGAAAACAAGGAACGATAACCAAGACGAGAACAGTTTTTAATCGTTAAGACAAATTCTTTGGATACATCTTGTTGCTTTGCTCACTGAAAGAGCAAATTAATGTACTTTTTTTTTATTGTTAACCAAAATCAAAAAAATGTAAAAATTCTCCATTTTATTGCTAATGTCTATTTTCGTGAGAGTCGAAATCGTAAAATCTTTAGGTACAAAATTGAACAATATTGATTAAATGGAATGAAAAATTGAAATTCATTCTAATTCAAGTGTTTCACTCTCTTCTATTTTTATTCCATTCCGGTTTTGATATATTATATATATACTATATATATATACTATGTTCTCGTAGTAAAAATTGAATGCAAAACTCTGTATGCGTGACTGTGTAATTTCTATGTATATTGTTGCGCGAAATAAGAGAAAGTAAAGAGAAACAAGAAATTATGTAAAAGGAATTTTGATATTTTCAAAAATCTACAGGCAATTCTAACAAGTCAACTCAATCTTATGATAATCGCTTTACTGTCTTGTATATTAATATTGTTTTTGTTCACATATTTTGTGAATTCCAAATAACATAACTAGTGTGGCCACAAGAATAGTGTTTTTGAGGGGCCAGCGCCTTATGAGTTACAACGTAAAGGAGACCCTTGAATAAGATACGTTCCGAGCCTTCTATATTTGTAGTCGTTTGTCTGAACGTTATTGCCATCTTGTGTTAAATTTTCGAACTAATAATCATTGGATAAGAATGAAATATTTCCAAGATATCTCTAATATTAATTCCGTAGACCAGATGGCAATACTATTTCTTTTCAATAGCTACTTGTAATCATTGTTATTTCTCTATTAATTATGTTAATAAATAAGCAAAGGCCCAACGATGTTGTTAGCGGTTATAATAAATTTTAGAAAAAGCTCTTTGAAGGATAAATAATAACGAAACGTAAATGAATGTCACCCTAACTCTAAAATATAATCGACTAGTAGTTCGTATAGAGGGTGAAATTCACTACTGTCACAAACTATACTATCTAACGAGTGCAACTCACGCACAAAAGGTAAGGAAGACATGATTTTAAAATAGCTGATTTCACATAGATAAATTAAAATATTACATCACAATTGGAAGACAAAAACATATTTTACAAATCCATAAGTGAAAGTTTTCCAATTAATTTCTAATAAATACTTAATAATCATCAATGTTAAATCGCAGACTAGGAACTTCCCTTAAACCACGCTTCAATCTCAGTTTTGGATTTTCCCATAGTTTCTGGCAGAGTGAAAATAACAAAGATAGTTGCGGCGACTGATATGGCGCAATAAAGATAAATCGTAGCGATTGCATCGTACTGAATAAATATAGGATACAATTGGACGGTAGCAAAGTTATAAAATCCGGCTAAACACGTTGTGATTGGTCCTAGAACGCCGACGTAACGCGTTGGATAAAGTTCGCCAATCATCGCCCAAGGAAGCGAAGCAAAACCAAATGATCCTGCAGCCTAAAAAAAACAAGATCGATACTTAAATTGAAATTATTTTCTCTTTTTCTAGATACTTACAATGAATAAGAGGATGCACGTTAGTGGTACACCGGATGTGGAATCATTTTTAAAAAATTGATTGTACACTCCCAACACTGCTAAGGATACTGACATACCGACAACAGATATCATTGCTATCGGTCTCCTACCAATTCTGCCAAAATATTAATAAAAATGAACAACTAAATCTCAAATGAAATTTAATCAAAATTATTATAGGTTTTTCAATAAACCCGCCTTTCATACAGATACTTTACCTTGTACTACAAGAAACCAATATTATGCCTGCTACCAATTGTACTACTCCTATAAAGACAGTGATGACGTAAGGATCTTGAGTGATTCCAGTTTTTGTGATTAGGTCCACGGAATAAGCGATGAGCACGTAGATACCACAGAATTGTTGAAAGAAGAAGAACATGTTTAGGATAATAAACGGTTTCCAAATTTCTGGGATTTTAATTATCCTAAGTACATCACGTGACTTGTTCCAAATAGCGCGGACGATGCTGGTACCAGGATCTTTGATTCTAGATGGGGTTGGCATTCCTGTCGGCGATCCCATGGTTCCCGTCGGTGCACTAGAACCTGAGATTACCGTCGGACCCTGTCCCATACCTGAGCTTGCCTCCGCTTCATCATTCTTCAAACTGTTACTTAGCATTTCAGCAAATTCGTCTTTGAATGATGCAGTCTCGTGTTTTAATCCACGAAGACGCAAGAGACACTTCCGAGCGTCTTCGTGACGCTTCCGTGACAGGAGCCATCGAGGACTTTCCGGAAGTAAAAGGATGGTGGCTACCGTTGAGAAAAACGGCGCAGTACTCGACAGTATAGCAGTCATTCTCCAGTCGTGCTAAAAAAAATTAAACGTAAGAAATGAATTTTTTTGTTATTTAAAAATGTAATTTACACCCACCTGAGTGATGAAACCTAAAAAATAGACTATGGAAACACCCAGAGCCATGGCAAGTGTTGTCAACGACGTCAATACCGCCGTGAGGTTAGACGACGATATTTCAGCTACGTAAACGGCGCCAGGTGTCGACACCAATCCTATAGCGACTCCACCAAGAATTCTACCGGACAATAATTGCGGCACGTTGTAACTGCAACCTATGGTTATCCAGCTGATGGTGCATACAAAACTGCTAAAAGCGATGGCGACTTTTCTTCCGACTTTCATGGTAATTAGATTTATTATACATCCAAGTGGTGTGGCGATCATGTGCAACGAGGCTGTGAAATAAAAACAATGAATTAGAAAATATATGGTTTTCGACACTTTTGGAAATTAACAGTTATTATTCCATTAATTATCATTCTTACCGAACCACGTGGCACTGTCACCTATCACTTGTACACCAGACGTTCCGTTGGCCAAGGAAGGCAAAGCCACAGCAGAATATCCCACAGTCATACCAGAACCAATAAGAGAAATAGCAGCCAGAGTTCCATACAGTAACTGTAAAATGAGTCTCCCATTACTTGGAAAAAAGAAACATCAATCTAAAATTACCCACAAAACAACATAACCTGATATTCGTACAAATCCATATGAATTTCCTTTTTTCAAAATAGTCAAAAAATTACCTGATAGATAACTTCGCGTGGTACACTCACACCAAAAAACTTCATGATTCTCCACGCATTCGACGAACGCCGCAAAATATATTATCGTACACAAAAAATTGTTTAAAATTGCAAGAAAAACATTAATGGAAAAAAGAAAATAATTCAAAATCAATATAAACCAAAATTACTTAAAAATATTTTTATTTCTTTACAATCTTTTTTACACGACTGCGTCCACCTTTTTACCAACGAATACCGTGCGTTAGGCGCGTTTGCCCGTCGGTATCGTAGTAATCACATGTGCACATACATGCCTCCGATTTATGTACAGAATTACTGTTGCTGCTTTACAAGGTGGCTTAGCGTGTAAGTGTAAAAGACTTCTTCCACGTGTGACACCATCTATGCACTATATTTATCAACGTGTGTCAGTGTAAATAACTTGATAGATCTGTGTCCCCTTGCGGTTGTCACCCATAGTCTATCTCTAACCTCGAAATAATTTTTTAAATCCTGAAAAAAGAAAAGGGAAAAATCAACGGCAAAGCTCAGGCTTACGCTTTGGTGCATGTTATACCGGAGGACTCGGGTTGTATATGTATTGAGGTTTCGTGACGTCATGTGTCATCCAAGTGTATATATGCGTGCAAATAGCGTGTATGTACATAGAGAGGTACAGTTACCGACACCTTCATTGGTGCAAAATTATTGAGTTGACACAAGTAATTAACATTTTAGTATGGTAGAATTAATAAGACTTAGAGCAGGTAAGTAAATAGGTTGATAAAAGATATTTTTATTTATCTTTATCATATTTTTTGGTTCTGACGTTGTACAGTATACTGGCTGTCAATATATACCACTCGGTTATTCAGACGAAAGGCACAGTCTGAAGATGGTTTTACCATAAGAATCAAATGGGAACGCTAAATTCAAGTGATACGTTTCGGCTGAATAACCCGGTATATGATTTGGAGTGCTAATAAGTGTATGTATGCTATCGATAATTGTATAGGACAATTATGAACATTGCTCATATATACATACAAATAGTGAATGTTGAGGTAAATCCAAAAACAAATTGTAAATACGGCATATGGATAATATTCAGAACACACACGTATTCTGGCACAAGGCGGATTTATTGGGTATACAAATTACATAGTGAGTGTACATTTTTTAAAAAATATAATACAGTGATAAATTCTCTCCCTCGTATCTACTCGCTTATTTGTTATGTATTAGTCATTGTTACACAGAATTGCCCATGAGCCAATATCGACGTCACGTTCATGGAAGATAAATTAAAAAATAATTCAAAACTTTTTTTTGGGTGGAAAATAAGGAATTGCACATTCGACAATTTCGACGTCATTTCAAATAAGATTAGCTTAACAAAATGTATAACTTACAAAAAATAACACGCGTGTGAATAGTCTGGTTATGCTAATCGATATGTTTAATCGAACGTATTTACTTATTAAACAGTAATTATTTTTGTAGACGTAACACGGAGAACCGATTCACAGATAAAAATAATAGTCAAGGTAAATCGTAATGAGAAGTGAAATTATTCGTTAATTAAAAATTATTTATAACAAATATTTATATATTGTCTTATATTTACTCTGCAGCAATGAACAATTGTCATTGACCCGACTGTCTCTAATGCTTTGTCGTTCCAGTTCACAGATTACATATATGTACAGGGTCAATCCCTTTATGAATAGTTCGTTTATTAAATTGTGCAATTCTAGTATACATTAGGTTCCAAGTCGTTTTACATATTTTTTCTTTCTAATTATCATCTACTAAAATAATATATTTTTTTATTCTTCCACGCAATTTCTAACGTTCCTTATACTCGCTCAAACTGACCCTGAGTCGGAATTCTTTATTGATCCGTAACCTATGACATCGCTGCATCGGACGATTCTTAACGAGAATTCTTTACAAATGCAATCTCAGTGTTATATGACTAAGGAATCTTGACTTCCTTGGGATGCGACGAGTTGGCTAATAAACTTACATAAATCCATAGCGATAATGCATTACGAACAAAGATAATGCAGCAGCAATGCAGCCGGATGCATTTGCGGAAGATCAAATGAAATAATCAATAGAAAATTCTCTAGCAGTGCATTTTTTTTTCTTTTCCTATTTATTCTTTTTTTTAATCACAGATCCTAACAAGCACGTATGTCTCTTTGAGTCTTCCAAGAAATTAATTTCCGTTATCATACCTCGTTGCACCACTGATACAAGTAATGACAATTTTTCTTATTATTAACATTAAATACAAAAATAAAATTTTCAAGTTGTCAATATCAATCAATTCATTCGATAGGCTATAATTATAAGGAACGTCGAATGATCTCACTTATGGTCCTTAACTGATAATCATATATGATATACTACAGCACCTTGGGCAATGAACGCAGAAATATTGCATGTCAGTCGGCAGCGAACAACGCGCGGCGCATAAAGTCTTTTATGCAATCGCGGTATAACAAAGGCAACTGTGCTTTTATAAGTGTATTTTCAATTGCCATTTATAATACTTCTAATTGTTATCAGTTTGTGAATGTGTGTAAAGAGATTACTGCGTTAGCTTTAAGTATCAATTTATATTATATTGCGCTAATATATATATATATATATATAATCCCAAACGCAATAAAATGTATGAAGTTGGATTAATGTTAAGTTTCCATATTCTAGAGTGACACGAGTAGCCAGCACCGAGAGGAACTTGGATTTTTAATAGTTGAATCAAATTATGTAAGATTTCATTGATATATGGATCTAATAATGAAAATTATACTCCAGTGTTAACGGCGCAGACCAGCAAACTGAAGTTTGGCATTCATAACGTGTTAACAGGCCATGCGCTTTGGAGTGCATTGTAAAAGCACTGCATCGTTGTATTGTATAATTGTTTGATTTCGAGTGACATAAGTGCTGCAGTTTTCTTCGATACTGATCGATGTGTATTTTCATAAAAATTTGTGGTGCCTGGATAATCCGTAAAAAGAGTATAGTGTGTTATTTGATTGAGTGAATAATTTGAACACCTATTATATAGGTGGTAGAACGTAGATTGTTATCATATCGTGAACGACGTCGCGACGCCACTTTGCAAGCCGGTTTTCCGGACGGTGACTTGAAACAGGTGAAAGTAATCGCTGTGTGTATAAAGGGAGAAGGAATCTGAAGAAGTGTATGATTTTCAATATGGAGACTAAGGTAGACGCCATAAGATTAATCACGTTTAAATATTTTGATTAATTAAATTGAGAGAAGAGAATTTTGAGTGTGGATTATTAACATTGATATGTAGATATTATTATTTTTTATAATATTAATCTTACCCACGTTATACTTATTGCGCGATTGCCCTCTAATGCTTTATGCAACTTTTCTGCAAAACTGAGCTACAATGTATTTATTATTGGAACGGAAATGCCTTGGCGTTTGAGGTCATCATAGTGATACGATTTTTTTTTTCTAAGACAGTCCTGCATCATTATATTGTCAATTATCATGATATGCATTTTAGTTTTGTTTATTGGTACGGTGATGCCTAAGTTTTATTTTGAGCTCAATAGAATTTTAAAGTAACTGTTTTATTTATGGTTCATTTGCTGTAGATTATTAGTATGAACTATTGGAATATTACAGTTTACTATCTCTTTCTCCTTTATCTTTGTTTCTGTAGGAGGACTTGGACAGCAACAAACACGACAAAGAGAAGCAAGCATGTCGAAATTATCAAGTATGTTTCAAAAATGTATATTCGAACTTAATCAAGGCAATGGAACTCTACTGGGTTATGATAATTGTCATTGGATTAAGATAAGAAAAAATAAAGTAAAAGTAAGATAAAATTTATTTAACTTTCCCATATGTGTTTTCTTAATAATATTTAATCTGTTATTATTTATGGATGAGTTAAGAGACCCGTGACTCACTATCATCATAACTAATTGTTACTGTCTCCCCTATGTGAACGTATCACCAAGACTAATTATTCTGAACATTTGCTTTTCTCTTCATTTTGATAATAAATCAATGCGTCATTGCATATCTAGGTATGCAAACATGCCGATAGACTGTCAGTTCCCATTGACCTATTAATCACTGACGCATCTCAAATGGAATATAACATTAAAAGTCACTAACATATAAAAGTGTAGCAATAACGAAATGATTATTTCTTATCATGATTATTAGGTCTTTCCAACACGATATAGTTCTAATGTACCAGCAGTCTTTCGTCAGTGCGAAATGATTAAATCTTGTATTAGTATAATTTGCCAAATTTTATCACAGATAGAAAAGTAAAGAAGCATTTTTCCATGAACATATATTGTAATCGAGCAAGGATTTTTGTCTCATGGTTATATCTCCTTTCTACGGCAGCACTACATTGATGCATTCCTTATGCAAGTGATAGTGTGATGCAATTCACAATAATGATAACTTGCCTTCAGTATCCGATAAATGGGAGAAGGAGAATATATCTTTTCTACGGTGTACAAGGATACTTATGTAATATATTTTACATTTACCAAGTAGTAATGATGTCTTTTATATAAATAACCACTTAGTATTAATTATCATGCCAATTAATAGAGCAAGCAGACAAAGCAGCTATTGCCCTGATTAACACTTATTTAATAACAGATTCAATGATATTGATGGTCAATGAATTTAACTTACAATTTTTAGATTCTTATGTGCATCATTGCCAACTGTTCTGTTTTGGGACCTGCAATGGGTCTTGGCTATAGTGCCGTGGCGCTGCCATCGCTGATGTCGTCGCAAAGTCAAATAAGGATAACCGAAAGTCAAGCCTCGTGGATAGGTTGGCTAAAATTATAAATAAATTATGAGTAGCCACATCATATCTATTTTAATTAATGTTTTTAATGACAGCCAGTATAGCTGCTATGGGGACTCCAATTGGATGCATTTTGTCAAGCTTTCTCATGAGACGCGGTCGAAAACCCAGTATGCTGTCAACGTCTGTAGTGTCACTGAGCGGATGGATTATTATTTACCTGTCAGCGAATTTCGAACAGCTCCTAATTGGCAGGTTATTATCAGGTATAGCAACAGGATTGTCATCGGTGCCAGCAACTGTTTACGCGGCGGAAGTGTCAGTCCCAAAACTGCGGAGCATCCTAGTCACGTGGACCAGCATCGCCATAGCTGTGGGCATACTGATTGTATACATATTAGGTTATATATTCCAGGTGAGAATTATTAGATATAATAACTAAATATACAAAGTATTTAAGTAATAACCTAAAATATATATACAATTACTCTCACCTTAGGATAACTGGAGAATGGTAGCTCTGGTCAGCAGTCTGTTTCCAATTATGGCAATAATTCTGACTGTCGCAATTCTTCCGGAATCCCCAATATGGCTGCGTGATCGGGGCCGCGAGAAGGAGGCCCTGGAGGTTCTCAAGAGATTCCGCGGGATTCGTAGCGATACGCCAGCGCCACAAAAGTTACTGGATGAGCTACGAATCAAAAACCCACCAAAAAAGAAGAATCTACTACGCAGCTTACTGCGCAGATCTTCTATTCAACCTTTTGTCATTATGCTCTCTTATTTCTTCTTTCAACAATTCTCTGGAATATTTGTCATTGTATTCTATGCAGTTGACATAGCGCGAAATGCCGGTATAAAGATTGACGCGTATCTAGCTGCCATACTTATTGGCTTCACTAGACTCATAGGGACTTTTCTCATTTGCTATATCTCCCGGAAGTTTGGCAGACGTCTGCCGTCCATTGCTTCTGGTGCCAGTATGACGCTTGTTATGGGTATCCTGTCATTATATTTGTTTCTGAGTTCCAGACACTATGTAATTAGAGATGGCGGTTTAATACCCGTCGTATGCATACTAATGCTCATTTTTTCAAGTACTCTAGGGTTTTTAGTATTGCCGTTTGCTATGATCGGTGAGATTTATCCTACTAAAGTGAAGGATGTCTTGTCCGGTCTGACAACTTGTATAGCTTATATCTTTAGTTTCATCACAATCAAGACTTATCCGGATATGCAGCTACTTATGGGGGAGCATGGTGTTTTTCTGTTTTACAGTATTATGTCTCTGACAGGTACAATTTTTGTTCTAACCTTCTTGCCGGAGACCAAAGGAAAAACTTTACAAGAGATTGAAGAACTGTTTGTGAGAAAAATAAAAATCACTAGGGACGACGTGACTGAGAAAGAAACGATGATCGAACGTAAGGAAATCGTAACGATTTCTTGAAAAACAAGTAAACAATCGTATTTCTAATTGTAACTGTAATTCTTTGGATGTGATCAATTAATTTTTACAATGATAAGGTTAAAGGATCTGAGTGGTACAAAATACAGGGTGGAATATAAGGTTATACCATAAGAAAATTATTGTTTGATACAATTTTATTATTAAAATCTTAAATAATAAATTAACAAATGAGGGTAACAATCACAATAATTAAATAACAAACACAAAATATACAATGCGCAATGACACGGACGAATGCAAAAGAAATATTGAGAGCAAGAGAATAGAAAAATTACTAAGTACGAAGGGAGAGGAAAATGGACAAGGTAGGGTTGGGAGTAAAAAACACGTATGGCAGAAATTAGCACTAACTAATAATAAAGATGACACTAATATCTAAAATGAAACAATAATAATTAATTAATCCATAAGGTCGTTGCGATTATGATTATAATCGTCAGGCTAGTAATAAATTATATATGGATTGTGTGTATGGTAGGGAGGGGGGAGTTATTTTATGAAAAAAAAAAAAAAAAAAAAGAAAGAAAAATTGTGAAACGGTATCAATGACCAAGAGGCAGATTACATGATTCTCGTCCTCGCAGCCATTTTAACTACAACTATCTCGTCTACACTTTTGTCCGTTTCTTTCCTCTTTTTCATCATTGTTCTTTTTTTCTTTAAATTATTTATCATCACTCC
The DNA here is from genome assembly GCA_030142615.1 of Syrista parreyssii. Classification (NCBI taxonomy): domain Eukaryota; kingdom Metazoa; phylum Arthropoda; class Insecta; order Hymenoptera; family Cephidae; genus Syrista; species Syrista parreyssii. Next base: position 60,180 of record JARQTG010000403.1, read on the forward strand.
TAGAAGGGTGCTACGACTTCGATTTGATGACTGGATGAACGCAGATGAGCACGAAGTATCGTCAGCTTGATGGAGTCTCAAGAAACCATAACCTTATATCACTCTATAAGTTATCCTTAATAGTCTGTTAATTGTTATAAAAATTTGAAATTTATAGACAATTTTTATGAGACTCCGAGGTGTCACACTTGACGAACCATTCGATTATTATAGAATGATAGTCCTCAATACCGAAGGAACAATTTGAATTTGACTATATCTTAAAAATCTAGTAATGTCAGTGAAGCTTTCATCTAGTTTCTGTTTCTTTTTCCTTTCCACAACTTTCTGCCACATGAGAATGACATACCATTCTCTCTCTTTTTTCATCTTTAACTATCTACCTAGATCGTTGATGCTAATTTTCTATTTTTAAAGTAAAAAAAATATTGGAAATTTCATTTTTCTCGTGTTTCATCGATGCATTCCCTCTGAACGTTAATTTTGTGTAATCGATCTCATCGCCTCTCGAACCGAAAATTAAATGTGACTTCCGGAAGTGCTAGGTTACCAATCGGTACCTTATAACTCTCGCCATCTGCCGGCAATATCGTAAAGTTCTTGAGGATGCTGGCAAGCGTCGAGAAGCTCAAGTATTGTACCATCTTGTAACCCATGCAAGATCTGCGTCCACCACCAAATGGCAGGAAGTGTTCGGGTTTTGAGAGTCGGCCATTTTGAACAAATCTCTCAGGCATGAATTCTTCCGGTTTCGTCCACAGTTGCTCAGACATGTTGAGGTCGTAATTGTTCAAGAATATGAATGTGTCCTTATCAACTTTGTACCCTAAAACAAAAGAAAAGACCATGACAGTAATTTGAAAAATATAAATAAAATTATATTATGCGAAAAATTCATTTGTATCTGTCTGTCGAAGAAACTGATAATTGTATTTACCTGCTATCGAGCTGTCTTGATTAGCCACGTGTGGTACAATGGGACTGGCAATTAATCTGATGGCTTCCAAAATAATGGCTTCCGTATAAGGCATGGATCCTCTGTGCTCCAAGCCCACTGTGTTTCCCTCAATGTTAACAAGATCAATTTCCTGCTGCGCCATCTTCTGAACGTGAATCCTGGTGACGAGGTAACCAAGAACTTTGACAAGAAGATTCCCAACAGCTGAGTGACCTCCGACGATATCTTCCAGAGCAAAGAGAGCCGTGTCCCAGGACATCTTGGGTTCAGCATTGATCCTGATATGATTGATCAGACAATCAACGTAATCCTCCTCAGGGATGATCTCGGACCAGGAGTCAAACCTGTCACGTATTATATTCTCATCGACAAACTCGCGAATTTTGTGACTCCAGTGTGCCATCCGTGACATGTTGCGTTGATGAAGCGGCATCAGGAAGGGCATAAAATCAGCAGCATAGCCCTGGTTCACCTCGTAGAAGACTTTGTCGAAGTTCTCAATCATCTGCCGGAAGGGACGATGTTCCAGGTCGAAGCGACGAGAGCAAAAGTAGCTGGTGAAGATATTGGCGCAGGTGAAAAGTATCAGAGGCTTTGCCTCAACGCTTCTTCCGTTTTGTGAAAGTAGATGATGCGTCAGATGTTCCACTTCATGTCCAATGATGCTGTTCAGCTGGTTGTACTTGGCTGTGAATGCTCGTGGAAAGGTGTGAGCGCGTAGCATCTCTCGCCGTGACTTCTGGACGTCCGACCAATCGCAGAAGGCCAGTGCTGTGGTTACAAAAAAAAAAAAACGATTTTGAGAATTTCATTTTCGAAAAGCTAAAACATTTGGTTTCACTCGACCCAGAGAACCAGAGAGAAACGCTTTATCGTCCACGCGTGATATTGTAAAGTCGATGACATTGCTTAATTGAATGACTTTTTTTCACGGCTACCTTTATGTCTTTATTTTTCTGTATTTTTCAACTATCTTTTTATTTCTGTCGATATACGAGAACTACATCGACGCGTGCACGCATGCGGAAATGCAAGATTGACCGAATACCAAGCGACGGAAAGCCGCGTTCGCAGAAAGACGACTCACACAAGGTTTCGCGACACGCACGCGAGCGCCATATCGCTTTTGGAGAATGACACAAAATTTAGGAAAAAAAAATTAAAAGAACCCTGGATGAGAACGAATTAAATAAAAAAAAAAGTCACGACAATCAACTCCGAGGTCAAATCGATCATCGGATGATAATAGAAAAATGCGTGTGATAAAATAAAAAAGAAAGTCAATTAAAAAAGTTCAATTAAAGAAATTATCAGTGGCAGCAAAAATTCTATCATGTCCCAACTATGAGACTCACGTGTTGCAACGAAAGCAAGGTCATTAACATACACGCAACAGTTGCACAGAGTGACCGAGGCCGTAGTAATTCCAAAAAGTGCGGTAGCTCCGAGCGCGAACTTAGTGAAAAAATCAATCGACTTTGTAAGAATGGAAAGATAAACAAATCTATTAAAAAATAATAACACTTACAGTTTTCCTTGTTCCCACAGAAGAGCTGATGATAGCGCGCGAAATTGGGCCTGGAGTCAAAATGCGTCCCTTTACTGATCAGCACTTCCTTGATGTTCTCCAAGCCGTTGACGACTACACAAGGTACAGATCCCATCTTCAGTTTAACGACCTGGCTCTCGTAGATCCTGGCCAGGTCGGCGAATGCCTTGTACGGCACGTCGTACTGGCCGAGAATGTGTAGGGAGCCGAGAATCGGCCACGGTTTTGGACCGGGTGGTTCAGGCAGTAAAGGCATCTCGCTGTCATATATTTTCCTCGTAGTGGACGCTTTGCGTGAGCGCAGATGATCCACCAGGATGAGAATAAGTGCGACAAGGGATGCGACAATGAGGAAGTAAGTAGTGGCGCTCGTCGCGAACAGTGCCATATTAATTGGTTTGTTAAACAAAAAAAAAAAAAACCGATGCAAAGATCAGCCTCTGTCTTCAGCCCTTGTCTCTTCACTAGTGCTTCCCTTCTCCTTCCTTCTCTCGGTACACACCTCTCGCAGAACTCTCTTTCACGATCCCACAGTGCGTGTAACTTCCGTTTCCGTTTTCCCTAGTTCCCCTATTTCTCTTGAGAACCAAGCAAGAGACAAGTTCACGACGTAAGACCACCCTGTATCTCGCGCTCTCTTTGTCTCTCTTTTGACTCTTTCAAATCTCGTCCGACGTTACGGAAGTGAAAAATGAGGATGATAAAAAAAAGAGATTGTAACTTCCTGTGCTTCTTCTTGTACGTTAACGTTGCGTGCACTGGTTGGTCGAATGATGCACAGTGCCGTGTATTGTTGTACGTAATAATATACTATATAAATATAACGTCTCTACGATATATTAATGTTATACTGTGTTACTGTAACTCTTGTATCCTGTTTCTGTGCCTATCAGTCTGTTAACCGTTTGCCGATCTGACTCGGTCTGGGGATAGGATGGTAGACGGCTATCTTATATAGTGGCGTAATGTAGTCAGCACATTTACGTCGCTGCTCACCCCATACATATGGATTCGAACAGGACGACCAAGCGAGTGGTGTACCTCAGGAGACGAATTTCAAGAAAGGATTGACTGTTGGCTACCCTGGTTTAAATGACGGGGCCCTGTAACGAGTGGAACCCTCAGGGGACCTTTTCTTGCCCTATACGACCGGTATACACGGATATATCTGTATCTCTATATAGTTGCTAAACAACGTACACTTTGGCAGAAGCAGTAGTACCACCTTGACGCAGGTGCCGTAGAACCTGCCATATCGTATATCCGTATGGGAGTATATCTATATGTAAGTTTTTATTTGTTTCTTATTATCCCCTTGTTACCATTACAATGACAATGCAATCAAGGACATTTCTGTATTAGTAATTCCTAAGGACTTGGCCCACTTGAGAACTAATGTATTGGGTAGGGAGAAAAATGCGTTTGCATGTAATATGATAGATCGAGCGAATTCGTAAGATTTGCCAGATACGAGACTCTGGACTTAATAAAGATGCTCTGTCTGACTCGTACGAGAAAAAAATCAAGGTTGTTCCTGTTATCATGAAAACGAGATCAAAAATTTTGTCAAAGAGTGACTTACCGAATTTAGTCTGAAGTTAAGTTGTCGATTGGCCTTCGAGTATTTTTTATTCGTATCAGTGGGACACGCAATTGTCTAGTAAGAATTTTTGGTGATTTATTGATTTTCTGTTGGTAGCAATACATACTGGCTTTCCAGACTAGCCTACGTCTGTGCTTTAGAAATGTGCATTGACTGGGTTGTTGTATTACGAGGGGGGGAACTTTCTGGAAAATGAAGCTGCGCGCGCAACTCTGTTCTGTTCTAGTTGTTATTTAGGTACTGCGCTGGAAAATTCCACCTGATTGGTCTAACAGGACGAGAAAAGCGCGACTGTGAATTTAAATTTGTATAAAACGTTGGGAACATTTAATACTATTCACGAATTGTCGTCTACTTAAATATAAGACTTATGCATAATACATGGTAACTTTTTTGTTTTCACTGTAGACAATGATGGGAGATTACTATGTTCGCATCTCAAGGGAGTATCCACAAATATTGGATTCATTTCGAGAATTTCGAATCTAGTTGGATTGGGTCAGGTTGTAGTTTCGACGCGGAATTAATTTGTTTAAGAACGAAGAAGACGTATATATATATATATTAATGAATGAGGGTGTAAGAGAGAAACTCATTAAAAATTAAAGAAACTAATCTTTGAGAGCCTCGAATACCGTGGAAATTCATAGAGTATTCAGAACGTATAGAAAAGAATCTATACGTGTATGAAAAAAAAGATACACGTGACCGTCTGGATTATCCACGTGTCCAATAAAAACTGAGGCCAGTCTATTTTGGGTGTGGTCCAATTCCACGAAAAGTCATGAATTTTCTCCTGATCACTCGGGGATGTCGTGGCGCGTTGATCTGTGGAATTTCAAGATCGCAAAGAGTAACAGATCGAACCTCTACTGCCTTTTGTAGCGGCCTAGAGAAGAGAGGGAGAAGGAGAGATACATAGGACGAGGAGAAGATAAGATAAAGAAAAGAATAAGCTATACGTAAAAAGAGTCAGTCTCGATTGGCATAAGAGGGACAGCAGACTTCTCGGGCAACGAGGCAACCGGGCCCATTGGTAATCGAATGCCAGACTCGAAGGTCCCCGAACCAAAATCAAGGTTGCTTCGATTAGCAATGAATAAAACCGTATAGACCGGATGTCTGCACCTTGTGGCTTGTCTGGATGCGCATCTTACCAGTTCATTACAGGGCCCAATATGAGACCCATTAATCTGAAGGAGTAAAAACCAAGACAAACGGATTAATCCATCAATTAAAACTTACTCGGGAATGAATACAGGAATCAGGTCGAGACCGAAATTTTGAATTAAAAAAAAGTCAAGGTCAATTTCGATTAGCAATTGATATCATCCAAGATACCGGATGTGACGCCGCTTAACTATATAATCACATGCACACCATGTATTGCCTTCAGAATTACATTTAATTCTATCCAGATTGGTTATAGTCAAATCACCTTGTATTCGATCTGGTGACGTTTCTTTTTTTTTTTTTCCAAAATCAAAATCACAACTGTGTTGCCGATTACGTAAACAGGAATTATTGAAAATGTTAATGACATTGGCAGAGGAACGACGGACTGTGACGTTTGATCTGCATGTAGCGGTCGTACATTGGCGGTCTAACGGTCATGCGCCTTTATATAAGTACATAAGTGCATACATAACGCAGCGGGACAAACGGGAACGCATGCGGCAGAACGATATATGCATTTGCAAAATTCGATTCGGATACATTTATGGAAGGCAGGGAAGCTGCGCCGTGTGTAGTACGGGTAGATACAGTAATATAACAGAAGACGTGGACCGCCGTTTACGCCGACGGACATGTAGATGCGATCGAAGGTAAAAGTTTTTTTCAACTTCTATCACCGGAAGTTACGTAGCACTGGTGGCGTCCTTAGATTTTCACGGTGAACAATGGCGTCGGGAGATAATCGGAAATGGGATGCACAAATACGAGCGGAGTCACGACGTTCTTTTTTCTTGTGTTGCTTCTTTTTCTTCTTTCTTCTCTTCTTCCCTCCTACTCTTTTGCGTTTCCTTTATGCAAAATACAGCAAGTAGGCTTTTCCATGTCCGCTTGAATGGACGATCCTCATGGTCGAGTTGCATTTTTTTCAAAATGCGGGATCCAACATTTTTATCTGTTTAAAGTAAAAATTAAAGTCGTTATTGAATTTTTACATAATTATCTTTCGTAAAATTTGCAAATTTCTGTTTTCTTTTTTCTTCTTAATTACCTCAAGCGTGACGATGCATCCCATAATGCTCTACCACGTGGAAAACTGCAGTGCAACTTACGTGCTGCTCTTGCATAACAGGTGCCAGAGGAAAAGGCCGCAATGCACTGTATCAGCGATGCATTTGATGTACTTTTAATTCATGGTGCAGGTACGGATCATTGTATGATAAATACGTGAGAAGGATGGAGCTGAAATAGAAAAAGATTTTTACGTACTCTACATAGTCAATGAAACTGAAGGATTATACCTTTTTAAGTATTTGAAGTTTAACAAAACTGAAGCGTGGAATTCTAGGTGGGATAAGTCTAATGAATGTTTTACGAAGAGACGACTTATTCTCTATTGGCAGATGCAGTGCTTGCGCGTCGACGTGCGACCCTGTGAATTATGATTGAAGAGATGCAAAGGTATTTGGTTCTAGACGACTTGTAATCGGTTATTTGCATCGTCGTAACGGAGGTTCGAACTCGGAATTGCGAATGAGTGCAAGAAAAAGTGACAACGGTTGAAAAGTAGTACATGCACTTCGTACGTCAGTTCATCACGAGCCTTATTAAACGTCACTATAGCAATTCCGTCGCATTTCATTTGACCACGTATGACTAATTGCAGCAATTCCACTTCGACAATTCCGCGGAGTCCAAAACGATGCTCGAAACATCCGTAAAAAGTATTGGCGGTAACGTAAAAAAAATTATAACTAACAATTCCACGCAATTCCAAAAAAATGTAATACAATCTTTCTACGCTACTCTGCGATTTCGTTCCACGCAATTCCACGCGCTTTCTATAAACAGTCGATATTTGACATTTGCACGAAATCAATAATCTTCAAAATTAGACGAATCTCGATTAAATTCTCGCTTAATCACTAAACTAATGCGTAACTTCTCTTTGTCATTGCGTAATGCGTGTTGAGTAAATAGTAAGACTACTTTTATAATGCGTGGTTTATAATACGTCCGATCAGTCTCGTTTCTAATATCAATAATAGAAGCTATGACTATCTAAGCTATGAAGTCAGAATTGCAATTTCATCTGACAATGGGGATATGCAATTGCATCACGTCTTTCCAGCTACTAACCATACACGAATGTTCTAGCATTACAAAGCAGTACTTCCGCATCGTGTACAAATCAAGAAGTTTCTAGATGGCCGATGTCTGACATACGCTGACCTCATTCGCTGCAGGTCAAATAGTCTGCCAGAACGTTCGCTAACAACTTGAAGACGCAGCAAAGACAGCATTTGATACTTAAGATAAGCGAAGGAGAGTTGCTGAAGAACAATTAACCAGACTTATGGACCGTTGTTAAAGAATCACCAAAAAATGGAAGCTGGGGATGGAGATAAGAAAATAAAAAGAAAGAAACTAAATTCTAAGAGATAAATAAAGCGCCAAATGATTCTAGCACGAAGATCGGAATATCAAGAAAAGTGAAAGAGTATGAGAAGTTCAAGGAGAACCAATGAAACAGGTTCGGTACCGTTATGTGGTGAACGCGATGAATTCCACACGAAACCTACGACAAGCCAATGACATTGCACATAATGAACCTGATGGAAACCGGTCCGGGGCCATGACCAGGAGTCCATCGGAGTCTGTGATCATCAACATCGTTTAACATAAACCAAAAGGCGAATATGTCATACCCATACAATTATTTTCATTGTTATCGAATTGTCGTCTCGCCAAACGTATAAAGTGATACAAATGTATTCCTAGCTTCTTCACACTGAGCGTCGTTTAGTCTCATCCAGTTTCTGTCGCTCACGGGACCCTGACGATTTCGATGCAGCGACGTTCATTTGGTAGTCTAATTTGGACCCGGGTGCATCTACCTAAATCAATACCCTGGGCCTAAATCTCCTAACCTTTACTCTCGTATCATCTTACCCTAGCTCGAGGTCCCACAATACATTGGTTACATTTATGTATGTATGTATATATATATATATATATATACGTATGCCAAGGCCCAAACTTTTACGCAACTATGTTGCTAGATGTTTTCCAATAAGAGATATTTTTCAAGATAGAGACTTACTTAAATAGTCTAATTTTACAAATGCATACTGATAAGTATAACTAAATAAAACATTGGACAATTTAGTTTCAACGAATGTACATCTATCTCTCTATCCAATATCTCTATCCAATTTCTTCTGTTGTCTCGCATCCTTTGCTAGCCATCCTGAAGATCAACGCGGTCGTCTCTCAACGCTCGATCGTTATCTCACTGTGTCCCCGGACTCTCGCAATTTCTTCCTCCTTCGTTCCACCTATCGTATGTATTCGCTTTGATCAATGATAATTATGCGCCGCAATGCCGTCCTACGCGTGGACGGCGCTCGAACCGCAGCACAGAGTCGTGTGGCATCGCGACAAGTGCGCATCAAAATGCACATATTTCGTGGAAGGCGATGTGCGGGTGTCTAGATAAATTTGAATTGCATGCAGCCGAGACGCCCACTGGATTGGATGCAGAACAGATGCAAGTAGATTTCGGGGAATACGTCGAATTCGAATTTCAACCGACGTATCTGACCCTGCTTAATATAAGACGCCATTGAACTACCAGTAGTCTCGTGGTGGGCGTCGCAGGTCACTAGAAAAAAAATACAAAAATTAATTAAACTGTAAAAAAACTTATCAGAAGACAATGACATCCTGTTCAATTATACAGTCGCAATTTATCCGAGTTAAATTTTCGATTTTTATTATATAAAATCTCGAGGACATAACATACACGATCGTATCGTTCGTCATTATTACTTTTCTCTTTTATATTCGTTTAAGTACCTACGTGGGTCCAATCCGTAAAGTGTTTCCTTGTCGCATGGTCCACATATGCTACATTATAATGTTACTGGCCTGACCGCCTTTTCTCTTCTAGAAGGATCAAGTGCCTTTCGATGCAACAATATGACGTCACAGTGGAGAAAGAGTCGATGATTTCGTGAGATGTTTTCTCGTTACATCATCGAAATCGGAGAGAAATCATTCCGCTCCTGGTGTGAATCATCACGTGGTTTTCATGAAATACCTGAAACAACATTCCTGCATTACAAAGTGAAACGATCAATTTTATTGGTCTCACTGTCTACCATTACCTGGTTCCTCTTCTCTCTCTCTCTCTCTTTCTCTCTCATTAGTACATCAGTGTATGGCTCTCTTAAAACCACTTCCAGGTTCACGACCCAATGGGATAGAAATTGACCCAAAACTGGTACACCTGTAAACAAGGAAATTTGTATCACTGGTATCACTGGTATCACTGATACCAATGGATCCTTTTTCCATTCCAAGAATATGGATCCAGTACGCAATCCCCATTCGCCACGTAGTCACGTATATGTATACGTAAGAGCAAGTGCGATGAACCGGAGATCAGATCCACGTTACACGTATCGAAAGAGCCTTGACCGAGCGGACCACTGTCAGAGAGAAGGTGGTAGAAGTGGAAAAAGTAACGTGAACGCACGACCAAGAAGGCAATGGCAATTCTCCGATTTCAGCATCAAGCAAATGTGATCTGTCCACGTGTTACAAACAATTTCACCACTTATCGAAATCATCGGGGTTGAAGGAGATGGCGTTGTACGTCGCGACGAAGCACATCGCAATAGAATGCTTCGAAATTTGGGCCGTGGGTCCATCGAACCTGGAACGATTGTAAGTTGTTGTTAGGACGAGTGAGTAGGTAGATAAGGAAAAGAAAAAGAGAAAAAGACCATATAAAATGAGACGAATAAGAAAGGAGCGTCCAATCAAAAATCGACTTTTACCTGTAAACAAAAACAGCCTCTTATTGCGTCTACGGTGTTGAAACTTCTGACGCGCGAATGCGCTCTCCTTTGCGAATAACAGAATCTGCGAAAGGTATGATAATTTATATTCTGTAATTTACAATGTTTTTAACTCCCGACTATCCGCATATAATTAAAGTAGCAAACAGAAGACTGGATTCTTATGCATTTAGTACTGTTATCTTTCTACTGTCGTAAGAGCCAACGAAATTTTGATTCTGCTTCTGATGATTTCCTCGTACGACAAACATTCCTCGTGACGCAGTTAACAGTTTCAGGAAGAATCTCAACGATCAACCTTAGTTGCATATGTAATATTTTATTGTTTACGTATATATACTCCAATGTATGTATATATGTATAGCCAGACACCACCATCGGTGCGACATTCGGGGGACTCTAACACATTGTTAACCATAAGAAGCCGGCCCCTCAATGACAAATTTATTTCCTGACGCGACTATAGATATATCTACTGAAGCAGGCATCATAATAGATGTTGTATTCTACGTTGCACTCTTATGTGGATAACATGTGCATCACGTTCACCTCCAGACGGGCCCCGTACCCATTACATTACTGTTACGTCAAAAGACGTCAGAGCTGCTCTACTCCGATTCTGACAACTTGTTTACGAGAAGCCACAGCCAAGGGAAACAATAAATCAGTAAAAAGAAAATTACGAAAACTCATCATCGCCGTGCAGTAACGGGTGACCCAACCTGGGTGATGACAACTGATCCAGGAAGTAGGAGCAACATGAGAAGAAGTGAAAGGTAGAGAGGCGAAGTTAAAAAAAAAACTATAGTAGCCTGATTTTCTAACGAACAATCAGTTTCGTACCAATTGCTTAACGTGGGCGTCGCGACGCTTTCCTTATTTACTATTGATGAGTCGTGGGTGATTCCATGGACACTCGTTATACCATGCCAGTCTTCCGGATCTGTATAGTCTCTTTCCACGACGTGAATTCAGCGACTAGCGGATCTTGGCGCATCTCCATGTGCGCTGGCTTGCATTAGCATAACATGAAAACATGTCTTTTGAATATTATGCAGTCGGACGACTGCTGACGCTGCGCATGAATGGGACAGCTTGAAGCGAAGAAGCTGGATGTCTTGCAGTTGGTATGTCTGAAAACAAGAGCAAGTATTATTGACATGGTATGTATGTATGGTGTACACGACCTGCGTTCATAATACAGCTGAGGTCATCCACTAGGATGTGGACCGTGTCACTGGGTGTCTTAATCAAAACCATTTTCACGTGTTCTTGACGTGCACTAGATATTTCATAACGCGGCGAATCTGATTAACGAAAATGAATGGGTACGAATTTACCATTAGAATGACCAATCTAGACCCATTGAATAGACTGAAATATATACCTGCTTGGCGATAAGAGTCCAATCGAATATCTTGACCAATCCTTTAGGAATTCAGACTTCCTGGTCATCGCTTGTACTTATTGAAGATTCCTACGGTAGCACAAACGTCCCAAGCCACTTTTTCAAATGGATTCCGATACGATCAGACCATATTACCAGTTCCGCCTCAGAGATGACACCTCAAGATGGACCATGTGTCCCATTCAAAATGGCCAAGCTCATTGATTAACATCGATCTCCATTTTCATTGATATGATAGTACCTTATAGAGATTTTAAACAGGACAGAAGTATATCTATATATCATTCAGTAGCGCAACAACAAAGCTAAACAATGGCAATCAGCATTTGATAATGACTATCTTTAAGTGTTCCATGTAAGGTGACCCGATTATTCGGATCGAGTGACCAAGCGAAAGAAAAGGGAAGGGAGGGAGAGAGAGAGAACGAAGGAACAATAAAACAAAAAAAAAACAAAAAAGGAGTCATCCAAAAAAAACCCGACCCGATTCCAATCTATGCTGATGTAGTATTGGAACATAAGCTGGGGTCAATCCATGCATAATGAAATTTCGACTTGCATGTATATTGTTTGATTTCTCTGTGTCTGTGTGTCGCGCGCATCAGGCACGGTCGAGCATTAGGCCGCGCATGCGCGACCCGAAGTGATTTACTCTTATACGTTTATCATACCTTATCTCTGTGTAAGCGCTCCAGCTTCGCCCCCGAAGAAAGGAGGACACATGCACACGCACTTTTTTTTCTACTGAATTCGAGACCCCCGAGACTTTTCTACCCGATTCGAATCCGAGATGATTGTTGCCTTTCCATTCCCATTGAACACACTGGGCAATGATCCGAACGATTCGGTTCGCCCACGTGGCGTTTCAGATCGGCTGAGAACAAACGAGAAATCACACGTAGAATTTAAAATTACGGAACGACTAACAGTCACAGTGTTTCTTTTTAGAGGGATAAGAATTGTGAGACTAATGGGACTGACTGTCACGGGAACAGACTTGACAGCTGTCAAGAGACGCTTCTTATTAATATTGGCCAAATTCCATGTACGCAATAACACACGTGATCATTCAGAATAACTGTTATTGACATTTCACAATACCTGGTACACTTTTCATTAAAAAAGTGTTGTAAAACGGCAATTGATCAATACAATGACAGCTGTCAAATCTGACTGACTACTACCAGCTAAGTAACCGTGCATACTGCATCTTGGATATTTATATTGAAAAGTGAAAGCGTCATGGCAACGTGAGCAATTGCACGAAATACCAACGTTACTGTACGTTTGACCTGAGCCACCGAAAGAGAATGAGGGACATGCGTAATTCATGCACGGAGAAAGTAATTCTATTAGAACAGTAGAACAGTTGCTGGATAACATTTGAGGAATTACTGACAAAAACAAAATTGTGTCACTGACGCGTTGACGCATTTGAAAATTCAACTGCGTGAACGTAACATGAATTTCCTTTACGTTACGCGTGTCCTTCCTCCTTGGTCATACTGATTTTTACTTATTTTTATACGGTTACTTGCAACAATGTTAACCGTTAGCAACGCGCATGCGCGCGGACTTGTCCCCGCACAAAGTACGAATCCGATTTGCAAACGCCTCGAGTTTAGTAGGTGACTCCATTATTGCAATTGGTTTTTTTTACGTGGTGTGATCCATTTAAGAGAGCCTCGACACTCACGTGCATAACGTGTGCATTGCAGTTTTTATTGCATACGGACTGTACCGTACTGTAAAATGCAATGCGATGCCAACCAATGTCGAGTCGACGTATGCATTCACCTGTTTATTCAAGGAAAGCGAAATTAATTATTTACAGCTGGCTATAGGGCTTCGTTTCGATTAGATTGATAATATTGGTATTTTAAGATCAATCCGATTTAACGTTCACTTTTATTGATATTATTATTGTACTCACCATTGAAAACTCTGTATGCATCTATTAAAGATACATACTATTTGACAGAGCGGAACACGTGTTTCCAATCTTGCACGTGGCAACGTTATTTACTCCAAGCCGTTTGCACTATGACATACACTCTTGTAAAATTATCCTTGGTATCCCTTCGGTATAGATCGTTTTTCATCGGCTAAACTCGGCTTCTGTCATTTTAAATTCGCTCAAGTGTCCACGTGACGAGTTGGAAATAATCCTAAAGACAAAAAGATAAGATATGTTAGAGAATATAAAACTTGCTGCAATGCCATAAATATAGGATAGCATTATGATATAATGCGTGAGATACAAGCAGGAAGTAAGGATATGAGTGAAAGAAAAGATTTTAAAAAGTAAACAAAAAAAAAAGGAAGTCTATCAGAGAATCATGGATACAACTTGTGAATGATGACATAGTGTGTGTATCAAGAACATCAATCATGTGTTCCCGGTTTGCGGGATTAAATATGTCCTGACAAATGGCGATAGCCTTCGTTTTCATGGTCAAGGGAAAAATCTTGCTAGAGATCATTTAGCCAGGACTGAGCATTACGGATTCAATTCTATTCAAGATCCAAGACAGAAAATGGTATAATGTAGTATTATAGGAGGCCACGAGCAAACTCTCGAACGTCTGAGGAAAAAAACAGTTACACGGCCCTGATGTAGTTCCTATACCGGTATTCAATCGCAGCTTGATTTACGTTGTCACGCAATTGCATAAATAAAAGAAATACAACCTTTTCTCTTTCACGGTCTCTGTCGAGCCTTCAACCTTATGTCGTTCTATGTAGGTTAGGGTTCTGTCGCTCTGCGAGATCGTATGAATTTTTCCGCCGCACTAGCGCCACCACGTCCGTTTATGGAATTAATGTAGTACAAGACAATCGTCGCATCATCGCCACGTACTTATTAAGGGCCGCTCGTGATTGCATAATTTTTTAATTATGTCACAGCGAGGCATAACGAGATCATACGTTAAGAGGGCCTAAAGCGCGTGCATTTCTGTATGCAAAATGCCCGATGCCTGATCTCGGTTACCATTTGAGGTCGAAAAATGGTCGCTCATGTGATGTAGATCTAAGGATCTAGGTGCCGATTTTATAAAATATAAGCCAACCAGCGTTGGCATTTTTACGAGACATATTTATAAAGAGAAAAAATAGGAAGCAAAAGTAAATATCAAGGCCATGGAGAAATGTATACGATTATTAAACGGAACGACGATACGTAGGATAATGATTTAATGACGATGCTCTGCGCATGCGCCACATAACGGCGCCTTCAAAGTTTCCTCACTAACGTTGTTCTGCGTCTATTGCGTCTACAAGGGACATGAGAATAAAATACAAATGGAGAAACGCGTAGCGCCATCGACTTTTCATTCGCGTGGCAATTCTCGCAGACCCGGCAAATTCGACGTAAAAGAAATTACCAATGTAAAAAGTGCTACAGATACGAAGATACCGATCAATCGGCCTAAGAATAGCGGTACTTTCTTTTTGTCTCTGTGACGTTGGTCGGCGCACGGGAGGCCCCACCGTTTTATGGCTCGTTGCGACATACATCTTGTTTTGGCTGGGAAGGCGTCCAGTGTCGTCATTCGCATAGGGCTGGCCAATCAAAACAAACAGTATTTATGGTCTAGGTACACGGAAAAAAGCTACGTTCGAATCGTGGACGTAGTTTATCCATGCACAACAGTCTTTTTTCTCTTTGGCTTTCCAAACCAAGTACACGCATGTTGACGCACGTGGCCCAGACAATTCAAAAAATCAAGTGCAATAAAAAATGCATTGTTTGTATACGGTGCTGAATCTACTCTAAAGATTTTTACGACGCATTGTGCGGTTAAAAAATGGCGACTGTTTTCTCTTTGACCGGGAGGAAAAAGTAGAGCGATATAGGGAAGCAGAAATATTTGTGGATGCGGCGATATCCTCGTGAGAGAATACATTCTATTTGTAAACCATGGGCTTGATATGTCAAACCGATACGCATGTATATCCGAACTGATCTCTTTACGGGTGAGTGCGTGAGTGCGTGAGACGCCGTGTTAAAAGGAAAAAGAAAAAAAGACAAAAAAATATGCGTGAAGATGCATACGCGCGACAATTACAATAGGGATGGAAGTGATGCTTTGTGCTTGAGATAGAAAATTGACATAGTTCACAATGTCGTTGACCTGATGGTGATTTTCAAAATTATTAACGTAAGTGAAGAAAGGTATAATAAAAAATTCAAGAGATGAGTAAAATCCTGAAAATTTCTAGACACTACTGGAAAGAAAATCGTGTCGGATCGTTAACCTCTGACCAAGAGCTTTACGAAATCGAAATTCCAAGAGCGACGGAGACCATTCCAGAAACGAAAGTCCATTCCAGGTATGCGAGTGTCGCGATGCCCAGCATCGTGCTATGTTAATCTCTTTCAGTGGAATCGAAACGGGGCGACCTGGTTTCCGCGGTGATCCAGAATTATCGTAAGAGTATTAAATATTCCTGAGTGAATCAAAGATAATTCAAGACTGTATCCCAATATGCCGAGGAGTCCCCTACTAATATACCGCGCATGCGTAGTGACTCCTCGCAGCGACGCGAAGCGGAAAATCTCGTAACTAGTAAAAGACGATAATACAGAACTTCATCATCGACGATCGAAGACATCAGTTTTCAAATTGATTCTGTGCTACAGCCAAAGGCTGGACGAGCAGTGTATTCAACATAAAATACAAAGACGAGCCAATATACATTGTACCATGCAGTAGCCAAGTGAGTGGTAAACAATAGGTATGAATGTCTAATAGAATGCGCGATTCAATTCAATAAAATGCAGGCTCTTTCTTTCTAAGGGCGAGGTCATAACTACTCCGTGACACACACCAATCCCTCGCGCACTGGGGACATGTGCTGCTATTTAAATGTATGGAAAACTCGAAGCTACAATTTATAGTGAGCTATCGTCCCGGAATCAGTGAAAATATAAACAATAAATGAATCGAAAGTCTCAGGGACGGTATTGATTTTCGATATCAATTATTTATGAATTTTCTCGTGTCTTAACGATATTCACGAGCAAGTGCGCAAGCGCTCTGCCCTACGCGCATGCGCATGACTAAACCGACTCATCGAAGATGCGCAGTAGCGCCAATGGAAAATGAGTAAATTGAAACAATTTACATACTTGATACTATCACGTATATTAACACGGCATTATTTACCTCGTATACATAATTATTTGTCTAGTATATATCGGTCCGCTCAAATACGCTCTCCTATCACTTTCCCTTATTCTAAGAATACGTTCAGAAATTCACTATCGGCACTGCGAGCACCCTTGTCTCTCGCTCTATTGCATTCAGGGAAACGAGGACGCAATGATACTCGTACTACTAGCAATCAATTTCGGAACGTATCCTAAGTAGTCATACGACTATCCCAGTCAGACATATACTACTGCATCGCTACAGTGAATTTGGCGTATTTCACACGAGGATTCGACCGGCGCTGGCATCTGCCGATTATCGATTTAAAGTGTATTCAAATTTAATTCCGCCCTCCCGGGTGTCATGCCCACAACGGCACGCGCTGTTCCTACGGCTGTTACGATCCTGAATTCACGAAGAGGCCACCCACAGAAAATTTGCTTTTCAAAGCATCCTCACATCTCATAGCCAGCTATTTGGGAAGATGGCGTGCGCGCCCGTCAATTACATAATGTATTCGGATCAAGATCCCCGCCGAGGTAACAACCGTGAAGCACATTCACATGTGCGTACCTATCACCAATCCAGAGTGTGCGATTGGTCGGAATTGAGAATCCTCCTTTTTTTTTCTTTTTTTTTTCTCCGTTAAGTCATCACTAACTAAAATAATCTAGACTAGGTGCTACACGCGTCTGACTATGTACCCGGTTTAACTACTATACCATAGCCACGTTCACATATCTCTCAAACTATACATTATACAGCTATAGTGTAGTTACTCTCACGTGTACGCACACTAAGTATGCCACGGGCCCGAGGTCATGGTCATGGATCGTCTCGCGAAATACGAATCTCCCCGTCATCACCAATTCTGGACCCCCTTCTTTTATCTTTTATCCGCTAACTCGTACAAGCGATTTTCTTTAATCCCACCAAGAGCCGCATGTAACCTTATTATTATACATAGATATATACATATATATATTCGAGAACCATTTCTGACCTTTCTTTTGTTTCTTTCCGTTCTTATCTCATTTCCTTTTCATTTTATAACCAACTCAGGCGTGCCGAGGACGAGGACGAGGACTGCCCCGATCACAGTCATTTTATTCAGATTGAGGTGTACATTTTGTTAAACTAAAATCGAGGACGTATTCCCTGTATAAATGCGAATAAATAGAATAATAAATTACGTAATATCATTACTAATGTGATAATCGTGTACTGCGTATACATATAAGAAATAAATAAATATATGTAATTATATATGTATATGCTCTACTGCAAATCGACAATAGTGAGAGTATAGTACAAGATGAAAGAATGGCTTTCATATACGCAAGCGCGTACGCAAAGATGCGCGTCGTTCTTGAGCGACAGTCTTGAATTATGTTGATAGCATTCATTCAGTAACGCTGCATGACGAGTGGAAACTCAGCCTCGTGGAAATCGCGCGGAATAAGTAAACTGGTGGATTGACAGCAAGACGATGCTAGGAGTGACAGTGCAGGTAGACGGTCGTCTGGAAAAAATAAAAATAAATGATAATAAGAGAAGATTTTCAATCTGATCGACCAAACAGTCTAACCGAAGTCCGTTGCCATGACGAGGAGTCTAGGTGACTTCGGGACGTAATTTCCTATACCCACCGGAGTCGCTTATGCAAGCTTACGATAGGCAACTGTTATTTTTTCTACCAACGTCATTCTGCCATTTGTAACTGATTTCGCTCTGGTGTCAGCTGACATTTATATTATGGACCAGCTGGACAATCCTCGGGAGTCATCGGGACCTGACGGTGAGGCTGACGGACGTCGTGATTCATCTGAAAGGAACAACGGTACGATTGATATTCGAATGGGTAATAAAACTGAATTTATTATTTTTCATAAATTCTTATGATCATAGAAACATTTACCGAAGATCCGGATACTGAGACGTATTCGATGACTCAGGAATGTTTAAATTCAGCATCCCTGGTACAGGAAGAGTATTCGTGTATGCTGGACCATTCGAGCCGGATCGGTGGTACGCTGGATCCATCGTCTGAAACTGATCGGAAGGGGATGATTATTGATCCTGATAAGAATGGGAATTTTCATGAGCTGAGCTTGACGGTTGGTCAGACTGAAAAGCTCGCGCTAGATCAGATGTTAACGAGTGATCATCTTTATGATTCTGGGACTATATTGGTTCGGAATGATCGGATGATCTATGATCATGATCAGGCTGAATCTGATCTCGAGGAATTGTCATCTGCGAGGGAGATCGAGATGCCTTTGAGTAGGGAGGAGATAACGAGTTCTATTCGCGATGTCGAGTGGGAATTGAGAAAACGAAAGGATGAGATCGAACAACAGGAACTAGGAAGTGTCGATCATGGTGATCGAGATCTTGTTCATGATCGTAAACAACTTGATGATCTAGCAACGCAAGAGGAAGTGGTATCGGGTCGAGATCACCTTCCTGATAAATCACTGTTCTTGGATCATCCAGCTATTTTCATAGGAAGCAATGATACATCGATCGATGGATCAGATCGGATTGATCGCGAAAATGATCCGATGATCATTCGCATCGAGGATCGGATTGATAATGATTGCGAGATTGATACTTTGTTTGAAGATCTTAAACGGCACGAGGGACGTGATTATGTGAAGGGAAAGATTTATGAATTTGATGAAAAAAAACATGGAGTTAGGTAAGATGAGGATTGATCTTTTTTTTTCGGATGATTGAAGGATCAATTTTTTTTTATTTCATTTTTTTTTTTCTCTCCAAGAATGACCGAGGAACTTATTAGAAAACAATGCAAGGACAACAAGTTGTATCAGACGCCGTGTTTGAACGATGTCTTGTATTTGCATTACAAAGGTATGTATTACTTGTGCGAGACCAGGGTATAGGGAAATTTTGATTTCTGAATCGTAGGTTTCACTTTCATTGAGAATTTGGAAAAATACACGGGATTAAAGACCTTGTGGCTGGAGAGCAATGGGATACGAGAAATTGCGAATTTGGAGAATCAAGCGGAACTGAAATGTCTGTATCTGCATCACAATTTGATTGGTAAAATCGAAAATCTGGAATGTCTTATCGAATTGGATACATTGAATCTCTCGTACAACTGCATACGAAAAATCGAAAATCTTGGTAAAGTTTGATCTACGCTGGTTATCGACTGTTCGACCTGTATTGAATGTTTTGACTGATTGATACGAAATTTGTCAATCGTCTTTCAGACAGTCTCGAGCACCTAAACAGTCTTTATCTATCTCATAATTATCTGCGAGATACGGAAGATCTGGAGCATCTTCGAAATTTGAAAAATCTTTCGATTTTGGATTTGTCGCACAACAGAATCGAAACGCTGGATTTGACGGACGTGAGTATTTTTGACTTCCGGTACGAAGCTATTTCTATTAGATTTTTCATATTTTAGATTTTGGGCGACATGAAGTCGCTGCGGGTTCTTACGCTCACCGGAAATCCTGTGATTAAATCGATTAAGATGTACCGGAAGTCAATTACGCTCAAATGCAAAAATCTTCAGTATTTAGATGAGCGTCCTGTTTTTCCACGAGATCGTGCTTGCGCGGAAGCCTGGTATACGAGTGAAATTTTGAAAAAAAAAAAAAAGGAATTTTCAAAAACCGATAAATCTAACAAAATGAATTTTAGGATGAGAGGAGGAACCGAGGAAGAAGCAGCCGAGAGACAAAGATGGATTATGGCTGAACAGAAAAAAATAAACGACAGCGTGGCTGGTGAGTTTTTGTAAAATGTGATATAGGAATTTTGCAAAATAATTTTTTTCTTTATTTTCAAGCTCTCATCGATAAACGCAAGCACTTTAAAGCTGTGGCTATGGTCGAAAAAATGCAAAAGGAAAACGAGGAGGCAGCGAAAAAGTGTGCGGCAATAAATTTGGATTTGGTAAGAGACACGACGATAATTTTGACAAAAAAAAAAAAAAAGATCGTGCAATACTTTTATTCCATAGTTGAAGCTCGAGGGTGAAAAATCACCAATGTTAAAATCATCCGACGGTGAGGTGGACGATGACGAGGAAGTGGAAGAAGAAAAAAATGTAAACGAAAATGATCTGACAGATTTTCAAAATCGTCCCTTAACTGATCCCAGTACGAATATACAAGAACTGTTGTTACCTTGGAAAGCTGAAGTCACTGAGAAAAATAGATCTTCGAGACTCGTGGAAGAAATTTCAGAAGTAACAGAATATATAGCGGGTGACGCAGAAAGAAAGAGACTAGGAAAACGAATTTTGGAAAATCGAGGCAGTCTCGACGATTCTCCTGGAGGATATATACGTGGCAGAGAATTGGCATCCTACGAGAAACTCATTGACACGGTTAGTGAGACCCTAATTAATAATAATAGTGAGGAAATAATTACAGCAAGAAAGTGGATTGAAATTCCTGACTCTGATGCAAATCGAATGAATTCCGTTCAAAATACTTTTTCTGGTGACACTAGTGACTTGAGTCACCCTGTAGGAAGCGCCGAATGCGCTGTAAGAGGAGTCCTGAAAAATGTTACAGAGGAAGTTAAGAAGGACGATGAAACTGGTGATAAAAAGGTGAATCCAAAAATAGAGAACAATTCGAAATTAAATAAAAACGCAATATCCAGTCAAATAAATAATATACGGTCTGACATGAAAGAATTTTGTGTTTCCATGGACAAATTTACAGAAGAAAATTCGATAGTATACGAAAATGGCGAGGTGCGAGAATTTTGGAATTGCAGGAAAACTGGCGAGCGTGCACCGCGTGCTGAAACCAAGCCAGAAATTACAGACAAAGAATACAGCTCGATTAATGATAACGAGAAAGTATCGTCAAGTCCCGATATCGAGGGTTTGATAAGGAACATGAATTCCCTAAGTTTGAATAAGACGATAGATTCGTGGGAATCCGTACTAGAGATAACGGAGAAGGACGAGGAATTCGAAATTTTCAATAAGGATTCGATACCCGCGGACGAGCCAATGCGAGAGACACAAGGGAGCGTAGAATTTTCAAAGCGTTCGACAGAGATTTTGGAAAACTGTAAGGAGCATTTAAAGCAAGAGGCCGTTAAATTTACAATGAAAAAATCACCACTGATCGAAGATTACATCGACGCTATGATGAAACCAAGCGAGGCAGCATCGAATGTCGATGCTGATAAGATTTCGAAAAAGGGTAAAGTGACAGTGAGAAAAGTGACAAAGACACTGGAAATGCAAGTGGCCGAGCACGGCGCAACGTAGGGTTTTCATTATTGATGATATTAACGAAACAGAATTTCGTTGTCACTTGCAGTTAATAGTGGAGTCATTAATTACTTCGAGGATAGAAATGTACTTTTTCCGTAGGCTAAGTGCTTGAATAAATACGATTAGTTTATATTGCGTAAATGAGAGATAATCAAGCCAATAAAAAACATCCGTGCACACTCACCATTCCTTTACAGAATAAAACAGCAGCAAATATTCGGAGGTCGTTTGTAGCATCCACGCAGCACTGTAATATTTAGGAAAGACGTCAGCACAACGTCGACACGTCCGTTTACTGTTGTACACGGTAATTTATATCAATAAGATTGTTATTTCGCGCATTGCAACTATTTAATATTTAGTAATAAAAATAACAAGTCAACTCTTCGATTTGTCATATATAACCTATACAAATTTCAGAAGCGACTTGTGCGCACTCTAGTGACTAGCTGTAGAACAAAGACCAAATTGGGCTTAGACGTACTCATATGATACTGTAATGGTAGGTAACTATACTTTTTTGGGTAAACGAATTTAGCGGTAATAACTTTGACTGAATATAGACTAGGCACGTACACGCCCGTGTATTCTGTGCCTCGCGATTCTGACATGTAGAATATATATCTATATATAGCATTTCAATGGACAATATCCATTTCTAGGTGTCCGCGATAGCCACACTCGCGTGACACCATATCCCATAAGATGTCAAGTACTATTTACCTCTTCGGTGAACGGTAATGCTACCTTACCCGAGACTTGTCCCGGTGGCGCTCTCTTGGGGCCGACTGACAAACCAATGAAGGAGGACAATTCCAATTTAGACAGACATACAAAGCCAATGCATTATACTTAAAAGCTAAAGACTAAAGGATATGTCAAAGACAGATATAACCTGTAATGTTAAAGGATGGATAATTTGCAATTATCTATTAAATTACAACAAACATGAATGCTTTCCTTGTTTTAAATATGCAAATCCTATTTTCTTTATAAAGTTCACCAGGACGTAGGATCATTGCCTACTTGGCTTTCCAAAGAGTAAACTTTAGAGTGTCTTATGAGGTTCCTATATTCATTTTGAGGTTATCAATGTTAAAATTGAGTCTGTATTATCTCAGTTATCGTAGGTTCACAATACCTCCAATAATTGAAGTGGCATATATCTCCATTCCAAGCTGTAAAGTGGATAGTCTGTCCCATTCCTGTTTCAAGCTCGTTTCGATCATGCTTTGTCCTGCGTGATAAAATATGCAAGTGCATAAATGTGTACTGCAAATACACGAAGCCTCCCGGACACGGCAGTTTTGGTTAAGCTAAAAGTAAACGAATGTCATCAATACCTGACTGAGTGGAATGAGAAAAAGTATTCTTTCTCCAAAATACTTAAATTGTAGCATGAATCTTACGGTACTTACAATCACAGCCTGCAAGTAGTTAGAATGATAGATGCTCGGTATATAACACTGCACACTATCACTGTTTTCGATTCGATGACTCGTATCTCCTGAACTTGTACAACGTAGCACACCGATAGATTTGTCCTAAATTATTTCTTGACGTTTAAAACTGATTGTGTGACAAATGGCTTGAAAGCCAGATTAAATTGTAAGATCCAACAAACCGACAATAACATACAAATGAATACCAACTACCCCAAGCTGTCCTACGAACTGTCCACCATTGTCTGTAGCAGAAGACAAATCATAACGGAAGCATCAGACCTCCTTTTCCATTGAAAAAAATAATAACAAACTCGTTACCCTACAGCAATTAAATTTTAAATAATTTCTTTTATCTTCATAGTCCGAATCCGTTTCAAGTAAGTTTTCGTAAAACGTATAAAAACTTCTAAATAATATATTCATGCACAAGAGCCTATGCTATTCTCCATGTACGGGTTCGCCAGAATTGGCCACAAGCGGCGCTGACTACTTCGCGCACTTAGCCAATAAGAGTCCGCATTCTACTACATACACTTTATTTTTTCCACACTCACATCAAGTATAAGTATAATCAATAATCAATAATTAATAAATGGTAATAATAATAATACGTAATCCGTAATGAATAATAATTGGTTTTTTCGTCACCATATTTTGTTCTCTCTTTTTAATCCTCTTGTTCTTTTCTCCCATTTTTCTTTTCTTGCAAAACAATAATTTTCCTCTCTAACTCTTTCTCGTATTTCTTACGTGCTCTCCGCTCCTAATCTCCCTCTTATCTCGTCTTGTCCCCACCCTCTGTATATTTCTCGTTTGTACCACGTAATCCTTTCGAAAAAAGCGGACGGGAACGCGTATCCCCATTCTTTTTTTCTTTAACCAGCCAAAAAAACGAAGAGGGCGCCACGCGCCATTACAAGACATACCACCTCATACCTTTAGAGCTCGATTTATGAACCCTTAGAGAATCTATATCGCTCTTATTAAACATCATGGCGCTCGCACGCTCCTGGAATTAATAAAGAAACGTACACAGTTACGTCATTTTTTTCCGTGTCGCTATAATTATATTAATAGATTTATAAATGTTGGTTGTTTCTCTCTCTCTCTCTCTCTCTCTCGTTCTTTTCCTCTTCTATTTTTTATCTACTTCCATTCCTAACCCTTTTGTTTGACATGGATTTTCAAGTTTCCTTTGTCTCAACTCTGCTATCTCTCTCCCTTTATCTTAT
Source organism: Syrista parreyssii (assembly GCA_030142615.1). Classification (NCBI taxonomy): domain Eukaryota; kingdom Metazoa; phylum Arthropoda; class Insecta; order Hymenoptera; family Cephidae; genus Syrista; species Syrista parreyssii. Next base: position 84,850 of record JARQTG010000403.1, read on the forward strand.
ATTCTGTTTTATTTCTCATTCGCTACTCCCCTCTACACTCTCACTCTCTCTCTCTCTCTCTCTCTCTCTCTGCGTCACTCTTTCATCACCCACTCATCACTCTCACGCACTCTCTTTCTCTCCTCTAGTGTGCGTGTGTATTTCTCCCTTTATTCCACCTCCCTTGCTCTTGAATTTCTCTTCCTCCTTCTCTCTCATTTATATCCGCCATTTCCGCTCGATCTTATTTTGCTCCCTAATTGTGTAATTTATTCATTTGGGCGACCAAACGCGAATCGCACGCCGAGCGGAAGTCCTTGCAACCAGTCACTTTTCCCGTTTCTCACGCAAGGGTGACGCCATTTTCTCTCCGTCTCGATAAAGAGAATAGAAATAAATTAGCAATCGAAACCGGAAGTCGACACTCTCTAAGATGTCTTTGTTTTTTTTTTGTATATCTTTGGTCAATACATCGTCGTTCTTTCAAAAATCCACCGAATTCCATGCAAAAAATGGGAAATGCGAGAAACCACACCGATTTAGCCATCTGGTGGTCGCGACTGACGGCTACGTGCGATTCCCGTAACGTGAATTAGGTTATGTTAAATTTCTTATGTTTTCATTTTTCTTTGTTCTCACCACCTCTCTATCGCACTTGTGTCCCCATTATTCGATATTTAACGTACTTTTAATTATAAGTAATAATTATTATTATTTAATACATTACATCCGTATATTAACGTTATCCTTTATATTTACGGTATAGAGAATTCTTATCCATTTTTATATTAAAGAGTTTTTAAAAATGGGAAGTTGTCGCACGCGAGTCCCGGCTATTCTCACAGGCGGCGCGTCGTTCGCGAGCTTTACCAATTACGATATGTATATATATGTATATATATATATATATATATATACACGTATCGTATAATACTAATCATAATAACCTTACTTCTCTCGCATACCCATTTATTGTTTTTTGTTGTTTCTTTGCTTTTTTCTTTTCTGATTCAAACTTCTCTTTGCACGCATCCACGTAATACACACATACTTGATACTCTCGCACACACACATTCTTAAATTTCACAGAATACACGCACGCATTACTCCTCTTCAATTTTGCTGATTTTTTGGTTTCTCAAATTGCGCCATTAACATCCGACTAGACGATTCGACGCGACCGCACGGTAAAATCGTCGCGACTCCTTAAAAAGTATTTTAGGGACATTTAAAAAACAAGTGCCTATAGGTATAATTGTGTTGTTTCTCATGGATCTTACTTGTTCTCTCTTCCCATCACCTTTATTTCCCTCTTGTTACACATAGAGGCCGACATCGCGCTTTCGAATTCGTCGTGCCGTTATTTTTTTTCATTATTTTTCTTTTATATAGAAAAACAAGGCTTAGATACAAAGGAATGAAAAGCAATGTAGAACAGCGACAATAGTGGCTGACGTTAGATAAAGAATTATGAAATTGTGCGACTCGTTACTGCGCATGCGCACACTCGCGTCTCGAGCAGTAAAGCGGGAAGCCACGTGACCGTACGACCGTTTCAAAACTATAAGACAGAACGAAGACTGAAGGTGGCGGTGGTTTCGTTTGAACACCATTTCATGAACGCGTCGCGACTACGTGTCGCTGGCGACAATGCGCATGCGCGATACACAATGGGCGACAAGGGATATCGAAACGGCCTTAAACGTCCATACCTACTCGACGTCAAGTTCGTCACTTGGCCGTTTGTCGCTTTGCTTAGCGATTTAAATAAAAATGATTAATCGAGTGAATCGTTTGGCAGCAACGGGACGAGAATCGAATGGCGAACGTCGCCGTTTGCTCACACATCATAGGATTCGTGACAAAACGAAGACCCTTATAGCCAACTGTCGAATTAGTGACTCGATACAAAACAATTGTTTCCAATATAATGGAAAAGCGATCAGGGGATACTCATCGCGGCCATCTTTCTTTTTTTTTTTTTCTTTGTATATAAGGTAATCACCGGGAACGGTACTGGAGATACGATGAGAATCGCAAAGAGACATAGACGCGATCACGGAACTAATTTTTTTTCGCAAACCACCAATGGCCGAACATTAAGCCCGTTTTATGTTACTTTCCAAAAAAATAAAAAAATGGAAAAGTAGCACAGAACCGAGAAGACAAGAGGAATGAACTCTATGAAAAAATGGATGCCTTTAATAATACATTCCTCGACCTTTTCATACTCCTTTTTCTCAACAGATTCGGCCACCGGAAGTTGCTTTCAACATCGACCCATAGATCGCGACACTAGACGACTCAAGCACTTTAGCTTTTCTCGCTTACACTCTTATAATTAGATTCTCTCTCTCTCTCTCTCTCTGTTTAACGTCACCAAAGGACGCATCTCCACTGTGTCATCTCTCTCGTATTACTCCCCTCCTCTTTTCTCTCGTCGTAAAAATGTGTCTTCTCTTTTCCTCTGCTTCCATTCTTCATTTCCTCATTACGTCACTTCCTCGACTTCCTCCATTCCAGAGCAGCGCATGCGTGATAAATAATTAGCGTGCGATTACATCGTCTCCCCTGATCATTTATCATATACACACACAACAGCCATACACGCACGCATGCACACGTACATGCATATTTATATATGTATATATATATACTCGTTTCGTCTAAAATGGCCGCACAACGTAGAAAGAATATTTTTCAAATATTCAAAAAACGCGCGCAATTCAAAAATCTACGTTCCCATTCGGCCTTAGTCGGACTCCTGCGAGTCCTCGAGTGTACGATTTTCTTATTCTTGCCGTTGTATCTTCCGACCCCCACCCCCACTCTCCATAGTCCGTTAATTACTTCAAGTTAATAACTCTTAATGTAGAGGCAGTATTTCTGATGTATTTCACGAGCTTATCCATCAAAACGAGTCACGGATTACTTTTACATGGTTTTCCGTGCATTTTTTTTGTAATATTTTTTATAAGGATTTTTCATCCCTTAAACACACCTTTCTTCCTTCTCTATCCATCCTCGACCATCCAGCTGTCGTATCCCTTGGCTAGTCTCCTCTCGACTAATTCTCGCACTCACACACACTCATGGATTCTTGCGCGCACAAGAGACCGCAGTAAACGTCCAAGTATTTTCAAAATTTACTCGACACAAACACGCGCCCGCCCCTTCCCTCTCCTCTAGTCAAAACTTCTCCACGAAACCATTTCCGTTCTTGCGCGATGCCTCGAGAAAGGAATTGAAAGGCCAAAGAAAAGACCCAATGGCCAAGGAACGGGAACGCCAAGTAGCTTCCCGAAGGTTGGTAAACACATGACATTAAACGATTTTTCAAAATCGTCTTTCTCTTTCCTTTTCTTTTTCCAAGTATCTTTTATTCACTTTATACCCCGTTTAACGATTCTCAGTTGCATCAAGGGTTCCTCACGTGCGTTTTCATTTTATCGTGTACTCTTATCAGCGCTATAGGTTCCTTTTCTTTATTTATTTTTTCTTTTTTCTTTTTTCGATTTACCTTATTATCGCAAAATTCTTTCACTTTCAACCGCACGTAAACACGCACACACCCACACACATACACCGTTCGCATACATTATCTCATTGCTGGTTCGTTATCTTAACTATCTACATGCTCCAGATGGATCGTGACAAGATGATCGTATTATCTCATGCACTTTTTAAAGTCACTCTTACTCCTATTCTTTCCATCGAATCGATCGGCACATCGAAAAAGTGGCTAAAGGAAATGACAGACACGAGCTCTCGTAGTCGCCACCGTTAAGAACGAGTCTTTGTATGCGTTCCCGTCGGAACGCTGTCTTGTGCCCTACGCTAAATGACTAGAGACACGAATGATTCCTATATCCGTATATTTCATTTCGATTGTTCCTTTATTACATCCATCAAGTTTATCCGGATGATTAACCCACCCCGCACACCTCGTAGCAACCAATGGCCACGTGGAACTGGCGGAAGATTTGAAAGGGGGGGGGGGGGGAGGATATATTTGTGTATTCTATTTCTTTGTTTCTGTAACAAAGGAAAACGAAAATTGAAGGAGGAGGAAAAGACAAATTGAAGAAAAAAATTAATAATAGACATAAGCATACAAATCCCCGTGACTCATTCATTGGTTACGACTCCCCTCTGAGATAAAAAAATTACGTGGCCAAAAGTTTGCGTTGCTCGACGTGTTCAAAAAAAAAATAAATAAAATAAACGGGACGACATCTCTTAAGGGAAGTAACGTTTCCGTGATTTTTATAACTCTAGGGCTGAGATTATCGAATTTTGTATGTCACTTTGGACATCAAAATGGCGACGGCACGTACTATGGCGGCAACGACGACGGCGATGACGATGATGATGACGACGAATGTGGCAGCAATGGCGGCGAGAAGTAACTGGACGCGAAAGGGCGGCGAGATATTCTTACGAGATTATTTAATGACGCTAGAGTCAAATAATGAAATGTGCTAATGACTACAGCTTGTATGGTTTTGATGACGTGATAGATGGCGCGGCAGGTTGTCGTGCGTCGCACTGGCCACAGAAGCCGTGAATCTATCGTTCTTTTATTTTCTCTTTTCTTGTGTATAGAACCGTACGTTGCCTTGAGAATCAAGAGACCGAATCGAGTCTCACGTTAAGTGCCTATACAACTAGAATGAGAATCGATTCAATCTTCGTACTCGATGCACATGAAATTTGTTATAGAAAAAGACCCCCTATTATAATTCGATCCCTTCGAATCGCATAAGCCTAAAATTAATAAGATTGGTACCACCTTACGATACTTTATGTAGTATACGTATGTATGTATGTATAGTATGTATAATATATATGTATATATTAAATATTAATAATTATAAATTACAATTATTTATCGTTATCAATTAGTATTGTATATAGGTTATTATTATTATTATTATTATTATTGTTAATATTATTATTATTATTATTAGTTAATTATTAATAATGGTTTTATTATTTTTTCTTTTCTTTAAATGCATACACAGTTTTTAAACACCTATGATCGACGGAAGGCGGAGAGAAACAAAGAGGAAGATAAAGGAGAGAAAAAAGAGAAAATATTTTGGACAAATGTCAATGCTCGCGGAGAAAATATACGGGAGATCGAGAGAGAGAAAGATGGGGGGGAAAAAGGAAAAGGAAATACAATTTTGAAAGGATCGATGCAAAGTGTTACTAGGTATAGACTCTTCGGAGGAAACTGGATTGTAACGTTTTGGAAAAGCGCCCCCCCCCCCCCCTCTATTCAAATAAAAAAAGAAAAAGAGGGAAATTGTTTTAAGTCCAATTTCGCAAAAGGTCCGTGTTGTCTCCGTACCTTTTCAAGAATTCCAGGAGCAAGCTCAGTTTCTCAGTCGAATCTCTGATCGTCACATTCACACCTCGTACCAATAAAAGTGATTTGAATGAAAATTTTCGTATTCACGTTTTCGTTTTGTTTCCACGTCACAACTATCGACCACTGCTTTCATTAACGCATCGTGCACGAATCACACGACATACGACTTCCGGTAAGATTGCGCAGCGCTACGTGTGCGATTTTTGTACTAATAGAGAATGAATGTACATGATTTTATCTTCTATGTCACATTTCCCAATTATCTCTCTTTTCTTTTCTCTCTCTCTCTCTCTCTCTCTCTCTCCTACTTCCCATAACCTCGTTGCGCTCATTTACTCGAGGATTTACTGGCTACAAACTAAACGATTACACGTTTTCACATCAATAATTCATTCGATTATTAACTCTAAGACCATCGCACACCCTTCGGACGCTCAACGTAGAATGAGATTATATCTATAATGTAAAAACGAATTTCACACCCTCTCTCGTCCCACCATAATAAATCTCACTTCTACTTCTGTCTCCGTTACTGTCATCGTACCACCGTTTCTCTTTTCCGCTCTCTCTCTCTCTCTATCTCGGTGATTCTCGTGCCGAAAAAACGAAGTCACGAGATCTCGCGAAGTTCGACGTGTCAAGAGACGAGAAGGTTTACTGATGGCAACGAAGGGGGTGTGAGAGTGGTTTTGGTACGGGAGGAAAATACGATAGAAAAAAAAAATGTACAATTACATGACAAAGTGGCTGGCATTGATAATAATTAATTAACAGTAAGAATTAACGAGATAGAAAAAAAAGAGCGAGAAGAAAAGAAGAAGGATAAAGATACAATAGAAGGAAGAAGAACGCAAAGGGTAAGAAAAAATTATTAGAAAAAGAAAAAAAATAATAAGAGAAAGGGAGGCTGACATTGACGTATTTGATTATACCGATTGTTCACGATTCTTTACTTGTTACGTCAATTTAAGCGATTGTTTCTCCTTGCATTTTGATTTCGCACTTGTTCTTGTCGTTCATTCGTTTTTATATTTTGCTATATTCTTGTTTCTTGATAACGCGTCATGACCTCCCTTTTTCTGATTGGCATTGGGTCCGTACACGTCCACCCTTTATGCACCCTAAATACACCGTTACACATGGATCATACAGATATAGGCATTCGTACATACATACATACATACATACATACGCAGTCACGCACAAAGCACACATAAAGCATGTTCGACCTCCTCTAACCTTAATTCCATCACTTTGCTTCCACGATTTTTGCGTCATCTCGCGAATCTTTACGCGCGATAAGGCGCTTCAGGAGTCGCGCGAAGTGAAGAGAAGCAGGGGGGAGGGCGGCGAGGGAGGGAGTTAACAAATAGAAATAAGACGAAGGGCGGCCTATGGCAATTGACTATACAAAAATAAATAACAATACGATTAGAAAAATAAAATAATGTACGGCGTTATCAATGTTTTTTCGTGTACGTGTATGCGCGTGTATACATAAATATACATGCACGTTTAATGACGAAGATTGCGCGTGATCGTATTTTCTCTCACTCTCTGACGTTCGTCCTTTCTTTGTCTCGAGGAAAATTCGCGGCCCTTGAGAAGAGATCATCCGCGAATACGAGACACAGAAAATTGAGGATGTCTTAAATAACAGAAAATTCATTTTTAACGCGACGCTCCCTCTTCCTGCGAGATTTACTCCGTTTGTTGTCGATATTACGTCTCCTCCTTTCTTTACGTTTACTTAACGCGCTATCTCATTCCTCGTGTTTACGGCGGTGCGCGCGCACGATAGGAGATCCGTAGAAAAAAAATCAGAGAGGAAATCTTGATTTTGGTTTGATATCTTAAAAACAAAAAAAAAAAGTTTCCTAAACACGATAGCAGACACTTTGAGATTCTCCTCTCTAACTCTCATTTCTTGTTGTCCGTTATTTCTTTTATTTCTTCACTGTCCCTCCAGTTTAAATACAATTGTTTATCGTTATAATAATAATTATTATTATTGTTATTATTATTAATTACGTGTTATCGCACGATAGTTGGCGGTGAATTCGGCGCGTAACGTGCGAAATGCTCCATGGTAAATAAAAAGTAATTATTATCGTCCCCGTATGCATCGCTCATGTATACTCGATACGTATGTACTTGATGTATTTATAATTAGATTTATATTTGTCGACTTGTATATACGTAACGTTACTTTTTTTCTTTCCATCTTGTTATTCGGTATCAATTAATAAAGGTGTGCGTGTAACGTCGAATGCAGTGCTATTCCTTTTCAGTGTACGTCGTGGCTTCGTCCCACGTTTGGTACCCGGCACGAGGTGTCAATGCAGTTGTTGCGTATGGCGATTTACCGTGTACGTTCGCTTGGTTGCAAATAATGTGTTTTATGTACGTATGTATGTGCGTAAGATGTAATTATGTAATATGTAAATGTAAAACCGATCGCGAGCAGAGCCAGAGCCCTTTCCTTACATTAGATATTCATTTTAAATATTTGTTTTTTTTTTCTCTCATCCATACTCGAAAGCGATACCTATTCTCGTAATAAGTATATTATAAGAATGAACCCCGTACAGTACGGATGGTCGCTAGCTACACTCCATCTTGTTACTCACATACCAGCTCTCTCCTTGCGTTATCTGTGTCTTTCGATATTTTTGTCCTCCGTCTATCTCCGTTCTTCCATAAACAGGGACAAACGCGTACGCACACAATGAATTTTCAATCCGTATAATAACGTATTCAATTTTTCTTATCATTCTCTCTCTATCTCTCTTTGCTTGTTCGCTAGTTGACGCACTCGCCACGACGATATCCGTTGGCGCGTGCGCATGTGCGTTTTATTATGGCGCCCCCTCATGCGAGTAGAAAAATCTATTTAATGGCGACCTATGCCTGCACACGTATGGTGCGTGAACTCCTGCGCGGCCATTTTAGTGGCGTCGCATTGAATGGTGCAGAAAATGTGTATATACTTTTTGTTCTTGTTTCCTTGTAACATTTTGGACGATAGCGACGAAGAAGAAGAAGAGGGGATTCTCTTGGGTCTGCATGATTTTTCTCTGTGTTCTATTTGTGCTCCTCACCATTCTTTTTATCTTTCCTTCTCTCATTTTGAGACTCTACGATTATGCGCGCTTCATTCGACTGCTCGTGGCATTTTTATCTTCTTCTACGAGTTTCCTTTCACACACCCACGCACTCTCTCTCTTTCTCTCTGACTTACACCCATGACGCAGTCGCTCACTGACTTGCTCGCACATTCTCACCACACAGCTCTAGAGACTTTATCCTTCTCTCGCGTACCCAAATCACATACTGCCCACTCTGTCGTACCTTTACTCTCCCTGGTTATAATCATACGTCGCTTCCCTAGGTTCATGGTATCCGCCGCGTTCCTGTAAAATCCCGTGACTCGCCCTGTTAGAAGCGTTGATACTCGCAGTTGATCTTGTCGCTGACCTTACCACATCGCCAGGTTATATCAACATCGATACGTTTCCGGTGACCGTAGTCAACCTTACCACCACAACCCAAAACGTTCTTACATTTGACGCCAGTACTGCTTGCGATCCTGCTGCTGCCGTGTTTCTTGCTCTTGCTGATGATGCTGGTAGTGTTGTTGCTGCTTCTGCTGTTGGGGTTACTGATGCTGCTGTTGCTGCTGCTATCGTTGCTATTGCCATAGCTGCTTGTGCCGCAGGTGGTACTGTTGCTGCTGCTATTGCTCTTCGGATATTCGAAAATCCTGGTCAACGTCAACTCCGGTGAACCCGGCGGATTAATCGCCAACGTGGTCGCTGCTGGCGCGCTGACGTACTCAGTGGTCAGGTGGTGGTATTTGAAGCTTACGAGGTGTGGTGCTGTGTGGCCGCAGTTGGTTCTTTTGGGGAACGTCTTGGGGTTAGCCCCAAGTTAGTTCCAGATGCGAAGGAACGAGTCCCAGGAACCCGTCGCCACCGCCATTCCGTCTTCTGTTACGCCAAGACAGGAGACGCGGTTGTCGTGTCCAGCTAGGATTCCTGAAAGGATGATTGTACGGATTTCCGTTGCAGAATATCAATCGACTATTGTTCACTCCTAGCGATACAAATCCCTTTCTCTCTATGCGCTAACGCGCAGATTTGGGGAGACGCTAGTTCCCACGAAAGGGGAGAGATAAGAAATTACAACTGAAACTGAGAGAAGGACCATCCAACAAAATATCTCTCCTCTCTCGTACGATCTTATATGATTAGGTGTCATAGGAAAACAAAAAGAAAAATAAAATAAACTGACAAAGTATAATATTAAGTAACACTCACCAGCTCGCTCGGTCTTCATCGAGTCCCAAACGTTGCAGTTGAAATCGTCGTATCCAGCAAGAAGCAATCTACCGCTCTTACTGAAGGCGACGCTCGTGATCCCGCAGATAATGTTATCGTGACTATACATAGCTAGTTCCTGATCTGCTCTGATGTCGAAGAGTCTGCAGGTCGCATCGTCGGAGCCCGTCGCAAAAGCAAAGCCGTTCGGGAAGAACTATACAAAAGCATAAATGACATTTATAAAAACTATGCTTAATTAAACATGAAAAATGATACCAAGAGGATGACATAGTAGCCATGCTGGGATCCCAAGATGAACTCACCGTTACGGCATTGATGTCACTCTCGTGTCCTGGGAACGTCTGCTTGCAAGATCCCTCGCGTATGTCCCAGAGTTTCGCGCTGGCGTCGCAGGCGCCGGAGACAAATGTACGCATATCCGGTGCAAGCGAGAGCGACATCACGTCGCCAGTGTGACCGATGAAGGAGGTGCACTGCTGTCCAGTCTCAATATCCCAGAGGGCGCTGATGTGCAATAACAAAAATCATTACACGCACGTCATACGCAGTCGAGGCAAAGCCATATAAGGATCAACGCAACAACCAGCACCGACAGCCACGATTTTCCACTACAACAAAAGATGAAGTGACACATGAATCACTTACCAGGACATGTCGCCAGAGCTGGTGACGATCTGGTTGTCGTCAAGGAACCGACAGCATGAGAGATATCCGGTGTGTCCAGGAAGCTCTCTGCTAACTCGCACGTTACCTTCCCTCGTTTTGAGACTGTAGATGGAGCAGATATTATCGAGACCTCCGCACGCCACATAACTTCCAGAAGGTGCGTACGCGCACGTCATCACCCAGGATGAACGTAATGGTATAGCGTGGACCTTGTTGGTGGTATAGCTGTCCCAAACGATCAGTTTGCCGTCCTGAGACGCTGACACTAGGTTCCTACTAACAGAGATGGTTCCGTTTGTAACACCCAAAGGCACTGATCTCCAATTGCTTCTCGTACCACTTCCAAATGCATGGACTTTTAAAAGAAACTCAGTGCTTCCTCACGTTAGATGGCACCTTGGGTACGAATTGTTTTAGCTCGTTAGATAGCGCATTATACCTGGAGTCACTGCCCCAGTGCATCGCGTATATCTTGGCCAAGTGTCCACGTAGCGTGCGCCTCGTGCGCATCTGTATCCGGCCAATTGGCTCCATGCCCGCTGTCGCCTGGTTGAGACTCGTGTCGCACGCCGCCTTCCTCGCATCCTGAAATGACAGTTAATAATTGCTTTACTACACAGTCTCATTGTTTCACTTCATTACTTGAAAAGCCATCCCTGTAAAAATCTGACCGTATTTTTATAGAATCAGGATATGTATAGTCATTGCGAGTGAGGGATACGAGAAGGTGTAAGATGATACAGAGCGAGAGGAACTGAACCAAGTGGAGGATCAATGTAGTTCAGCGACGCGCTGATGAACAAGCTTCAGTTTAATTCTTCAGTAAAACTTTGTCCAAAGGGAGAAAACAGTGTAGGCTGCTCATGAGCGTCGAAAGGTCAGAGACCAAAGGCAGAGGACACGTCTGTGAGATTCAGTGATAAAATCTAATTGACGAGGAAGAAAACTAGAAAGTAAAAGAAGTAGAAGAGAAGGCAAGAAAATTCCTACAACTAGATAAAGTAGAAGGAGCATCTGCAGAAAGTTGATGATAGGCCTCTGGAATTAAATGCGTTTTCATTTTCATCCCCCCCTCCCCCCTCCACCCCTAAAGCCGTTTCTATTATACTCATTTCCTATTTATTCCTCTCTCCCTCTTGAATTGTCTCAGTTCCCTTTAGTATCTCCACCCTGCTATACAAGTTCCGGTGTATTACGGGGGTGAATGTACGTATGGTCAGTTAATAGATTTTCCACAACACTTATCATCCCCCAAGTACAGTCAGTAACCAAAGGGTTGCACAGAGAGGTGCATGGGATGACACGAGGGTGAAGCGTAGAAACGTGAACGGGAGCTGAAGAGAGAAAATGTGTAAAAGGGACAGAGAGAGAGAGGGAGGGAGGGAGAAAGAGAGAGTTCTGACTTGACATTTTGAAACAGTGAGAGAACGAGAGAAGGGTGGTAGCGTATTGATCGGGGAAGCGACGGTTATGCCGCGCCCTACCACCACCACCATTTCCCCCCCAGCACCTCTACCGGCACGACTACCACCATGAGAAACTCAAATCGACACTATCCCATGAAATGTTAACAGTAACAGCACCGTTATACAAGCAACGCTGGGTAGAAATACAGAAGGGCGCTTTGATATCCTCCAACTTTTTGTGTTCCCTACTTCCACCCTGTCTCTGTACACTCTATTTCATTTCGTACACTTCACTCATGTAGAGAGAGAGAGAGAGAGAGAGAGAGAGAGAGAGAGAGAGAAGCGAATGGAATCTCAGTGGATAGGCGGTTCACATATTATGAGAAAAAAAACGACTGATCAGCTATTCGTCGCCTGATCAGTGTACCACGTGGAAGAAATAGTAAGAAATCCAGCGACGAAAATGTTGTACGATGCGTGTAACGATATCTTGTAGCTACCAAACAAGATATTAAAATTGTGATTGACGTAATCAATACGTTGGATGATGACTAGACGTGCAACTTGGAGGCTGCATGAACCACGTGCAATTTAAGGGCTTGCAAGTATTTAGTGCCAAGTGCACTCTGGCTCTAAGATGGCTCGGGATGCTTTTTTGTTATCTTAAAAGACAATAGCAGCAGACTGTTGCGCCGGGTATGTTGTAGCTGTTGCTCCCATTCGCGTTCACGAAGGATGCCAGGACGGAGTTCTAGGATTGTTCGAGAAAGGATTATTAGTAGTAAAATGGCATAGGTGCCCGAAGGATGCACGTTTTGCAATTATGAGAGAAACAAATTTTCTTTCACTCACCCTGATGGCATTTTTGAGCGTTTCCGCCTCCTGGCGCAGACTGTCCAGCTCGTTCATTTTGTGTGCGACTTGTGTTTTGTGGGCAGGGAGGAGAGTTCAGGGCCGTACGAGCGCCCTTAGAATTTGAATGATAATGGTAGTAGTACAACCGGAGCCCCGTTCCGCGGTCTCAAGAAAACAGAGGGAGAGGGTGCCGGGTGCAGGTTCTTGGAGGGGTAGGGTCGGGGAAGAAGGAAGGGTTGGTTATTTAGGGGGCCCGGTGTCACGCCGCCGTTTCGTCCGATGGGTCGCGGCCTCGGCCTCGGCCACCTTCGACTATCCACCTCCTGGAGGTTATCCGACCTCGTGTTCCTGTATCCTCGTCGACGACCTTCTGCCGGCGCTTCCACTGCTGCTACCTTCCTTGCGCTCTCCGTACAGGCTACCTCAAGCTGAACCAGCTCTAGCCTCTTCTGATCCCAGTCCCGCGCACCAGCTTTGACACCCTCTTCCGTGATCGTTGCCACCCCTGAAAAGAAAAATCGTCTTTAGTCTTCTTTACGACTACATGGCTACAGTACACTCTGATTCGTTTTATCTCTCATTCGTACACTGACCGTGGTCCATTCCGTATTCATACAGCCTGACTCAAGTCTCTAGTTTCTATTTACAAGACGTCAAAAGTGACACGTGGCTCGCTCGAAAGTTTTGCATTGTGAAATTTCATAGCCGACTGTCATTTTCGTGGGAGACAGAAACATTATAAAAAATACATGTAATTTTAGAAGAAAGTAAATCCAGATGCTGCGTCGAGTGCCCGAGATTACAAATTGCCATATAACGTTACCATTGCCTTGAGTAGATACGTGCAGTGGCCATAGGACAAATAAGTTGGTTATAATGGCACGTTTCCACGAGAGCGAATGAAAAACAAAGTCTAATCGGAGCAAACAGTGACGATGTCTCTTCTACGAGGGAGAAAGCTAGAGAGACGTCACGACTGAAAGATAGAAAGAGAGAGAGTGAGAGGAAGATATAGGGAGGGAGTAGGAGCGAACGAGAGTCAGGCGGGTGAAATATCCAAGAGGAGTGTTTGCTCGCCGATAAAGAGCAACGCTGCCCGACATTTTGGCACAGAGAATCACGCGAATTAGTAAAAGCGTGCGAGAATCGACGAGAAAGAGCTCGAAGAAGAAATAATAAAAACGTGCAAAGGCAAATAGGAAGGAAAAGTTAGATGGAGAATCCCGGGCGGTCTGTCGAAATCACCGAGGTCGTCAGTGAAAAAAACATATTTTAACTGCTCGCTCGTAAAGGGAGTTTCGTGTAAACCATGGAAATCGTAAAGAACGAGCCAAGATGGAGTAAGGAAGCACCTCGGTATTATACGAGAGACAAGAAGATTGACAGAGTAACGTGCAGCTCGCAGGTAAACGAATATCCCACTCTTAGTCCCTTGCCGACAGCCTTCGGTCAAAGGAACAAGAAAACTGTCAAAATGATAATGCAAGATGAAGGTGAAAGAAAAGGAAAAAAAAAAGAGACAAAAGAAATGCCGACCGCTCCTAGAGGCACTTGTGGCTTCTCCGTCGGTAACGACAGCTCGCATCTTTACCGACGCAGCACGAACAAGGTACTGGCGTAGACTTCGTATCGCGAATATATCGGTTGAACGCAGGCGCGTATACACGGGAGCCAGGAAATACCGGGTGTCCCGATAAAAATTGCTCCGGGGCGGCGACGGAACGTATAGGATCGAAGGGTACGTGTGGTAAGGACAACGGAAATGAAAAAGCCTGGAGCAGAGAGAAGGAGAAGAGAAGGAGGAAAGAAATAAAAGAGACAAAAGAGCAAATAATGCCAAGCGATGTAAAAGGGAAAGAAAAAAAAAAAAAAAAAAAAAAAAGACAAAAAACTTAAATCATCCCTAAAGCAATAGAATGACTGATGAGACTTACTCTCCCTTAACCACTCGTGTCAGAACATCATCTGAGACCCGGTGGACATAACCTCTTGTCGTCAAGGGGGTAGTGCACGACCCTCGACGCCACTCGAGAAATCCGCACGATCGCAGAGCGCGTCGTCAGCCGGGCTATGCGTATATATCGGGTTAGATCAATAAATAATCCCACGGTATCAAGAGAAAATTTATCCGAGCACTAGGAAGTAAGGTTAAACCAGCAACAACGGCACTAGGGTAGACCTCACCAGGAACACGATCACGAACTGTTAACAAGTACCTTGGCGGAGTTCGTTACCAGTAAAAACGTACGCTCTGTCTCTCTCTCTCTCTCTGCTCAGAGAGAATATAACGAGTAAGACGGTCCAGTCTGGCCAAACAATGAATTAACCGGCACCGTCGGCACCGCACTCATGGCTCCAGGTTAAACCGGGGATATGAACTGCTATTGTTCCTCCAGGTATCGACGACACGTAACACTCACACACGGATAACGAAAAAAAAATATAGCTATCAACGCTCCGCGCGTCTCCTTCACAAAAAAAAAACGTCGTTGGCCACCCTCTACCGTGATGCTCGACCCAGGAAAAGAGTCCCCGAAGAAGACGGTACACTCGCAAAACGGCAGATCCAGTGGTTCGTGGCTGGCACGACGAATCGATGCGAGGTGGCTCGGCTGCTCGCTCTGCTCGTAGCTCCCTCCTCCCCACTCCCTATACCTGAACTCTACCTCCCTCTATATATTCGACCATTTCTCACGTATTATCCATTTCTCTAGTTCTCTCTGGGGTTGGCACAGTCTTACTCAGGGTGGCGCACCCTGGTACCCACACGCACACACACTGTCTCTGTCTTGCTCGACGACCTTCTAAACCACTGGGTTTTACTATCCTTTTTTCCAATTTCCTCCCCTCTCAGTCGGTCAGTCAGTCACTCAGTCAACACCCGAGGAAGCGTAACGAACGCAGAGCTACAGGATTTTACTCGGTTGCAAGGACTAACCGTGAAAACCGGAATGAGCTCACGGAACGTCAGATAAGTTGATGAAAAATTTGATTTTAGCTAATATCACATTGTACTTGTAATGAGAGTGAGAGAGAGAGAGAGAGGAGGGCGGGGAGGGGGGAGAGAGGGGGAACAGTGCGCGGGATGACGGGTCTCAATTTCACGGGAAAAAAACTGATTATCAGCAGTGGCGGCGGTGGCGTCGGCGTCGCTCGCCACTCTACACAGAGGAGACTCTAGAGTCTAGACCACACCCAGAGAGGAGTCGAGTCGAGTGAACGTTGCCGAGGGTATCCAAGGGGTCGTGGGGCGTGGGGAACGCAATATCGGACTAGAGAGAGATAGGAGAGGTAGAAAAGCGGAGGATGATTCGACGCCGACGCCGGCGCCGCGACGCTCGTCCTCCCTATGGTCGGCACGTAGAGACGCCATTGCCAAACCGTGTGACAGGTTGCTGCTGCCTGTCTCAAGTTGTAACCAAGCACTGTCTATTTCAATGCTACCGTCTTTACGTATATATCCTGTATCTTTGAGTTATATTTCTTCGTCTATTCTGTCCTGCCATTGCATTTAATTCGCAGATACGAAATAGTGACGCATACAAAAAATATAATCCCAGCGTCTCTGTCCGATGCAGGGTCTCTACCCGTTGCCTGGCACGTTGTTTATCCTACTGTTTCCATGTAGATCGGCTTTGGTGGCCACCTTAAGCCGGCAGCGAGGAACGCGATATCGCCTGAGAATATATTATTCTAGAGCAGACTACTAGAGTCGAGTTGTGCGTCCGACGTGGAGTCGCAAGGAATACGCACGATGGGGAAATTGATTCGGTGCCGGAATACACGGCTCGTAGGACGTGGTGCACCGCGACGCCCTACGAATCCCGAGCAACAGTTGAGCCACCGGGTCAACGGCCATTAACCGGTCTATATTCACCTCTTTACACCCGTAACTCCGGATGCCGTGGAGATTTAAAGCTTCGACGAGGTTACCGCCGGGGCTGGAGAAGTCCTTCCCGTCTATCGTTTCCCGCGGAAGTTAACGAGCCCCGCCCCGCGTATAAAAAATAATTACAAAAGTAGCCAAGAATCGAATCCCATACACGTAGACCTTATAAACTATACGTTGTTTTCTTTTTTATGTACAGAATTTAGTCTTTAGCCACAGATTATTTTCATTTTCTACGCGGATTTTCAATCTTTAAGTTTTTCCTTATATTTTCTTTATTCCTCTTCAAAACGTCCATTCCAGACGAGAAATATTGCCACGATAGGTTACAGTCGGGATATCCGACTTCTCCGTAGGCCAGGTGTGACGGTTGGAGGTTATGGCTGACACCTGCCGATTTCTGGTTAAAAATGGCGGATCCAACTTTCGTTTCAAATAACTGACTCGAAGCTATTTCACGTAAGAAAGGTCAGGTAAAGCACGACAAGGTAATAAGGTATGACAAGGCAAATACGAGAGTTGTCTTCTACAGAGTGTTCTACTGCTACCTAACCTATCGTTACATGACAGGTCTAACCTAACCTCAAACTTCCAGTCATAAGATTCTTTACTACATCATGGCTTAGGTCATCGAATCGCAAGGCAAGCGCGAGTTATGGGAGTGTGCGGCTTTTGGAAGGGAAAGGAGGATGGCAGGTGAATGACGTCAGCAGGCTCGATGTGACGTCAGTAGGCAAACTTGAATGCACCGCGACGACACCGGGCGCCCCGACGACCGAGCGGTTCGCCTTCGTACTATTACGTGTTTCTTTATTCTTATAAATAAAACATCGATGCTTTGACTCAGCTCGCTTTATCACGATTCGGCAGTCGTTTGCTTTGTACGTACTTTTTCTTTTTTCCTTTACTTAATTCCCTTTCGCTAATTTTTTTTTCTTTCACCGCCCAAACGCATCAGTACTGAACTCAAATTTGCACGGTCGTACATAACTGTCGTTTTTCTTAATTTGCCTTCTAATACCATAAGCGCCTACGTACTTATGCAGAGAGCAATTTTCTTTTATTACCAAAGCAACACAAATTTTTCATTTCATAAATGCGAATCCATGAAAAATCCATTGACGTAGAACTAAAATAATACCGAGCAATAGGCCCCTCGTGTCTGCCGCCATTGGTACATACAACTAGAGAGCCAAAGAAATGAGTAAAGAGGGATCTGGAGAGAGAGAAAGAGAGAGAGAGAGAGAGAGAGAGAGAGAGAGAGAGAGAGAGAGAGAGAGAGAGAGAGCGAGTGAGAGTGAGAGAGAAAGAGAGTATTACCCGATTCAAATACATTGACCCTTTCCTCGCGGTTAACTGGTGCGCCCTACTAACCGTACGGCGAAAACGCCGCCATTATAACAGCCTGGTGTTTCCTGTCTATATTCTTCCAGGAAAGGTGACATCTGCCATTGGCCATACTTTTTTTCTTTTCTCCTCTCTTACATTTATTCTCAATGTTAAAATCACCAGTAATAACAACAAAGCTGACACCCCGTGTCCCTGAAGGCGGATAAAATATATGAGAACTTCTGAAGCATCGCATTGGCTCAGACAGATGTACCAAGTTATCCCAATCTATGATAAGACCCAAAGTGATTTCATAAGCGAATACGTCAAGTCACGAGTCAGATGCACTTAATTGACACTGGTAACGAGTAGCGTTTGTCTTCAAGAGATGGCGAAGCCTTTTGTATTCCATAGCAATTAAAGACAATTACATCAGCTGCTGGATAAATTGACTAGACCCAGCACCCAAGGCAGTGACCACGTTTATGTACCTACAAATATGCATTGAAATTATATTTACGTGGCATCGTATCCATTTCCAAGCAGTGTACGTGCCGTATTGTTAATTTTTCAGTGACTAATTTCCTCGAGCAAATTGATTAGTCGTTATTTTTGTATTTTTATGTCCTCCAAACGGTCTTTCCTTCATTCCTGGTTAATTTTTTAAAGATAATTTCTGGAAGTGGCGCGACAGTCAGTTTTCCTGGATGAGTCGATTCTGGAAACGTTCTTAAACACATTTTCCTTTTCTTTGACTTGCCTTGCGGTAAACGTAGTCACCGTTACTTGCATTACGATCTACGACAGAGGGATAAGATAAAGATCTAAGTAATTTAAATAGTATTTTTTTTTTAGAAAAAAAATAAGTAGACGTCATAAACGGGTTCGCTAAGACTCGTGTACGAATTTTTTTTTTCCAATAAAACGACGCTTAGGTAATTTTTTAACTTTTTTACACGTTAAGTGCAATGAGGCAAAATTCAAAAAGTAGACTACTCGGTTATAATGTTTCTTAACCAATAATAACATACAGATTGCTGCGATAACGATATATAGTGACAATGTGACTTACAATGGATTTGTAACGTGTCAAAATGGATATCAAAGATGTGAGTTTGATTTAAAATTGTAAGTCACATGCGAAAAGAGTACAGGTGAACGAATCAGAGGTCTCCGCTTATCTGTTATGGAGCAACGTCAACTGTTAGTACAGCACAAAGCGGAGTTAAACAAATAAATGAGAAAAATAGCAAGTACCGACTATAGCAGAAAAGGTATTATCAGCAAAGGCTGTACTTCCCGTGGAATATTTTGATAGTAGCAAACGAGTTAGAATTAACCGCACAGTTTGCAGCTTCTTTTTTTTAAATAGATATACACAAACGCATGAACGCACGCATTATGACACACATGTGCACAGCCACATACGCGAATACACAGGGACATAAAAAGAAAAGGGGGGAACCTCGCCCGAAATGGCCGAATGGCGCGCGAAAGCGAATCTGTAAATTCAGAAACTGGAGTTTGCGCACACACGTATAGATATAAATCAGGTATAGCCATAGGCGCCTTACTTATCATTCGATTAGAATTTTTGGACAAGGAATAATAATGACGCGAATGATGTATCCGGTCAACGTTACAATGACTGGTTTTACTTTTGTGCATTAAAAATGAAAAAGAAGCAGTTTGCCCAACATTTTAACATATTTCTGTGTGTATATACGTATGTATATATTGCAAAATTGTTTATACTCTTGGAATGATTATAAAAGTGATCATCCTGGAAATGATGCCGGCTACTCCGTGAGTCAGACTAAATGCCGTCATCAGTGACCAAAGAGAGTCCAGCGCTCGCATTCTCACGCACTTCAGGTTATATACGCACTCCCTAGTATCTTGACTGGTTTTTAGTAGCTTTGGATGGTCTACGAGCATGGCCGAAGCAGACTATGGAATCCTTGGTGTGCAATCCGACAGGAAACCAGTGTGGAATTAACGTCACGTCGCAGACAGCGTAAATTCCATGAGAGAGCCTAAGCCACGTGAAACTAGAGGGTACAGAGAGAGAGAGAGAGAGAGAGGAGGCGAAATTTGAAGAGAGAAAAAGGGAAATTTCTAGTGTATTAGTAGGAGGAAAAGAGATAGCAAATGCCGGCTACTCGCCGGGGCTCGGCTGCTACGGCGGCTACCGTATAATTTTGACAGAGCGTAGGCCTATGCCGCTGCCACGGCCGCCATATTTGCCTGACTGTCCTCTAGTGTGTTTCGGTTTTCGTAGAGACAGACTAGCATATATATTCATTATGCTCTTAAGCTCAGGTTCTCAATTTATCTAATATCGTAGTATTGTTGAGCACTTGTAAGCTTCACGTATGGACGCAGTCGGAACATGAAGCTGGGCTTGTCTCTACGGTGTACGTTTATTACGAACGATTCTAATGATTACTTATGGGAAGGAGGGAGAAACGATAATAACGAAAAAAAGGAAAGTAATGCATTCACTCTTGACGTACCTGTTGTGATTATTCAAAAATACGAGGTCGTGACTTCTAGAAATTCACGTTGCTCGAGTCTGGTGCAGCTTCTCCGCTGGACTGAATTTCTTGGCGTTTGTACCTCCTCGTCAATACAATTAATTCGTCGCTCCAACCAATCTGTTATTGGCCTCTGTATTTCTTTTTCGTTTAATGTCTTCTTTATCGTTTCTCACGTATTCCCACGTTAAACTGTCGATTAGCACGATCGATAATGGACGATCAATATCGTTTAACGGTCGGTTTGAATACGAATCTAATTTTTTGGATTCTTTTATTATACTCCTTTCTGTCTCACTCTCACTTTCTTTCTCTCTCTCTCCCTCTCCCTCTCTATCGTTATTCTTTCTCTTTGGTCTCCTTTAGCCTTTAAGTAACTCGACTGACTCTCGCAGTGTATCCTCCGCCACCTATGAGAATATCTTCTCCTCCCTAGTAGCGGACAGCCTGTTTCTCGACTTATTCACATTGAGTCCCGCACTTTTTATTTCCCCAGACACACAGGAACGAACGACGATATTTCGATCCACTCGCACAACCTACCGATGCTCCAACGTACGCGTTTGACAAATGTTACGTGACGCGTAGCGGATTCACGCGAATTTATACCGATACTCGGTTCTTTTTTACTTTAGACGTAACGTCGAATGGCTGAACACGGCACTCTCGATCAACCGATTGTTTTCATGGAGGCTCGAACTGCTCGCAAGCGGAGCTTCTCGGCGATCACGGATGGCGGGCGGCAGGGTGGGGCTCCCTGCTTAGAGCCCCGTGAACCCCGTACCCGTCATACGAACAGACACGAACTCTCACGAGGATTCACGAGAGCGACAGCGCCCCAATCGACCGCTAAATTCAAAGTGCGTTTAGAAGGGTAACCGATGCTGAAAGATTTCTGTAAGAATTTTTATTGATTTTTCACATTAATAATGCTCTTGACATTTTTCTTTATTGTGATTTTGTGATTGAAATTCGTGGAAACTGTATTAACACATTTCAAGGAAATTTAATTTCACTTTTAGTGATTTCTTAGGTAATTATTAGAGGGCCTGTATTGGAACTTTTAAAAATTATTTTTAATATTAATTATTACGTAGGGTTTTAATGTGCTTTGAAAGTATTGATGTAGTTGAATGGTTATCTGAACTGTTGTACAGCCGTCGGTAACTATTGTATCGGAAACACGAGTGGTATATATGACCGAAATGATATCAACAAGTTTTTACTTTTAATAATGGCTTATAACAATGAAATATAAGTTGAGGAACATTTATGAAATATATAAAAACTGTTCCAAAAATATTGTTGGAAAATTGTTAAAATTTTTGCTACGCAACTGTCAATATCTTTTGAAATCTTTGAAATTCCGAATATGCAGTCAATGTTGTGAAATTCTTTGGAAAATTAATAACGAAATATACTGTTTATTAATCTGCATATTTCTCAGTGGTTGAGCAATATAGAATTTATAAAATAAGAATGAATAATCAAGCTGCCAACAGGTGTCGTTCATACCATTCTAGGTACGTAGTTCATAAATTTGCCGCTTAAGGGGGCAGCAGCTTCTGGGAAGAACACGAAGCGTCATCTCATGCAAACCTAGTCAAGCTTTTTGAAGATAAAACGGTTCGCGTACTTTGTCGAGTATGTACGATACCGGCATCGTTTTGTGCATAACTGATAAAACGTTTTAAAGAGTAAATACGATAAGTAGTTGTGAGATTTTTCTTGTTAAATTAATATCTTAAAACTTCTCGTCGGATGCGTGCAGTGACATCACATCTGTAGATCGTAAATGTTTCCAATGGAACACAAACATGGCGTAAGTAAAATTCAGTTATTACTGTATACAATGAGTAGTCATGCATGTCAGCAATTCTTAATTATTAATACAGTTTGAACCATATATCATATGTTTTCCCGAAACTATGAACACTTGACAATCAACAGTCGGATTTTTGATTATCTTTACATTGAAAAATAGTTGCCCATATAGACGTTAGAGGGCGCTGTGTGTCGCCTTCTGAGTTCCATTCTACCCCGTCAGATGATTCACGAATTTATGTCTACGCTAGAGAAAACCGCAATGCGCATACCTAAAGTAGAAAAAACATCCCTTCTAATTGTCTACGTAGATTTGCGGGATACAGCAGGCTCTAAAAGTCCGTTGTACCGCAATGGCAGACAAGACGAGAACATCCATTGAACCAAAAAGAAGCACAATTTTCAAATTGAACGGGTAGAAAAACATCATCTCCTGCTACGTTTTTCAGCAGGTTCGTCCTTTTCATTTATACTACATCCAACGTCGACATTTAAAAGTATAAGAAAGTTCTGGAAAAGAGGAAAAACAACATTCAATAGAAAGCCCACTTCACTGTACCAGAGAATGAAGCTACAATACACCGTATCCTTTATCAAACCATATTCACAATAGAGTTGACTCCAATAACACGTAACGTTGGTCGCGCGTCCCAAGGAGCCTAATACTAGACGCATGCGTCGCGACGCCCCACGACGTCTCATCGAGATATCCAACGGGCCGTCGGGGCCACCTCGTATTTTCAGTTCAACCCCGACCGAACGGCAAGTCGGCAAATACGCAAAACGGCCCGGAACTCCGCAGTGCACGGTCTGGTTAATTTGTTCGTCCATCCTAAGCCACGTCGACGTCGGGACATCAGGAACTTGATGGGACGAACAGCCCGAGGACAAAAACGTGATAAAGGAAAGGAAGTAAAGGCGAAAAAGAATGTTAAAACCTAGAAAAGACAGAAGAGAAAAGCAGACAACGAATTTAAATAAAGGATTGAAAACAGTGTAAGAGTGTGACAGAGAGTGAAAAAATCGAAGTGGCCTCCACTAGTGAAAGGAGCTGTATGCTGTTTTATGAAAGCTACAAAGGGTAGCAAATAGTGACGTAGAACCGATAAGGGTGTGTCGTTAACACAGAATACGTTCCTTCTCTAAGCGATGAATTGTCTTTAACAAAGGGAGGACCAACGCCGCCACGAGAATCTAACGGATACAGGATCAAAATATGTACGTACTCAGGAAATACGTCGACGCAGTTTCCTCAAATCCCATAAATTTACGTGCTAAGACCAATAAGAAAAATTGTATGATTTCTTTTATTGACAGTGAACAGTGTTCTTATCATTGATTAACAAACTTGCAATCAGTATATCAGTGAACCAGTGCTTTTCCCTATAATCGATTTCGAACGTCAGAAACAGTGCAGATTTTTTTTCATAAAGCTCACCCCTCGCTAATAACGAGTATTGACCGAGGTAAGGGTGAGATTGTGCAGAATCAACAAGAAAAATGTTGTTCCGTATTTAAACGGACGACCAATGGTTAAGTGGAAGTATGCACATGGAATCTAGCGGGACGCCACATGAATAAGTTAACGAGAAACGTCTCATTGAAGAGAGACGTCGGTTTGTAAATATGTCTGTGAGTCTTTGAATACGCAACGCATCCCTTTGTTCGACTAATATCTCTTTGTTAGCAAGGTTATGTTTACCGCGACAACAGCGACGCCTACATGTCGTTCCGTGACTGTTATGAGACGATCGGTTATAAATTCGACTGCAACACCACGTGCCTTCATCAGGATCAGCAGGACGTTCCTGACTCCTCGTAGACAAAGTGGGATCCACTCGACGTGTACCAAGTCCAACGTCAACGTTCTCCTTCATCGCATACCTGGCGAACGTCATTACTATACAGGGTAAAGTACCCTGTTACTACTGTCACGGTTGAAGATGCTTCGGTCTATCTTGGTGGGAGTTTGCGAGGGTGTCAAAGGTATAACCTACCACTGGGTCTCACAGTCTGGGGATTTACGTCTACCAGGACCTCCTGGAGAATATCTACTGCTGGAACGGACTTTGGTATTACACAACGTCCTACGGCCAGCACCGTGATCCTGGTTGAGATATAAAAGTGATTAGACAAGAGAAAAGAGGTGGTGGACGAGGAGGAAGAAGAAGTGGAGAAAAATAATTATTTAATGAAGCGTGAATGGCGAACGGTCGGTTATTCTATTGGAGTATATTTCGACACTCGGTACGATAAATGGTGTCTGATGATTTTGTTATTTATTCTATTCAGTGTCAAAATCACTGTCACTTGTACTTGTGCGTTGTCACGTGAGATACGGTCTTTTGTATATCTCCTCGTGAGACAACTTTCATCCATGAAGAATGCAGTTGGCCAATCCACATTTTTCATAAGCTGGCCAAGGGGACCATTCGCGATGTTCTAAACTCTATGAAGTCGGGTCAATGCACGTTCGGTGTGGTGCCTATGTAATTGTATAGTGATACTGTGCGCATTGGAGAGAGAGAGAGGGGGGAGCAAGCTTGATAAGAGAGGACGCTACTGTTGTGTCTATAATTTTCACCGAATTTATGCACCGGTAACTCTCTCGCGTTAGTTATATTTTTTGTTTGCCTCTCGTCTCGTTGCTACGAGTGGAGCTTGAAAAAGAAATCGATTCTTTTTTAATTCTCTCCTCTCTTCATTCGTGGCTTCGCGTTTGACCCACGAGCCTGTTTATATCTACACGTTTTCTATACTGAGAATAGATAAGGGCAAAGCCTAGAAGAGTGACTTAAATTCTTGCACGTGGTGTTCGGGGATGGGATGTAAACAATGATTAATCAGCCAAGCGGCCATTTTGAATGTGCGACGAATTTTTATAATATTACAACGATACTGCGGAACGCTTCGATTTATATATACAACGCAAAGCATTGATTACATCTGAATTTTCGTCGTTTATCGTCGATCGCTCTTAAGGCTAAGGAAACAAAATTGAAAATTCTTTTTTTTTTCTCTCGTTTTCAACATCTCTTCACGGAATTACTTTCCTTCTCTCATAATATCACACGAAACGATCACGTCCGATCGGCAACGAATTTTTACTTAATTCACGTTTCACGTGCGTTCGCATACACGCATTTAAATACGTATTCACACACGGCCTACGAATCGCCTAGTTGCTCTACACGCAATATTATGCTCAATAAAAGTGCTGTGCTTTGGTCTCCCATTTAATTATACACACGTGACGGGAGTGTAGTGGTGAAGTGTCAAGTAAAAAAGATCAAGAATAAAAAAGCCGTGAAAGAAGTGCAAAAGTAAGAAAACAAAGTCACGTGTCACTGTTATACATACACATAAGTGGAAAATTCCCCAGAATACTGGGGAATTTTTGAAATGCCTGTTAGACGGGGTCACGTGGCACCCAGGACAACGATCATCGAAACGATCATCAGAAAATTTGACACGCACGGTAAAGTAATACAATTTTTATATATCTTATGATATTTTTATACAAATTTATCCAATCCACATTTCAATCTCCGTACCAAGTAATCGTCGTAAAGACGAGGGTGAGTTGTTCTGTCCGTTTCTCTTGATCGGCCATTTTGAAAAAAAAAAAAAAAAAAAAAAAGTAAAGAAAACTTAAACGGTCGAATAAGAAATGTGGAGCATCAGGCATTCAGCCAAAGTTCCATTTTCAATATTATTTAAAAGAACCCAAGTTCTGGTCCAGTTACATTACAAGGGATGCATATAGGGGTTTGCACGAAGATACAGATAGCGACTGTGTTCGCGGAGGGGTTGGTATAGTTAAATGTACTAGGATAGGCCGCTTCCTTCCTGACAATAGGACAATGCACGTCACCTGCAATATCATTCTAAAAATGCCCCAAGTCCTCCATGCGCTAGGGGATGAATATCCTACTAGTAGATAGTAGGGGTTGGATTGATTGCGAAAAAACGAATACGAAGTAAAGCCCATATGAGGTGGTATAGCCTCCCTTAATTCCTCCCTTAATTCCACCCTTACCGCATATCCACCCACGTCTACTGCTCTCCAGACTCCATTTTCCACTTGCACCCCTTCGCCACCCGTCTCACCCTTTTCTACTATTATCAGAACTTAGCTAGTGACGTCACTCCCTCCGTAGCAGTACACCCTCCCTGCAACTGCATTGGCACCACCCCCTCTCGACGATTAGCTCCCAGTTACTACCCCAAAAAAGCGCATCCCCTAGATGAGCCGCATAAAGGATCTAAAAATACATGCATCCACCCCAGCATTCCGTATGCACTTTACATACGCGACTTCCACTAAGGGATGAAAGAATTCAATCGTTACCCCAACGCTATGAATGAATCTGCAAAATCCAAATGAAAAAGCAGATCAGACATCCAAGAGCCTTGCCAAATGATTCACAGAATCTTTTTCTTATCATGTCAACATATGTGGACAGAATACACGTGACACATATATCTAGTAACATTCACTCAAATCCTCTCTGTATCTAATACGAAATACGTATATACGAAATAGGGTATTGCCAACGAATTTTGGCTGCCGTCTGTGCCCGTCCTTGTCTAACGCGTACGATCGCCAATAAGACCATCTCTCTCGCACTCACGAGCGGTATAGGACATTCCAAAATTCCCAAGGTGACTTTGCTTGACTTACCCTACCTTCTCTAGTCGATCCAGCTGGTCATATAGTACGAAGCATCACACAGGATTAACTCAATGTCTCTGTTACGTTAAAGGGTGCAAAATTAAACTACCCCTACACAAATAATACCAATAGCATAAATTTCTATGTAAACTGTCCCCCCCTCAACCTCCATCCCATCTAACCTATAATAGGCATTAACACGATAGAATCATGTGAAACCATACTGGTCTGTCAATTTATTATATAATAAAAAATATGTATGCCGTACACGACGTGGCTTTTACGTTGGCGTCGCCGTCAGTCCTTGGCTTCTAATCTGACGTTTCTAAGCGTCGACCAGCCATTCCTCCTATTAGCCACCTAACCACCCATCCAACCATGTTCAACCATTCCGTTTCCTTGAGCTCTAATCAATTCCGACGCTGGCACATCAATCGTATGTAACCCACGTGCAGGCCTATTTTTCTAGTTTTTTTTTTTCTTTTTTTTCCCCAGTCAAGTCATTAAGTCTTGAAATCAATGCCGATGACTTTGACCGGGTTACGGAAGCGAACCGTCAGCTTTTAGGCGTCCGTCGAAGCAATGCGACGCCTGGCATCTCTCTCCCTCTTACAATTGACAAAAATCAGGATGATCTCTCGTTCCTGTGGCAATTGTTATTGTATTATTTTATTTTGCTCTCAATTCTATATATTTTTTTTTTATTACATAACAAACGTATACAGTCGATTGAATTTTTAATCATCGTTTAACGAGGATTGCTGTTCTGTGTGCAGATATAGGGATTTTTATTAATTTGTTTTAATATATATATATATATATATGCATGCACGCGTGCATTTGATGCGCGGGGAGGGGCGGGGAGGGGACGGGGGGAGAAGGGGAAACCAATGCCCGAGTCCGAGCTGTGATAAATTTACGCGAAACTCTGGACGCCTGCCAGTCGGATATTTAAAATTCTCGGCCCGGCTTTTAAAAGGCATGCGGTAGAAACGCTGCGGCCTTGCGATTCCGGCTTATCGATAAATGCAACTGCTTATCACTTGTGAATTTTATTAGGCGAGATTGCCGTGGGTGAAATTGATAAAGTTGTAACGATAAACGAGGGATAGGTGATTTTTGGAAAAAGTTTATTTCTCGTTACGTCGTAACGGCGTCGGGACGCTCTCGTATTTATTTTGACTCGTGCGTAAACGACGTCGGGATGCCAATCGTTAACGAGGCTTATTGCGTTTTCGTTTGAAAATGAAATTTGAATTTTTGTTTTGAAAAACAAAAAAATATATATATTTTTCCTAATGGCTGTGTACGTCGACCTTTTTTAGTTATGTCGTTCCGTTGATTTTCGCAAAATTCGAAATGGTGGGGAAATAGGGGTAGTACAATTTTCGTATCTATATGCTTGAATTTTTGTGATTGTATAAAAAAAAAATTTTTTTTTTCATTCGACTGTCACTTCTATTTCTCATTACGTGTTGTTGTCGTTCTTTGAGAATTGTTGTGGTTGTTTGCCTTTTTTGTTTTTTTTTTTTTTCCACGCAGAAAATGGCACCCTTGTCAATTATATTGTTTCGAGGTCTTTAACGTAGACTGGTCCTTTTGTAGGAGCCTGTAGGTACGTATTATTTCTTTTGACAGATGACAAGCAAGACTGACGAGTAACACGTGCACATTTATTTTCCCACGGATTCATTTGTTTCCGCTCTCTTTGCGCGCCCGAAATTCTTTGTAGTTTGCCACAAAACAATATTGTCGTTTCACCACGTATTTTCTGATACGTCCGTGTCTCGACAGTTCCACTGTGTAATAACGGGGTCATGGTCTCAGATGTTAATCTATTTCTATGCGTAGAGGCATAGAAAAAAGGAAGATAAAGAAAAAAATAAATTCATCCATATATTTCACGACTCGTATGAATCATACAGAAATAAATGTGTTACATGTGTTTCTACTTTACCGACCGGCACGTGGATTGGCCTAGAACTTCGTGATTCTAGTATCATCCTAAATAAGTGCTTAGATAATTTCTAAGCTAGAATAGCTCTGGTTTTATTTTTCTTCTCTCTCTCTCTCTCGCTCGCGCGCACGCGCATATTATAGATCTTAGTGTAAAGCTGAGTGACATCGTTGGCAAAGGGCCCATAGATACGTATGTTGAGACCTAACGTTCCTGGAGTGCGAAGTCGACGCGAAACCTATTTCTAGCTTGCGCGTGTCGTCCGGGACGAATTCTCGAAAGCATTTTAAGGGTCCTCGGGCATGCCGGGTGGGTGGATAGATTTTTGAGCATAGCCCACGGAATACCAGGCGCGACATTTGTTTCCAATTTGAGACTAAGTAATGGCCGTGCGAGAACTTTACTTTGATCGGCTTTCACGAGAGCGAGAGAATTATAACGATCAGACCCGGTATCCATGGAGACGATAAAATAATGTCTATCGGTACAAAACGAGTACGAGGATGCGTGAAAAAAAAATTGTCATCTCCTCTTTGAATTCCAAATTACTCTTATCCCACCCTTCTTTGAACTCGTTCACGTCGCCCTCATAGGGATGCTTAATAAAGCCTTGGCGCGTCTCGGGAATGCGATCATACACGTTAGGAATCTGAGAGACCCTAGAGACTCCCGGGTATGCGGATGTTGAGGATCACCTGGGTCTTATTCGCTTCCCATCTTCCTCCCACTAGAAGATAAAAAGATCATATTGTAAAAAAAATATTTACAGCATCCGATGACTTATCTAATGATTATTCTATTCCTTGTCTCTTCAGATCGAAGCTTTTTGGTGGCCAACGCTCAGCAAGGACTATGCCACATAATATATTGCTCGGACGGGTTCTGCCGTCTGACGGGTTTCTCCAGAGCGGAAGTGATGCAGAGGCCGGCGGTCTGCGAGTTCCTACACGGACCCATGACCTCACCCCATGCCATAGCCGCCCTGCGCGACGCTCTCGCCGCAGGCGTCGAGAAGCATTTCGAGATCCTTTATTACAGAAAGGATGGTGAGTGTATATAATTTCTAACCCTTAAAAAAAAAAAAAAAAAAAAAATACAATCCCTTAATCATCTCCAGGATCAACCCAACTCGGACGATTCTACTATACGTGAAGAGGACCTGCATTAATCGCTGTATATACTCAGTAACATCCTATTAAAAGTGTCCCTAGGGTGGGTCACGAGGTTAAAATTGATATTTCTCAACAATGGGGTAGCAAGCAAAGGGTTGCTTAGTCCGACGTTTCTACCGTAGTGTCTGACCTTAGACGCCGTAAGATCAATAGTCACCACTGTATAATTTATCACAGTCATAGCCTGCGGGGCCCCTAGGTTCTGCTGGCTCAACCTCGTTGGGACGACCTCGCTGTTGTGCACGACCCTTAATAGCCAACCCTCCCGTGTCGTGTCGCATACTGCAGGTCCCGCGTTCGTTTGAGGTCGCGTATGTCGTGACGGATGGGAGTATAGACAGCGCTGGATTTCCTGCCGATTTTCAATCCATAAATAATGACTTAGAAAAATGCATCTATATGCATGCACACGTCAAACGTTCCTAGAGTAAGGCCCAAAGTTGTCCACGGTAAATGGGCTCAATGTATTATTCTCTAAAAAGGTCGTTACGCAATGGAAATAGGCGAATGCAGTTGTGGAAGTGCATTGTGTGCATCTGAGAGAGAAGCGATGTAGACGTAGTAGCAGGAATAGAGACTAGGACCAGTAGGAGAGAGAGAGAGAGAGAGAACGAGTGTACATCTAAGAATAGGTTCGGTACTCGTGTTGCATCCCTTGTTGAGAGAGCAGAAAGTGCATCATAGCATAGCACAGTGCAGCCCTGCACGGCTGCAGAAGCGACACTGCACCGCTGTTAGTCAATGACATCATAAACTGTCCCCACCACCCCGCTTTCTAGTAAGCGTCGCGACGCCGTTGCCCTCATGACGTCATATGCATCCGTACCTCCCCTCCCTACCATCTAGACTCAAACCAATGATCGCTCTAACGTTTCTCCCTCCGCGAATATTGACTCTCTCTCTCCACTAGTTTTTAGCCAATCACCTCCCTCGTCTATCCCCACCACCTTCTCCGCCAGATTCTCCTCTCACGGCGTGGAAGCTCTCTCGCGTCATAGGACAATGCCCCTTCGACTGGGGAGCTTGCAACTTCATGCTACCTTCGGTTACGTTAGCTTCTTTCATTGGTAGACTGTTTGAGCAGTTTTGATATTTAAAAAAAAAAATTTTTTTATTTCAATTTTGTTTTTTACGGTACGCTGGGATTTTTAGTTTTTCACTATCGACCTGCAAGGTGTATTTTTTTTTTATAGAAAATAAGTAGTAGTGTCAGTGTCGAGGTCAGACTTATGTAAGGATGAATACTGAGCTTTATTCCTCGGAACTGGAAATGCACTGGATTTATATGGAATTGTACGTTTACCGTTGCACCCAGTTTTGGTGTATTTTGACAAGATTTTACCAGCACGTTTTCAACCCCTCCCGTTTCAAATCGGGGATTAATCCTCGTTTAATATCCTTCCTCCTCCCTTAAATGCCAATAGGAATGACCTCTTTTTTTTTTCCATAAAAATATGTCCGACTGTGTCTGACCAAGAAAGCAGCTCCATTAACTTGTAAGGGATGTATAAGTAGAGACCTCGCCCACTATTCTTTGCCGTAGGAAGACAGGAAAAGGCAGGGTGGTTTTCACCCCTAACACACATACGCGTCACTGGATAAACTTGTACAAGGATGTATATCTATAACACGAGGAAAGAAGTGGCAGAAAGAAATGACACGAAGCTTCGACCAGAGTGCTGTTTGCTCTTGGGAAGATTCTAGGGCGAATCTCTTTTTTTTTATCTTCTCCGCGTCTACTTAATTTCCCATATTGTTCCCGCCGAAGGTTCTTTCACCTTTAAAAATAGAATCATAACCCCCCCACCCCGCCGCTCGGAAGTGACGCCGCGGAATCAACCCCTCAAGTCCGTACAACCTGGAACGACATTCTTGCTCCCTCTTTTCCGCACATTCAATTAACCCCAATTAAGGCTGTCACGTGTTTTTGATAGATCGCCAAACACACGTTTGCCAAGATCACATTGACAGCGTCTTTAAAAGCCACCCTTATAATTCGACTGTATACATATCAGTTGTACTAAAAAGTACACAGTACCCCATTTCTAAAATAACGTGTCATCTGACCAAGTGAAATTAGCCTCAAAATGATTATGCAAAAGTAATAGAAATACAAGTGTACGAAAGCCTTGGGTATTTGGTCCATCAGTCTTGCAATGTAGGTTGGATGCATATTTTGTATCTGAAAAAAAGAAATATTACGTAATTCACTTTTCTCACAGGATATATATATATATATATATACCTTTTTTTATTACTGTATCAGCGCGTATCTCATATAAAATTTCGTAAAGATCGAACATACCATTTTCTGCCTCTTCCTTACCTTTATTGAAATGCTTTATTGGTTTTTCGTAAAACGAGCACCTGCTTCCATTGCTTCGTTATATGTATGACTTTACTGCTGTAGCATATGAGTATATGTGGATACGTGATACACGTCTCTGGCGTGTTACCCGGTACGAGATATTTATTGACCAATTCAGAAAGTTTCAACCTAAGAAAAGGGAGCAACCAGATTACGTATACGTTTAAAGTATTGCGCATATATATATATATATATATATATATATACATGCTGGATCTGTTTAGTGCACGCTATTTTTGGATCATCTTATCGCGGCTGCAGTGTACTAGTACGCGTACTACGTCACAGAAGTAGGGGGCAGTGCACTCGCGCTACGTCACCGCTAGTACACGTCGTCATCGACCAATCGGAACAGCCCGTTTAACCCATTAACCAGTCGACGCTCTTGCTATATCTGTGACCTCCTGTCAGTCGTCATCCCCTCGTGGCGTCGCGACGCGTCGTTTTGCGCATCGATGACGTGTATCATGTCGTTGAAACGTACTTCCCATCGCTTGGCATTCTGGGATTTTTTTTTGAGTCGTTTAGAGTCGAATGAAAATTCAATGAAATACAGTCCTTAATTCTCGTCAGTGTCTAATAACGACTAGCGATCGATTAACCGGTATTGTTTCTACCTGTAGTAGAAAAAAATATATATATATCTTCCGCTACGTGGCCAGAATATACATTATACATTGTCGAGTCACCCTCGAAGTATATTTTTGTAAGCCTCGGATTATACGAATCCGTTTGGGATGCTGCCAGGGTTCCGCCATTGCTGAGTGGGTCGAGACACGTTTTGGCCCCGTGCTTAAGGGTCAAAGAGGTCGACTTTATTCGTATCTATGAAGAAAATGCGTTAATTTCTTATCGCGATAGGTTAGGTTAGGTTTGATTAAGACTACATTCAATTCCGTTGCTTTCCTTGAGGTTAGGTTGGGTTTCTCACTTTTCCGCGCATTCCCTCTGCTTGGCTATGTCGCCTATTATATCCTACTAGCGCGTGCCCTACTATACCGACAGCACGTAATCTCGTCTGAATAAGCAGTCGCCCACGACCCTCTCTAGGATTATTCTACCTGAATGGGACCAGGGTACTCACCTCTGACCTCTTCAACGAGACGCTCAAGCTTCGCGCAGTAAGGGTGTAACGAGAGATCAGCAGAGAAAGTGGTGCTCGCCAAGTACTCGTCAGCCACTTAATCTTGGTACTGTTGTACCGTTATTTCTCTTTGTGGTTACATTTTATTTTTCAAGTCAAACTGACGTCATTGACGCCATCTTTATTAGCATTGTTACACCCTTTAGACTTTATGTTCACTGTACTCGAGGGTGTCCTTGCGATGTGAAGTAAGGGTTGTTTCGGACCCGCAAAATTTTTCCTCTTGTTTTTGTGTTTTTAGTTTTACTTTATCGTGCAAGGTCGCTCGAAAAAGGATGTTGGTGCGTACGCGGACTGCGTGCTGAACGACATGGCTATGCCGTGTGGAATTTGTGGATCGATAAAGGTGTTCCAGGACAGAGACTGAGCATGTGTATACACGTGAGAGAGAGAGAGAGAGAGAGATAGAAGCTCAAAAATTGTGCGTCTTAACGCATTTCATAAAGACAACAGACGCAATGCGTCTAAATCCTTGGAAAGTAGTATAAGAAAGGAAATAAATATACACGCGATATATTATTTCTATAACGATACTTTTATAATTACTTTTGATCTTTTCAGGGACAAAATTCTTGTGCAGCGAGGTAATAGCACTGATAAGGAGCGAGGTAGACGACATATGTCTGCAGATAATAAACTTCGAGGATTTGAGCGCCCAACCATCGCCACAACCCGCCATACAACCCTCAAGTCACGCCAACAACCGGCTCGTTACTCGCTGTGAGTGTGAAACTATCGTATTTTCTATTTTTCATTGTCCCTTTGAACTCGCCAGTGGTTGACGTGGCATATAGGCATATATAGGCAATAGGCATATATACACACATACAGTTTTGCTTTATGTAATATTACATACATACACAAATTGCACAGTGATCATATGTTTGATATACTAGTGTCACGGAATGCCACAGTTATGTTGCATCGCTCATTCGTATATCTAGGTTAGGTTCGGTTGCGAGTATTTTTAGACGGTGCTGCAGCCCTGCTGGACGTACGCCGCACCTTTACGGCTAACCCTGACCCGGTAATAAATGTTATGCGCCCCCTTGCCAGCCAGCCAGCCAGTCAGCCAGGTTGCTAGACTGTTAGCCAGCAATTTATATAGGATCATATACCTGTGCTATCCCTATAAGAAGTCTTATAATGGCTAGACATATATATATATATAGTGTGGATATTGTCAAATGGACAATGTTAATGTCCTGTCAGCTGATCTATCTTGTGTCTGATCCCTGACGGTCTGATCCCCTACATGTGTGCCCACGTGTGTATGCTATGTATATATCTATTATACGACTTAATTGCGACATCCTAACCTCCCGTCCGTCCCTTGGGAATTAATCCTGCCTTTTCTCTACAAAGGTCCTAGGGTGCTGATCCTTTTTGTGACACCCATATGCCTGAATTTTGATGGCCGATCTACCTTCACTGACTATGTTGCTAACCTTTTTTTCCACCTTCTCCCTCTAACCGCGCTACTAACCTTCACTAATGAGACGCAATGACGTTCACTGGAGCAGTCGACAGGGCCAGGGAATCCTTTCGTGCTGGACTATCAAGGACTGGCGTCGTTGGACCACCGAGGGTCTGGAACCGTCCTAGGACATCGACCAATTTGCCACATCGACTTGCCGACGGTACCATTTTGGACGAGGATGCTTCTGAGAACTGGTGAGTACATTGTTGGACCATTTTTGGTTGATATTTTTACTTGGGCTGATTTAGGGGTTTGGGTTTTTGTTTTAGGGGCCGTGAGGGGGGGGGGGGGATATGTCATTTTTTTCATTCTGGTTCTAGACGAGTCAATTTAATATGGGAACAGGCTTTATTTTCGGAAATGAAAGCCACCGGTGCACTTTGGAAAATATGTTTTTGTAAACAAGATACTGGTAAATGTATGGATGCCATTTTATATTATTGCTTCTGTCTGATAGGACGACTTCTGTATATTCAGGCTGTTCTTCTTAGACGCGTTAACTAAATTTGACAGCTGTCATGCGACTCGTTTGATTGAGCATCAGTTCCTCGTATTTTGACAGTCGAGGGAAATTCCTTAACGCCCATTGGCGGATCCTTGTTGACCCAAGTCCTTATTAAAACGTTCTTTATCATAAAAGAACTGACCCTCGGAAACGTATATTTTTAGGGAATTGAGTTAGAGATAATGATTAAGTGTCAACCCCCTTTTTAATTAAGTTTCGCCCAATGCTGCCTTGATGAGCTAATTTTTTTTTTTCAGACAAACGAAAAATAAAGTAGATCTTTAATCTGAATAGTGTCCCGGTTAGGGTGGGGAAAAACGAAAAATATTCAAGTACAAAAAGATTTTATTTTTTACCAAGGAATACGACCCTACCACTAAAATGCGGTCGTAACTGAACACCCAGTGGACTTCTAAAGCTAACCTAAAAAAATGCTTGAAATCTTAGCGAAATAAGTATGATAAATTTCGTCGTCACCTTCCATGTAAAACTTCAATCGACCCTTATTTCTGCGGGTAGACGAATGAAGGGAGGGTTAAGGTATGGCTTATATAATATAATGGTAGTATAGTGAGTATCCATAGTAAGGGTTGTTTTGGTATAGGTGGATGTCCTGGCGACAGGAGGGTAGTTCTGGCAATTTCTTAGGTCGGTATCTACATATCTATATATACCTAACCAACTTCAGCAATGGCTGCTATATATTCTCGCGGGATAGTACAGTATTAGGAGGCACGCGCAATGCATATATAGTTATACGCGGAATCTACATTTCAAGGCGATGGTGTATTTATGTTATGTGGCGACGGCCGACACGCAACAATGTCACCTGCGACGTCAAAACGTGCCAAGAGCCGTAGAAAATAAAATTTTCAAAATGGGACTTTTTCTTCACTTTCGTTCCGCACCCTTGTTTGTATACGTTAAAAGTAAGTTTCGAAGCGGAAGCGTCCCACGGTACTTGCAGGAGGGTTGGGATCAATTCTGAGGTAGCAAATGGGAAGCAATTGACATTCCAATAAATTTAATGTAAAATCATTTCAAACGTCCCAACACATTTGATTCGGGATTTTAATTCGGCCCGAATCCAATTATGCTCTTTGTTAATTGCTATTCCATTTAACGAGCCGAAACGTGAGGCTCAAAAGTTCGCCTGCGCCGATCCGTAGAAAATTACCACGCGATACGCCCGTCGTGCGGCAGTAATTATTACCGTGACAGTTTTTTTTCCCTTTCTTTTCTCCCCCCCCCCTACCCCCTTACTTTTTTCTCTTCAGAGCCAACCCGTAACGATCGAGCTCTTTAACGTTCACCCTAGCAAGAGAAGTTTACTACCTTATCGACCAATTTTTCTAGAGGACTGATCCACGTGAGGCACGATTGTATTTTAGTGGTAGGTCCCAAAAGGGACCCCTTTTTGATGAACTGGACAGTTTTGTCAGTTCAAAAAAATCCTTGCGAGGGGTTGCAAGTGAATTGAATAAAAATTTATACTACGTGAACTCCGTGCTGATAAGGGGGTTGTAGCCCTTGGGGATGTCGTGCGTTCCGACTTTGAATACCTGGTGGGTACCACCAGGTACTCAAACGATGTTGCTACTACATGTGGGGCAACGGACCTTATAGACGCTATCGCACAGGGGTGGTTCAGGGCTCGTCAAGCTTGTCGCGTCGGGGTAGAAAAATTTGACGTAGAAAATGACAAGTACATAACTAATGGTTTTCCTTATTTCTCTTTTATTTTTCAAACCTCAATAAAAGAAACTGTCGACCACTGTCATCGGTTCTCATGTGGATTCGCATGTGTCGCGTTGCGGCTTGAGTTTGTCTATCGATTGGCAAACTCTGACCTAACACTGACACACTTCACTTGCTAGGGTTGACCTCCGTTGCAACGTGTATTGATCATTTTCCGAGTCTGCCCCGACACCCACCCCGCCCAACCTCTCAGTAGTTACTACCTCCCAACCCAACTCCCGCCTCACCTCGTAACTACCCTGGGACAGTGATTCTAATTTATTTGGCATGAAAATATTTGAGACACCCTGTACATGGCTGTGCTCGTTACATGCGTGTTTACTTGTTTGATTTTTTAAAATATTTTTTATCAATTTTTCTTACAGCCCTTTGACATGCGGCTCCCCTACTATGATGGAGTCCTGGGGCCCAGGACGGACAGGGACGCCACCGCCGATGGCTACCAACGTCAGCAGTGGACCCAATGTCTCATCTGGTACCGGGCACATTACTCAACCTGGTAGCACCGCTCCTATAGCTAGTCCCGAGGGAGTTAGCGATGTGAGTATAGTTTTGCTTGTCACAACTCTTCTTCTTTGGGATTGACGACAGTTCGTGAAACTTGAACAAGAAAACGAGGAACTGAACTTGTGAATAACACTGTAGGAAGATTCGATCGAGCCCAAGGGACGATAATATTTTAGCCTGATGAGAATTCTTGGTCGTTGCTCGCAAGTTTATATTTTCTGGTGAATCCAGTGTAATCGGCTGCTATCGGACAGCCCCTAATGGAATTAAAGAGACGTGGTCGGAGATCTAATTTTCGGATGGGATCGTGAAGGAATCGGTTCTAGGAGAGCAAGTAAAGACATAATTGTCGCTTTGTTGTTTTGCGAAGAGAGAAAATTGAAGGATGGAGAATAGAAAGGGGATGAAAATTAATCGAGCCTCTCTTCATATTGTGGCACCGTTTTATCTTGTACGATTGTCCGAATCATTGTGTACAGTAATTTGTACAAGGATTTAATTGTATGATTATTCATAGGTGTCGCAGAAATCT
This sequence comes from Syrista parreyssii, assembly GCA_030142615.1. NCBI lineage: Eukaryota > Metazoa > Arthropoda > Insecta > Hymenoptera > Cephidae > Syrista > Syrista parreyssii. Next base: position 123,153 of record JARQTG010000403.1, read on the forward strand.
GGAATCTGGGAGGGTCCGGTAAACTCTTCATCCGGTGGGGCTGCTGAAGGTCCGTCAAGGAGCGTCTCTCACGCAGCATCCCTTGATGCGATATCAAGGAGAGTCGTGAAACCGGAAGTGGTTCGCGCACCATGTCGAAGCTTAACCTGCAGCGTCTGTAAGAGTTTGTTTATTTGGTTATTATTTTTTTTTTGGAATTGTCATGTTCACATCAATGTATATTAATTGTCATGTGTTTGGATGGCGTAATTTGCCAGTTTTGTGTTACCGACTGAGCATTGTTGGTTTGAGCAGCCTAGCGAGAGAGTGCAAGAGAGAGAAGGTGGTAGAGATTTTTGTTATAAATTCGTAACGTTTTTTCTTTTGATTCCCTTCTCTCATTTTTCTTGGTCATATATTTAGTCTAAGGTAATACCGGCTGAAAGGCGTGTTATACGAATGGTCGTCATGTGCTATTCCAAAATCAAACCTCAGACAAATATTTTAGTAGCGGGTCGAGGGAGCGAACACGTCACCCTCGAGCGACGTCCGGCGACTGTCGATAACCTCACTGAAGGTAAAACCAAGGATGAGCGCAGAAGCTCGGCTTGCGGCGTACGGTTTTCTGCCGGCAAGCTTGCACTCCTAACTTACCAACCCGCTTGCGGCTTGAAATAACATAAGAGCGAACAGAGCGCTTATGGGGATTGATCGAAAGCTTGGTTCGTGTCCGTGCTAAAGTTCTTGGGATAAATTCCACTAGTAAGCTTTCGGTCCGTCTCGATAATTGCTGTGCGTGTACGAAGCTTTTGAGAGAAGAAACTTTCTTTTTACAACTTATATTAACTTTTGTACAATTCTGTGCCGCTCGATTATCCTTACACTTTGCGTTTCTACTTTACCGATACGTGTTTCTGACGAATAAGCTTTTATAGGCCAATTTACACCTAGCCACGGATCATTTTAAATCGTGGATGAAATTTTCTTTTTTTTTTTTTCTTTTCCCTTTGTTTTCGTGCACTCGATTTTTTCCTTTACTCTCCAGGATTGGAAAAGAAAACTTCGCTTCTCCTCAATTTGTCTTTCTATTCTACGACCACTAAAAGCACTCGTAGTCACATTCGAACGACCATGCTGCGCTCCTGGACTCTTTGTTCTCTTTTAAAATGGATGATTGTACTCTTTGTTTCTAAGTTGGCAAGCATATCCGCGAGACCATTTTGTTCCATCTCATTTGATGCCATTGTTGTAATAAAATGGACGTGGCTGGCCGGCCGATGCCTCTAGGTGACAGTTCTTTTCATCAGTTATTAACGCTTGTTTATTCACCTATGGGATACCCATTGGCTTGACTCACGGCTTACGACACGTCATGTCGCTCACGCGAATTACAGGGCGTTTCAATCGATCATTTATTCAGTTTTCTGGGGGACGGGTAGGCTTCCCCGACATCCTACTGGATCTCGAAAATTCTTCATCTACACATAACGTTTATTCCAGTGACGCCATAACACGACCTCATTTGTACAAAAATCATCAGATTGAAAACTCTTTAGTGGCTTCTCGCCTGGATACGTTTATACGAGTGTAGTGATTTTCAATTCTATACGCGTATACAGGGTGTACGTAAATGATCCGTACAATATTCAGCATTTTCAACCATTCCTGAAATTCTAAGGGTCAAAATGCAAAAAGACTTAGATACTTATTTATTTAATTTTCAAAATGGAATACAACTACGTTAACCACATGCGGTCATGTTATGACACCCTGTATACGTTTCCATATCAATAGATATTACTTACTATGTATTTAATTTCTTATCAAAATTATATCTTGAACGACATAACTCTCTGTTTCACAGGTATGCAGCTTCTAGTGCGGATTGATTAACTTGTTTGCTGATTTATCTATACAAATTCATATACTGACATACACTGCTGTATACAGGGATCAATGCGAATTATTACTCTGAGCCTTGTAGACGAAGGGATTTTCCTCCCGTACTACCTGCACCACAGGATAAAAAAAGACACGAGTTTATTTTAGAAACAGAAAAATTAGAAATGTCTTTGGAGAGCGTTGAAGAAAATGCAAGTTTTGACAGTTGCAAAAGAAATAAGGGGAAAAAGAAAATTAAATTAAAAGTGTTGACAAAAATATCCTTCACTCATTTGCACTTGTCTAGTCCGATATAAATATATTGAAGAATGAATTATCTCAATTCTAGCTGCGAAACATTCGAAGATATTTCCTGGCGTCGCGTCCGAAAGCGATCTACAAAGATGGCGGACGTCCAAAGATCGAAAGTCACCATCGCTCAGTCAAATGGGACCGGACGCCATAAAACACAAGGTAAAATAAAAATATAAAAATTTCCTTCACGTCGCCATACTGCGCGATTGATGTTATTTTCGTTATGCTTATTAGTAATAACAATATTCCTTTTTTTGTTACAAAATATGCAGTTCTCCCTACAAGACAACGGCTCTGCGAAATACTTTCAAGGAGCAATGCACACGCCAAACATGGGGGAGAAGGTGGCACAGGTGAGTAATTGCATATTATAATATTACTATATGATGATCAGTGCTGTTGTTATTATCGTACAAAATCTATAGAGTCTCGTGTTAGTTGAAATTCAAAAAAATGTATGGCGTTACCGAAAGAACGTGGACTGAATCCATGGGAATTATTTTAGAGTTAAAGACAGACGGAATTTGATTATATTTTGAATTTCAATTTTCTCAATCATTCGGCCCATCTTCGTGGTGTTGCCTTATCACGTTTGAGATACGTGAAGTTATATGCAGGTGAGTCGATCTAGGTTAATATTAACATAATATTCGGATCAATGATGATCAAGCAAGAAAAAATGGTGGATGACGAGTGACGTCATTGAACCGTCACTCTGTCAGCTCTAATAACTCACCCTGTCAATTCGCCTAGAACCGAGGACAAACGAGGTAGAATTATGTCGCGTTTGGGAGGCTTCCAGCTCGTATGCAGATGCGAATGTGGGTGAATAATATTTTCTAGAGATGCCAATGGTTAGATTGTTAAGCTAAGAAAACGGAGCATAAGGTGGCGTATGGCCAAAAAAGGAGAAAAATTTACTGTATGCTTAAAGAACATGCTTACATATAAACGCTCGTATCACGAGTTGTCATGGCCTTCGTGAGGTTGTCTATATTGAATTTTATAATTTTCTCGGAAAAGAGCTCCAATGCCCTTAACGCGCAATTATGCTGCAAGAACGTCATGAAGAAGTGACCTGGTCGAGTCGTGCTAACTTACTCTCTTATTTCACCGCGTGGACTACGTAAAATTATGAGTACAGTGCATATAATGCACTGTATGATTAAAAAGAAAAATGAAAAAGCCTTTACCGTGTCTCGTGACATCGTCTCGTTATGAGTATTCGACACGCAATACGCTAAGCCATTTTTGTACTCGAGCATTCTGCCATCTGGCGGGTTTTAGCGAAAAATAAATTTTTATCTTCATCCGATACTGTAGTCTACAGTCCATATCGGTTTGATCTATAAATTGCATCCGGGCATCAATTGTAAACTCTTTACGAAGTGGTGGACTTATAAGTGTTCATAATGTTAATAATGAATTTATCTGTGCATAAAGCAAGTGAGAATTCACCGCTAAGACTGCAGATAATAATGAGCTGTTCGTGTTGTCAGGTGGTTCGTGTCAGGCAGGTTATTCAAAGGAGGAGTTGACTTAGTGTTTGAAGCAACTGCCACTACGCGGCGCTGCCCGCAGTGTCGCAGTGTCCCTCGCGCTGTTCTGTCAGAACTCACGAACCGTCGCCACTATATCCGTCCATATCCTCTCGTAAGGAACAACCCTTACATACATATGTAAACCGCGATAAATTGTCTACGCTTAATTACCGATTGTATTCCCGGATAAACCGTGGGATATATCGTACCTATTGGCCTACCGTTCATTGCTGTCGAGCGGCGGACAAAGGTGGAATTACTTGCGACTGAAAACATAGGCAGAAGTCGAGGAGTTTTACGTGCTCGTGACAATTTCGTGAATTCGCGTCCCCTCGCTCGTATCAGCATCGTCGGGACGCTTGATAAGAGAATAAAGTATCTCGAGGAATAGTTTTTTCGGTGCACGTGACAAGGGAGGGCAGTGATTTATTAAGTTGGCAACTCTCCTGCTTTCCAAGGAACGCTCTACTACAGTGATGTTTGTTTCATGGCATCGCATGTGCGACTCCTTGAACTTTGTCGTCAAATGGGAATTTGGTTCGTGAGTTTTTGAGAATTTTGCCTGTGGTTCTATTTCGTTCCGCTTTTCATTTATCCAGGTAAGACATTGCCGAAAGTGTTTATTACGTTTGCCCATTTGGGTTTAGTCGCAAAATTTATGCTCGCTGATTCTGTAAATTGTCGGCACGTAACAGGCTCGTTTCTAGGTAAAATTTTACTCAGTGTGAAATCTCTCGTGCTCCGACGGTTAATCACACCAGGCACAACCCTGCTCCGACTTTTGTACTTCTTCTTGACTCTCTGCTAATTTAGTCGAATCAATATATTAGCATGGCAGTTGCGTGGCGCGAAAGTTGCGTCTCATTATACAATATTAAAACCCCACCCGCAACCCCTACAATTCTCAAAAAAGTGATCTGTACAGTAAAACGCTATTGTAAAATATCCTAACAATTCTCAGCTCTCGGCACCGAGTATTTACAAAGTACGCATACCTCAAATTCCAGCACGTTTTCGCGAACTGGAATAACAACCCCCTACAGGAGTCCTTGACTACTATATGTACGTTGCTTCCCCCTCCCCCTTCATCCCCTAAAAAATGTCATCGCGCCAACTCACGAAATGCATATCTCCACGCTTCCTTTTAGTATACGCCAAGAAATCAATGCTTACCGTCCGAGTGGCGGGCCACTTGCCAAAATTTACTGACCCACTAGAACGTTCCGATTCCAGTTTACCGCTGGTGCCAACCCCCGTTTTCATCCCCATTGAAAAAAATATTTGAGTCCCAGTAGTCAGTCTCGATTCGCGTTGATCGCATCGTGCCTCCAGCCATCGGCAGTAACAAAAGAGAAAATCTTGGATCACATCATCCCCTAGTTCGACCCTTAGCTTCGTAAAATCCTGCTCACGTCCCAAGGGTGAAATATCCATATAAATTCCGAGGAAGAATACGGATAACGCTTTAAAGATAAGTATGAGAGATAGTAGAAAAGTGTAGTTCAGCACTAGTTTCGTTGAGCATTTATTATAGGATTATAGTATAATTTTCTAAGGGTAGGTTGGGGAGCCACGATGGTCGTAGTCAAGGTCGTAGTCAGGTCTTTAATCAATGAGTGGCGTCCTTGTGCCACAGAGTAGTCAGTGACACATGTGCACCCTGTTCCTCGTGCCAGGTTATTAGAACATGGCGATACATGAGTACAGTGGAGAGAAGGGGTAAGTTTTAAGGGTGTGCCTAGAATTCGTACAAGAATATAAGACGATCCAGCAGTCTCACTGCTTGTGAGTATTGAGAAACGAGGACTCTACGATTGCATGCGACTGTGTATGGGTCGACATACATTATTTCTAAGCAATAGGGGTTGGCTGGTACGTCGCGACGCCAGGCGTCCCTCTCTAACTCGCAAAACCCGCTAGAATCGAGCGTTATGTGCGCCGTCGAGTCCTCGCTGCTTAAATTGCGAACGATCGATGTACCGGGTTCCGTACATCCACCCCCTGTACGAGGGGTTGAATATCGTCAACTTAGTTGAATAGAACAATGGAGAGGGGTGGTAAACACTTTCAGCAATCTTACTGGCCATTTTGTTGTGTAGTTTCCTAAAAACGTCTTAGGGGTTGGTTTTTCTCATTGTGACAATTCACCCCTGCGCCTGTGTGTCATGAAACACATATTTTTTTTTTACAAAAAATTCATTTCCCTCTTCACGCAGTAAGGGTCGACAGGGGGTTGATAATTCCATGAAATAAAATACATGATAGATGAATCTCGTTAGCCAGTGGGATCGATATAGGATTTAATAACTTTATCCACGAAGCAGGACTCGAGTATCCGAATGGTCAAGATCGTTAAGAGGGATTGGCGTAAGTACAACCCCTAATAGGGTCGGAGGGTGCGTGTGACGTAAGAGGAAAGTCTGACGAAGGAAGCGGCCTGAATGCCCTAAATGAGCGATGCTGACGAAGAAGGGCTGACTGGCAGTGTCCAGGGGTTGTCTCGTAAGGGCTGCTGGGATATCGAGAGTGAACTGGGGGCATTAGATAGGGGTGAGTCCTGTGAACTGGCGCCCCACAGTGCAATGAGCGTGGGGGCTGGCAGGGTGGACTCCCCCAGCCCCCAGGACATACGTCTCCTCCATGAGCTGGTCGAGGACCTGTCTAAGGAGCAAGATGAGAAGATTAGACCACGAGCTGAACAGGCAAGTCGACATAACCTATAAAACATCCCCTGAAAATTATTCCTTGCTCCCCCGACCACCCACCCCACCCCACACCTCCCGCCCTCTACTACATTCATATATATTTACACTCGCACCAATTCTCCGCTACCAACCCCCTTTCTTGCCGCCCCCCCCCCCCCCATTCACCCAACACAGCCCTCCCGTACTTTTATATTCTCGAAATCTCGAAAATAGTACACGACCTCCATAACGAGGCCTCTTCTCAGCTTTCCCGTGCGAATAAACGATTTAAACCCATTTACCAAGGGGTGGTACTCGAATAAAAAAAAAATAATAATAATGTAGTAGAATCCACGTGCGCTTAATTTCTCAAGAGCACGTTAAAAAACGACTTGCAGCGAATCTATTTAATGTCAGTCTCTCCTTCTTGACTGAAGTCGTTTGAGGCACACGACCCAACCTAACCTAACCTAATAGCACTAGTGGAGATACGAAAGAGATGTAATCAGTGTTACCTCGATCCCAACACTAATTAGGGTGGCACGATGCTTTTCTATACTAAAGAGACACACGTGCACGTATGTGTAACACACCGGCCGACAGGTACCCTGTCGTAGTAAGTGGGACGATGGGTGGGATGGAGCCGAGCCAATTAGAAAGTCGTTAAAAACGACTGGACAAGGAAGTAACGTAACCCCTCAAGGGATAAAATCCAATATGGTGGATACATTATAGCTTCATAACTGAATATTAAGATGTATAATAACAACATCAACTGTCGATACTCCCAATTAAAATTAATTGGTGAAACGGGTCGACGTTGAAATAATTCATAACTAACGACAACACGTAAATTGTATCGCAATTAGTTTATTATTTCTATACGGTCCCGTATATATTTTTCGTAGAACATTGCGCAATCTCGTACCGAGCTTTTTTCGAGGTTAAGAACAAAAATTCATGTCGTCTCGTATGTTTCTCGTGGTAAAATATATCATCGTACACAACGTAGCATGGGTAAGGTTAGCGCATGCGCCGCTGTCGGCGCTTATCGTTACACCAACTCAAGGGAGCCTGCGCGGATCCTTCTCGCGGGCGTCGGTAGGCGTCGCGGAATCAATAGCGGACACAGGTGGGTCGTCGTCGTAACGCGTACGACCGACGCCGTACTTGTCCTGCTTGCACAAAAAATAATTCCCGTACATCTCGAAGCGTCGCGATTCGACGTAGAAAATACATCCGCGTCGCGACTTGCGGCTTACGGCGTATTTTCATCTAAGCGTCGTTACTTTACTATACACGGTGATAACGAGATAAGGATGACGTCACTGTTAACGACACGTGTGATAATTATTGGTGATAGCGCGAGACTCTGAGCTATTCGGGCTTGTATTATTACGTGTAGTATTATTATTATTGTTGTTGTTGTTGTTGTTGTTGTTGCTGTCTGATATTCACAAATCTACTTGCACGAGAGATGCTAGTTGATCCTTCGTGCAGGGCGTCGGGACGCTTAGCGTCGTTCGGGCTACTACCGAACGAAGACATACATAGGAATTTCCTGTTCACGATTCTTCGGTATTACGAGGTTGAATAAGACGGGAGACGAGAATATTAAGCCGCATTCCTTGCGAACGACATTCGCTTATATATGGACAAAGTCGTGGCACCTGTGGTGAGATAATGTGGAGACGCGGCGCATCTCGAAGTCGTCGAATGGACTCGTCGAGCTGTCCTGGATGCGTGACAAGACTGGGGACGTGAAGAGGCCCGGAAATACGTACGAGAGGATTTTGTTGTTTCGAGAAGAGAAACGAAGTAGAAGGGAAAAAAAATCGAAGACTAAGTGAAGATTCGAACGAAGCTACTTTTTTCGGTTCAGTTCGATCAGAAGATTTTTCAGAGACGTTGTACACGGATATTTGGATGTTTTTGGTTTGAGGCTGGATTAATGGGGGGTTTTTTTTTTTTTTTTTTGGCGTTTCGACAGTCACCACTGTTCGGAAATTAAAATGACTATTGGATAGTCGATGCTCAGGTACACGTAAAAATTTGTGATAATTTTTGAAAATTTTTTCTTTTTTTTTTTTTGACAATTTCACTTTCACGATGTGCAAATCACATTGATAATTATGTATTGACGTTCAATCGAGCTGTGTATTAAATATGAGTTTATCGCTCGGATACTCGTTGCAATGTGTAAATGCGGGTTGTTGATTCATAGCTGCGATATTAAGGAGTGTTTTTTCGAGTCCTTGGGGATGAAATAAGAAGATCGAGGGAAGTTTGAGGGGCTTAACGATAATAATAATAATAAACGTACAAGTATAATAATAACAATAGCAAGAGAGCACCGAGTGATAATTAATCGTTATCCACTGAGAAACACGCGCAATATCGTATCATGTAATGTTGTCTGAGCACTTAACGTTAATTGGTATTATCGTAATTAGCGAAATTTTTTAATTACGCGAATTGAAACGAGTGACCAACACGGACAGTCTACACACACACATATATATATTAATTAAAGGCATTACATAGAGTCGTGACTTAGTATTAGTTGGTGCCAAAGGGGGGTATGGGGGTGATACAACAATAAAAGTCATTAAAATTAATTAAAGACTCAAGTAGGGGTTCGTCTTTGTAAACGGCGAGGTAAATTATTCGAAAATAGTCTTGACGAGCGATAAGGAACAATTGACAGATAATTTACGAATTTCAATTAAGTAATTAACGATTATCATTTTTTATCGGATGACAATCGACCCTTTCGCTACGTACGGATACGAGGAAGTGAAATTTGTATAAATTACGCGAAAAATTTTATGATACATTTTTTGTCGTTCGTTGCGCAAAATTATTTGGTAGAAAAATTGTATTGATTTTTTTTTTTCTTTCTTTTTAAAGAATTTCTAAGGAGCTGAGTGGGGTTGGTTTAAGCGTGGAAAGTGGTGGCTTTTGAGAGGATTGGCTTTTCACGTCCAAAGTACGGGGTCAAAGGTCAGGTGGGAGGTATATAATAATAATAATAATAATAATAATACGAAGGGATGAAATCGTTAAGATTTCGAGACTGAATAATCAGAAAGTCATCTTTTTGAAACTCGACTGAGACTGTCGTCGTGTTCCATCCACTAATTATTAATTATTATTGTCGATAATTGCTGATAATCACTAAGACTACCGATCTCTGTATTCGACGCGTCCTTATCAACGTCCGAATGGGTTAAGTCAAATTTTTGTCCCTTCCGCCCTCGACTCTTTCGACACGTCAGTTTATATTTTATATCAATTTTTACGCGAGCAAAACTTTTTCTGTCACCCCTTTGCCTTTTCCGACAATTTTATTGTGACACCGATAACGCTATTGATATCGGGTATCGATTATTGAAAATGTATCGATCCTCGTTTGATCCGAGTCAGTCCCAAGATTTGGGACTCGGGCTACTCTGAATAGGATACGTGAGAAAAGTGGCGACGGATAAGAGAGCAGACATAAGCGATAAAGGAGATAAGAGTAAAAGCGCACAAAACAAGAGAAATTTGACGTAATTGACAAATATCCGTTGACAAGTCGGCCGGAAGTTAGAAAGGAAAAAGATACCACTGTCTTTCGAAGTAGATAGGAACGTCGAGTGAATAAGAAACGGAAGTGAGAAGAGGAGAAGGAAAAAAGGGGTGAAAAAGAGTGAGAGGGGGGATTTCGGAATCCCCGTGTCGGAATCACATCAAGATTCAGCTGTTCAAGGAGAAGTTGTCCAAGACTCAGCCTCCGGGAACCTCGAAGGAGGAGATCGCCCTGAGGACAGTCAAGGATCGTCCGGAGGCTGACTCCGGGACCAGAGATCGTTTACCACCGCCAGTGATAATAAGACGTAAGCAAATTTACCTGAAGTCAAGAAGCAACCAGGATCACGAGAAAGAGGATGCTGCGAGCTTGACCAAGGACAATCAAAATCAGTCACGAGGACAAGCGTCTTCTCGACGGGCCTCCAGGAACTTCCTGGCTAGACGTATAGGCACGTCAACCGGATACGGTGCCAGGAGTAGCGAGAGCACGTCCTCGGACTTCCTCGAGAGCGAGGTCTCCTCCGAGGAGAAGGACACTCTTCTCGAAGTATTCCGGAAGTCGACAGAGAATTCCGTGAAGGATCGTTTTTCCGGTGGCAAACTATTGAGCCTCGTTGAAAAGGCTTCGTCATCCTTGACAAGAAGAACGTCCAGGGTGCTGGAGGATCATAGCCTTGACTCGACAGACAGTCAACAACGTCGTCCACAAGAGTACCAGACCTACCAGGAAGTCTCAACTGGGATAGTGGAGTCGTCCTCACTTACCAGGAAGCCATCATCGGCCCCTACGACCTTATCTCTCAGTAGGAAGCTCACTTCCTGGAGGAAGGAGAGCAAGGATCTCCTGGTGAAGTCGGTGTCGTCCGCCAACACGCTCGCCCCGACCACGATGACCTGCATCAAGTGCCCACGAGTAATGTCGGAGCATCTCTTGGAGCAGCTGGAGGTACCCGTCACGCCAACTGTGCTTGGTGCCCTTAGGGTCAAGAGTGGTTCACTTCGAGAAGGTGAACGACCAGATAGGTTGACTGACGTACCGAGGCAACGTTGGAGCAGCGTACGTGTACGGGGTGGAAGTACCAAGAGTCTTCTTCTAGAGAATGGCGGTCCCCAGGCGGCACCTTTGAAGGGTGCCATACGCAAAGAGGTATATTAAACACGTGAAGCTACAAAGAGAGACTTGACGTTTATAGTAAAGAATTATACCGCGCGAATAACCATTATGTTATGTTAAATCAAGCTAGGGACTTTTCGTTCTATACGCATACTACTTTTGCGACTCTCATCCACTCTAGCTATAGAGAAAATCCTAGGGACTTTATCGCTGAAGCTATTCAGTGACTTTCTATAGTTCTCGGCATGCGCGCGCATCCCTGTGCTCGTCTCTGTTTTTAGACTCAGAAAGTGCACTCACCGACTCTACTGTTCATTTCGAAAACATACTTACTAGCCGTTATTGATAACCGGCACTGTATACGATCCCAGGGAATTTTCAATCGATTATTTTTCTTAGTTCTTCCAAGGAAATAACCTGGATCTTATGGCTCTGCTATTCCTGTTTACATCCTAGATGTCTAATGGAGTCGTATGTTGATTGATACACCATACGAGTCTATTAGGGCGTCCCTGCGTTACGCCATTTTGAATTTGTGTTATTTACCCGCCACTACGAAAAAATATATATTTTCTACTATATTTCACCTATGACGTTTTTTTTTTTTTTTCTCTCTGCATCTCGTCGCTGATTTTTATTCGTACATGCGTGTACACATTCGCCCCCTATTTATGCAATTTGCACGTATGGCAGTGGCCTGAATACACATGTCGTATTAACGGAGCCGATTATATTTAATGGTTTTGGGAAATCGTCAAACGTTTATTTGTTATTTCACAAAACACGAAAGAAAACGCTCGCGGCACGCGTGTGAACTGTGGTAAGCAGAAAACATCAGTCACGAAAATTGGCAACATGAAAATATTCCATGACATAGGAAGCACAAAAGAATTTTACGCGTTCGATGATAATATATATTATTTTCAGTGTTACGTACGTCTGTCTCTCTCGTAAGCACGTTAAAGCCCATAAGGCTCTCTCTCGCGCACTCACGGCAGGTATAGCAAATTGAAAAATTCGAAAGGCCTCTTCTCGGACCTTCACTGAAAAGTCTATCGCTATTCAAATTCGTAAGAGATGCTTGCCAAAGAGCAATGGCACTGAAGGGGATGCACGGCAAGTGGCTTGATGAATGAAATTCCAATGTTTGAATAATCAACTGCATTTCAGTTGGCAGTATATATGCGGTCTGTACATAAGTCATTAGGAACAGTGCACAGTTTATTTTTCCTTGAGAATTTCACGAGGTATCGTATTTATATGCTGCGTTCGAATATTTTCTGATTTACGCTCTCGTCCCGTTCTCTTTATCCTTTTCTTTTTCATTCCGCGTCCTTCTCTATGTCTCTTTTCTTTTATTACCCTCGTCCTATTTTTGTATTTTAGTGCTCGACTTTTACTACCGGACTGCCGGATATCCTCGTGACGGTTACATTCGGGTTCGGTAAGCGACGCGGTCGTTCGACGTCCGCGTGGACGGACTGATGTTTTTGGAAAAGCCTCGTAGTTCGCGCGGCCGCGGAAAGCTCCGCAAGCGTAAACGCAGCGGCAACACGTTTAGTATAGCCGCGCGCTCACACTGGAACAGCCAGATAGACTCGGGGACTTTTTTCCGTTCGAAAATAGAACTCGAGACTTGAGATTATCGGGATTGTTCTCGGGATGGTTGGCGTGGTGCGAAATTTTCTTTTGATTCGTAGATAAAAATTATTATTATTTTTTTTTTTTACCACCACCTATGTGAGAACTTCCGGTTTCGTTGCCATGCGCGCGCACTCGAAGCTCGCACAGTGTTTTTTTTTTTTATTTCGAACCTTTTCTCGATCGTGATTCGCGAATGTGCTTTTTGAAAATTCCAAAGAAATATTTTAAAAATGACAGTATGTTTATCTGTCAGGATATTTTATTATGGCGAACACGTACACGACTATTTGAATGGGAGAATTTGTATATCTTTTGCTCGGGTGTCACGTGCAACCATTTATCTTCGTTATGCATAATTTTCATTCTGTTTTATTGGCGTCGGCCTGATTCACGGTGAAATTGCATTCTTTTGATTTTTTTTTTTCTTTTCTCATTTTTTCGCACGAGTCTCAGAACTCGCATCTGCGTGGTTGCCAAAAGCGAGAAAGCCGCCGCGTACAGGAGGGTTAGGCTGGTGTTGAAGATCCAACGCGACTACGGTCGCACGAGAATGACTTTGGAATTTCTCGTGAAAATGTCGATGGCGCTCGTCCGATCATACTTTCGCAAAAGCAAGAGGCAAAACTTTGGCGCCGCACTGTCTACGGTAATCAATGTTTGTATCTATTGTCTACTGGATATAACCAAACGGCTTCAGATTACACACTGTCAACTAATCATTAGATCCTATTACCTTTGACCCACCACGTGCCCACTTTTCACACACGTATCAACGTACGCAGATACACGCATGTTGAATTACTTGACATACGTAACTATTACGTCGAGTCAAGTTAAGGGATGATCGAAATGTAAAAAAAATTTGGTATTTAAGCATATACAGTGCAGAAATAATATCTACCCTTAAAAGTGAACTTTTCTCCGATACCTCGAAATCATTTGTCTTCCTTGAAAAATATTTTCTTACGACTTCTGGAAATGCCGGTTAAACGCTAAGGGCTGAAAGCTGAGGGTAGGGGTGAAGTTAGGGGATGATAAAGAAAAATCCCACCAAGTATTATTAGTCAAGATTAGAAACTTCCGAAAGCGTTTCTTATTGGGATAGGTGAGGTTGCGAACGCCTATTAGGGTAATAGGGTTTGTCTTCACCACGAATAGGATCAGCGCGAAATATGGCTGAAAGGGTGTGGTGTACTTTGAGTACCTTGTCCTATAGGTACAAGACACCCCCAGCCAATCGAACATCATCCGCAATGCATCAGTGTTGAGCGAACAGCCAGTCTGTTCTGTTCATCCCTCGTGTTCATAGGCTGACGGGTTTTGTTTTTGTCGCTATGTCAGTCACAGTGGAGACGTATACTGCGATTGGGCCTAAAGTAGGACGCAATTTCATGTGGGTTGAACCATAATGAAATTCCCGTAAGGATCTCGTCAAATAGTATGGCAACGTCGTAGTCATCATTGGTTGACAGTGTTCAGAAAAATTAGTAAACATCGAACACTCGAGTGTCTACTGTATGGTGTTCAGCAATGTTCACTCTACTTGATCATGAGTAGACAAATAGCAATAGGATATTTATTGGAGTTGGTCGCTCGTGTTCTTCGCGTGAACACGCACTCAAAAATGGTAAGTTAAACTCGCGCGTTTGTCCTTCGTCGTACGAAACGTGATGTTCGCGATTCTCGAAGACACGAATGAAATAATAAAAATCGTAAGTCTAGCCACAGGTCGTGAAGGAATGAGCGTCGACATTTTGAAGTCACTATGATCTTACGAACGTGTGAAAATTTTGACACGGGGAATCCCTTAAATCTGAATTGAATAATTTTTCGAAATTTCATCTCTCCTACTTCCAGGTACTGTCGCTTGGCGCTGACGTCCTTCCGGAATACAAGCTACAATCGCCCCAGATCCACAAATGGACCATTCTGCATTACTCGCCGTTCAAGGCCGTCTGGGATTGGATTATTTTATTGCTCGTGATGTACACCGCCATCTTCACCCCGTACGTCGCAGCCTTTCTCCTCTCGGAGCCGGACTACAATATGAGAAAGACCAAGAAATATAGCGAGGATCCGATAATCATAATAGATCTCATCGGTAAGCCGAACGATGGAAAGACAAGGGAAAGATAAGAAAGTTGCATGATAAGCAAAAAAAAAAAAAAGAAAAATGTTGCGACGACGAGAAGGACGGATTTTATAATAAGTTTTTGTCTTCGGAGAAAATTGGCGGGAAATTATGAAAATCTTTAATATCTCAAAATTCATTATCTCCATTACAGTCGACGTCACATTCGTCGTGGACATACTTATCAACTTTCGGACAACCTTTGTCAATGAAAATGACGAAGTTGTCTCGCATCCTATGCAGATAGCCGTCCATTACCTCAAAGGGTGGTTCATCATCGACCTGGTGGCCGCCATACCTTTCGACCTTCTTCTAGTCGGCTCAGACACGGACGAGGTAGGAAATCTACAATACGTATTCTGTGTTACCTACTTTTTGTTTTGACAATTCCAAAAGAAATTAAGGTTATGGGGTCGTTTCGATGGAATCTTCATAACTTTTTTTACCCTGAGCGTTCTGGAATCTCTTTGTTTTTCTCTTTGTCTCTCCACTTTGGTTGGCTACGCTGCTCAGATACACGGCCACCTTGAGACTTGTCAATTCCCATCGGGACGACCCGGTGAGCGTAAAGATACGTCAATTCTAGATTAATCGATGTTTAGTTGGTAAGCCCGACATACAATTATTTATTACTAGGTTTTGACATGCCGATACCCAAAGATATTATTATATGTGTCCATAGATATATTATGTGTCTCTACTATATTGATCGGATTGGCGCTTTATTAATTTGTCACCTTAATTTTATCTCACTGTGTCTCTCTCTCTCTCTCTCTCTTTCTCTCTCTCTCTCTCTCTCTCTCTCTCTCTCTCTCTCTCTCTCTATACGTATATAATAATATCTTTCTTTCTCTGTCTCTTTTGGTTACTCTCAGTCTCAGTCTTCCTCCCTCGTTACCCTACCCACCCACCAACCTCAATCCCTCGCTCTCAGTCTGTCATTCTTTGTCTCTGGGATCGATCGACATTTCATCACCCCGCGATTCCCACAGCTGGAAGAAATGAAAAAAAGAAGCAAGAAAAGTGAACTAAGCCAATGAAATTACGATCGATCGATTTCATTTTTATTTGCAATTACCGTGAGTGAAAATCTTTTGAGTATTCGTTCCCTTCTGTCTTTACGGATCGTTGATGTGAGATAGGAACGAAAATCCTGAAAGACGAAAAAAAAAAAAAAAAAAAGATACGGGAAGGGAAGAAAACATCGAATTGACGATCGATCTGTCTTTGCGCCTTTATTATAGCTGTGGTTCAGTTTTTTTTTTTTTTTTTTTTTAATTTTCCTCTCTTGTTGCGTACACGAAACAGTATGAAATTAAATATGGGCCTCTTTTTCTTTATCCTTTTTTGGCTTTTTTTTCCATATAATAACGTTTCTCTTCAATTTTCTGTGTATCTTTGCTCGTACTGTCGTCGAATCTTCTTTCTTTTTGGATTTTCGTTTTTATCCTCCAGTCTCTTGGTGTCGTCTCGCGCCTATCCTCCCTGGTCACCGAATTTGAAAATTTTTTAATCTAGCCCCCCTCCCCCCCTCTCTAGCCCCCCAATCCAATCCCCTTCTTTCGTATTGCGTTGCTACGTTGTTCTTTGTTTTTTTTTTTTTCTGTTTTCTCTTCTTCTGGCCATTCCCACGTGCTAGCAATGCCGAGTAATGGCGGTCGTGGGGGGGTAATGACAAAAATGAAATTACAGTATAAAATATTAAAGTCGTACGTTACAACGGGCGGGTGAAAATGGTGGGAAATATGGACGGACGAAAGAATTAAAAAAAAAAAAAAAAAACGAAAAGGAATCGAAGATGAAATGAAAAAGAGACTACGAAAGACTCGATATTGTGAGAGTTACGATGGAACGGTTAGATTAATTGATGGGCGAACGATGCCGCATTCAAATATGGAATGATCGAACTTGAAAGAGAATTTTAATCGCAAGTTTTACGTTTCCGTAGCTCGGCTTGGACAAGGATGAGGTTAGTTGACACAGCCTGAAGTTTTCAACGCAGATTTGATAACAACCGATTTTTATACCGTAAAACCACCAGCCAACAAACTTCTTTTGCTCTCTTTCTCTTTCTACTTCTATTTCACTTCTCTCTTCTCTCTCTTCTCTTCATTAAACTTTTTTTTTACTTTACTCTGCTTTTGTCCATTTATTATGATTTCTGATTTTACGAGTTTTTTTTTTTTCATTTTCAAACTCTTTCTCTCTCTCTCACTCACACACACACACACGAGCACAAATTATTATTTTCTTTCTCTTTCTCTTTTAATCTATCTCCGATCTGTCTATTGCTCCCTCTCTTTTTCTATCTTTTTTGTAATATATATACACACACGCAAACACACACACTTCTCTTTCTCAAGTATAAGCTTACACCACCACCACCACTACTACTACTATCATTACCATCACTACTACCACCTCCACCGTCACTACCACTAATCCACCTTACACCAGTTTCAAATAATTTTTGCACTGTTCTGTCCAATTTGCATTACGAGTGCCGTCTTTTTTGCGAATTATCAAATTAATCGAAATTCAGGTAAAAATCGAAAATACACATGGAATGATGTAAAGGAAAATTAGAAAGAAGGACGAACGACGGGCATCGATAAGACGTTTGAGAATACGATGATGAAATATAAAAATTAATAAGATCAGGGACACACGATTAATCGAAACACATGATACACACGGACACGAGAGGAACGAGGCAAAGAAATTGAAGTTACAAAGTCAAAATTGAAAGGAACGATGAAAAAATGAATGCGAATCTATACAATCGGTGTATCCAACGACGATAATACGTAAAACGCGCTCTCTCATTGTAAGCAGTTGAAAAGCTTTTTTGATGATAAAATTTTAATAAGAGTCCAACCCCACGAATTTAGCGCGATACGTTTTCTGTTTTTTTTTTTTTTCTTTTTTTCAATTTCTATTTAATTGCCACATAACGGTAGTTTCATCGATCTTACGTTTTCATTGCTTTCTATTCTTCTTTTGCTTCTCTCCTATTTATTTTTTAAATCTATTTCATTTGCCTTCATCTAAGATTTTCTTCTTTTTGGGCCCTTCGTATTTTTCTTTATTTTCTTTTTAACTCTTTTCGTCTTACGTACGGACTATTGTGCGTTACAGTCATTCCTGTACGAGGAAGCTGTTCAGTCTTAGTGCATAAAAAAAATATTGAAACTGATCATTTCGATTAAGTGAATGAGGAAGCAAATTATATTTTTTGAAAATTCGTTGATTCTTTTTTTTTTTACATTTTCTGTGTCTTATCTGCCTAGCTCTTTTTATGCATCAGCGTATTTTTGAATGTGTATATAATATATGATCAATGCGCTTCGAGTGATTAATTATATTAATATACGTGTCTATGTACAGTATTTTATATGTATACTTATATACATGACCACGTAGATATATGCATACTGTATATATCAATCGCTTGAATTTGTCGCTTTCTTCTTTATCCTGTGACATTGTAATTTTTCGTAATTACGTGATTAAGTATTTTTTTTTTTTTTTTTATAAAAATAGAACGTTTTTTTATCCAAATAAACGATTTGCCGCTGATTGGGATGCTGAAAGCTAGTTACGTTTTGCGCATGACTCGTTTGAACAATTAAAATTTGACGTCGGCTAACACGGTACCGTGTGTACTTTTTCTTCTTTACTTAGACAGTAGTGGTTTCTTTTTCCCGAGTTATAATTAATTACTGTCAAAAGGTTAACGGTCCGTATCTCGCCCACGAAACAGTAGTGAACGCTTCTTCGAAGATTGCAATTTTTTTTTTTTTTCAATTCGAAATACAATTCGCACATTTTCTTTTTTTCTTTTCTATGGTCGCGTCATTCATGTACATTGTTATCGTTCACGTCTCCTCGTGGCGCGAATTTCGGATACTGCGTTTGGACGGCTCAGCGCGTCGCGTCGCGATTTAGAAAGGACAAAAGTCGGCACCTTCTTTCCAGACGACGACGCTCATGGGCCTCCTGAAGACTGCACGTCTACTGCGACTCGTTAGGGTGGCGAGGAAGATCGACAGATACAGTGAATACGGGGCTGCTGTTTTGTTGTTGCTGATGGCCTCCTTCGCTCTCATTGCACACTGGATGGCCTGCATCTGGTAAGTTCATGGGGCTTAATTATTATTATTGAAAAGTAATCAGTATTGCTCATAGAGAAGGTACGAAGCTCATAAATGATGATTTTCACGTCTCTTTGACAGTTACAAAAAATGTTCCTCGAGTACTCGAAAGGGCACTCTTTGAAATTTTGATTGACGATAATAGTAATTAATTAACAAAGTTTGCCAAGATGCTGACTAATTAATTCATTCGTTGTACCTGGAGCCTTTTGTTCTTCGAGGTAATGAGATCTGCAAATAAGTCTTCTGCTAAAAGCGTGTCTTTGTTAGCTTGATGTATATCCGCTTCTTGAGTATTCATATAATTTTTCGTTCAAATATATGCGTACTTTGTTGAGTGTGTTTTATTGTTTTATTTAAAGGTACGCCATAGGGAATGCAGAGAGGCCGAATCTTGAGAGTAAAGTTGGCTGGCTCGACATCCTTGCCAACGACACGCATCAGTTTTATTCACATAATAATACCGGTGGACCCAGTATTAAGGTATTTATTTGGATGTTGCTATTGATTATTTTATTGAATTAATCTTGAAGATTGAGAAAGAATTTTCATAATTTATTATTGTGTGTTTTTTTTTTTTGGTTGATTTAGAGTCGCTACATCACTGCACTGTACTTCACCTTCAGCAGTTTGACGTCAGTAGGTTTTGGAAACGTGGCGCCCAATACGGATTCCGAAAAGATATTTACAATAATCGTGATGCTAATAGGATGTGAGTAACCTGATATTAAAAAAAAATTCAAAAAGATTGGACTGAAATGTTCTAATTTTATATATTCTACTTTTTTTTGCAGCTCTCATGTATGCCAGTATTTTTGGCAACGTGTCCGCCATCATTCAACGCTTGTACAGCGGCACGGCAAGGTATCACACGCAGATGCTGCGCGTGCGAGAGTTCATAAGATTTCATCAGATACCAAATCCACTGCGCCAGAGATTGGAGGAATATTTTCAACACGCGTGGACGTACACTAATGGGATCGACATGAATAGCGTCCTGAAAGGGTTTCCAGAATGTCTTCAGGCAGACATCTGTTTACATCTAAACAGAAACTTGTTAAAGAATTGTACAGCATTTCATGGTGTCAGTCCAGGTTGTCTAAGGTAAGGAAAACAATGAAAGATCAAAAGTTACAGTGAAATTTGAGGTTATGTCATCTAATCGCCTCTTGTGTCTTTACAGAGTCTTGTCTTTGAAATTCAAAACTACTCATGCGCCACCTGGCGACACTCTGGTGCATCGTGGTGACGTCTTGACGTCCCTCTACTTTATATCCCGTGGGAGCATTGAAATTCTTAAAGATAATATCGTAATGGCGATTCTGGGAAAGGACGATATATTTGGAGAAAATCCATGCATTTATCCGACAGTGGGTAAATCGTCGTGCAACGTTCGCGCCCTGACTTCTTGCGACCTCCATAAAATTCACAGGGATGATCTCCTGGACGTACTCGCTCTCTATCCTGAGTTTGCAAATCACTTTAGTCAAAATTTGGAAATCACCTTTAATATGAGAGACGTGAGTTTCTGTCTGGATGGTGTGAATTTTTGTTTTATTTATTTTATTTAACGTGACTTTTTTAATATATTTTTGGAACAATTAGGAGGAGCAGGCTGGGGTTGATCCCATGTCGGCCAGATTCCCAGTCAGCACACCGACTGACGTCGATGTCGACGCCAGGAGATTCGCCTTCCGTCCACCAAGATATCGCCGAGCTCCTGGCAGCGGTCCTGGAACAAATTTAGTGTCGGCTGGTCGAGAGGATTCACTTCAGGACGATCAGGACGATTAGTAATTATTGCTTCTCGTTACTTATGTCTTCTCATACAATGCTCGCAGTTAATAATTTGCCACTTAAATCCATAGTGATAAGGGTAGCGGACACGGCATACTGGAATTGAACACTGATAAAGCTGGCCAGGATGTGACGCCATTGAATTTAGAATTTGACGAGCCAAAGCAGCGAAGTTCGACTCTGAATTCCATAACAGGTAAAACAGACATTACATTAGGTCAAAAGACAAAGCAACCAAAAAGATGTTTTAAAGGGATTTCTAAAAAATTTCCTTTCTCTTTCCTTCTTTTTGTCTTTGTTACCTGTATGAGGAATGAATTACCGTGCACGATTATGTAATTATAGAATCATGACTATTAATCAATTCGGATATATCACACTCATTATACATCACGATATAGCTTTGTAAAAAAAAAAACTGATTCGCGTTTCTTTTTAAATTCCATTCCCTTTATTCTGCTTCAATGTAGCTCATTGTACATTTTGAATTGTTGAATTGGTCAGCTTTCTACTAATCACTAATGTACTTATTACACTGAATGGAGTGTGCATAATTTTTTCAAATTTCGCTTTTGCTTTTACCCCTTGCGTTTGTGTTTGTATCCCGGTTCGTTAACACCTTGAAACCTGGTTGTTCAGGCATGCTAACCCATCTCAAGCGCAGCATTCCGGATCTACGTCAGCACAAGATTCATCTTCAGCCATTGACCAGTCACGACTACCTCGCCAAGCAGAGTGAGTACTCGTCAAGGAGTTCCGGTCTCCTGGTCGAGCTTAAATCATCTCCTTGGAGGAAGTGAATTAATTCGTCCCTATTTTTTGGAATACCATGAATAACCAAAAAGGAGAAAGAGAACTGAATGATTTTGAATATAATAAATTAAAACAAAACCCGGGGTAGTCGTAATAGTTGACCATCAGGAAGGACTAAAGTTATACCAAAGACAGGGATTTCACAGCTCTAAATCCTAGAGACTCGAAGCTTTTGATCGCACGTAGAATGTAAATAAGCCGAAGAAAGGAAAAACTAGATTATTCATTTGTACATAAACCATTGTCGATTCGTGAGTAGATCGAAGGAACTAGAAACTGAATTTTCCCTCAGTGACGACGCCACTTACAAGGCCGGGGCGTCGAAGTTCGGCCGCCGGCGAGAGCTGTCTTAGTCACAACGTGGTGCATCCTGCCTCGACCACATCCAGTCACTACACAACCCCTTCACCTCCTCAGCATCCTCACTCACATGGTGAGTCCTGGCACATACATTACATACATACATAAAGGTATAGTCCTTCCTGAGTACATTGATTGAGATAATTTGAAAGAGATTTTAGATGAAGAGGAAACAAGAAAGTGTTTCTTTACTTTGGCACAGGATGACCTTATCGTAATTCATTTTTCAGGAGACTTCCAAAGTGGTCCTGGTCGACCCTTGGATGAGATAAATGCCAGGATAGATCAGCTCTCGCGACAGGTTTCGTCCCTGGAACATTCCATGGCTGGAGACATCAGACTGATCCTGGCCCTTTTGCAACAGACTCTTAATTCCTCTAGGGAGAGTTCGAGTATAGAAATGATGCCAGGTACCGCGCCTACAGGTACTGCTAGACTTTCTGGTAGACCTCCAGCACTTGTACAGAGATCAGCCAGTGAACCTCAACCACCTACGGTACCGCCATCTACTAGTAGTAATGGGAATGGAAAGGTACAGCCCAGCACATCTCATGGATTGTTCAGGTAAGCTATTATTTTCTGCTTTCAGATTTATTCATCGCAATGAGACTTTGTTAATAAGGAGGCTCAAGATATTAATCTTTTAATTTTGTGCAAAAGTTTTCTTTCAAAATCTCTGGATCAGTTGCATTTGATTTCGGCCTCTTTCGTTTTGGAGAGGTTCGACGTTTTTCGAAGGTGACAGGGGGGACCCCCTTTTGAATTTGTTTCCTCGTTATGTTGCTAGTGTCTTTAATTGATAGACTATGTGCTTGTTAATTTATAAAATTGTATTTACACATCAATTTACGTTGTAGTTTCTTTGTACGAGCAAAATTCTTACAGTTTGGGCTTGTAGTAACGTTCCACGTATGTTAAAAAATTTTCATGACGTAAGAGCTCCAGCACCCTGTAAACTTTATTCGGTATTCGTGGTAAATTATTGATTGGAGACAATGAAATATCCTCCTTAGGATTTATATTGCGTTTTTTATTCGAACCCTTTGACTTTCTTATTTCCTTTCTTTTCGACACCCAATGATTCTTACTTGAAAAAGACCGTTTCAGGTCGTTTCCAAATACCTTAATGTTTTTCTCAATTTTGGAATCTTCTCTTGGCACATTCTGACTTCTTCAAGCAATAACAAGAATTCGATTGAACCGAGTCAAGGACAAAATAGTGAAAACATACTTGGATTTTTGAGATTCTTCAAAGACTTCCTCGTCATTCCCATTCTGAGTTTCATTCTGCTCGAAACTTCCTAACTCGCAAAGGAATTCGTCGCAGGATTTTTGATTTGGTTCTGAATTCATAATTCCAAGAAAGGAGACAATTATCAATGAATAATATACGAAAACAACCTTATCGCGCAACTTTACAATTTAGCTGTAGCTAGAAACAAAATCCTACGATAATAAAAATCTGAAAACAAATCCTCATATGTCGAGTGCAACCAGACTGGCTACGGATTATTGCCCTCGCTTTTTCCATAAACGCCATACCTACTTGTTAATAAAAAATCTAAACTACAATTTCTTAATCCATGACTATACTGATTCCTCAAACTGAATATTTAGGCCACCGACAAGAGAGCCAACATCAACCTCATCAGGAGCCTCGCGTTTGACAGTGACATCAGACACGTCAGCCTTAGCAACAGCATTACAGACAGCCTTGAATAGCAGATCGGCGCCCACGAGATCTCAAAGTCAGCCAGTAGACTTGGCAGTGCCGTCAAATAATCAACAAGCACATCAGCCCCACGCATGGCATAGCCAGCCAGCAGCATTCAGAAGGGGAGAGTTCAGAACGGGGTGAGTATTAAAGATGAACGAATATCCGTAATTTCATTAAGCATACAGTTACGAGTAAGCATATTGCAGTGGTGATATATAACTTGTTTCTTCTTCATCGTATAGATACACGTCGTTCAATAAACGTTCAGAGGCGGAAACGGAGGATCCTTGGAGTTGCGCAATGGTGGTGTCAGAGCGCGCATACGCACAGCGTCCACGAAGCGGGGATTCCCGAAAAGACACAACGAATCATCGTGGATCCACCGAACTGCAGCGCAACGAAGGTCGGCAGACAGATAGCCAGGGTGGACCTGGTGGACGACAGGAGTCTTCACGACAGATCAGCGACGACATGTCTTGGGAATTTACAATAAATGAAGCGCCAATAGCCAGGTTGGAATCCTTGGATGAACTTGATCAGGATCATGGCAGTTAAGGGATGCTGGCTGTGATCATACTTATGGGAATAAATGTTTTATCGTGGCGCCATCTTGCGACATAAAAATTGCGACAAATCGGTCGTTTGACGACAAAATAATGTGCGCCCGACGGAATAATGCGAGGGTCAGTCGAAGTTTCTATCCCGTGGATTATATGGCGTTCTTATGCTCTCCACAAACAACTTCCCTTGGGTAATTTCTTTAAGGCGACTGATTCTTACGGGATTATAAATATAACCGAATTTGGCTGACTATCGTTCGATCATATCAACGGGACGAGCACGCGGACGTGCTGGTATTGATGTAGGAAAAATTTTCGGGACTCGTTTGAATTGCCTGGGGATAGATTTTTCTACAATGAAGTACCAAGGAGAAAATAAGAAAAAAAGATTACTAAGAATCAATGTATAAGAATAGGGACGAGAATATATAAAGGATGCCGATCGTTTTCTTCCTTTCTTTCTTTTCCCTTTTTTTCTTTCTCTACTGTTTCATCTCGTTCTTTCTCTTTCGTTGTTTTAATAGGCGGGGGAATAGCTCTAGCACTAAAATAACACGCGCTCACTCGCGTTACATGTCCACGGACTTGCGCGTGTGTCTAGATTGCAATCAAGTTAGACAAGCAAAAAGGAATAGAGATTCACTGACATAAATATATAGATATCAACTATTGTATGTGCTACAGAACGTATACACGGAATAACGTTTCATGAAGATGGCGGAAAGAGGGGATAGGATATTATTTTTATTTACTGTCATAAGTTGGCATCGATGGCTAAGAGACCGGAAGTGTATTTCGACGTATGATAGTTATGATGCATTTTCGTCTGCATTTTTTCTCTTGAGAACCAAAATATTCTTGACTGTCAACGCGTAGCTCATTTTCTCGTCTGAAACTCGATAGGAAGAAAGAGAAAGAAAGAAAAATACCAATCCTTTTGAACTAATGCTTTTTATTGGTCGTAGGTATACAGCCATTTTTAATAAATATAAAACATTAAAAAAACAAAGGAAAAGATTTAAACGATAAATCGAGAATCAACGTATAAAGACAAGCACGATGCTACTGGTTGAAAGCTCTGTCGCTCTTTATCTTTTTTTTTTATTTTTTTCTCTTTTCCACTACATTCACAACCAGACCGAGAGCTCTACGGTGTGCGATACTTACATAGACGCGTACAATAACGTAAAGGAAAATGAAAAATCAGTTAAGGAAACAGCTGAGTATTTAATGACTGAAGAGAGTAACGAGCAGCGTTAATTAAATGCTAAACTGAAGTAGTAGAGACAGAAGTGAAAGAAAAAAACAAAAAATAAAAAATAACCGTAATTTTGAAAAAATTAGGGCTGCTTCTATTACGCGAACGTAGAAAACCTTTTTACGGTTATACACAAGTACCCGTGCGTTATTCAATTGATATTATTAATTATTATTAGCGGCACGATCGCAAGACATGTCTGCGTCTTACGATGAATTGTAGCGTGTTTGAGGGCGCGAAAATTTGAAATTCTCGAAGTTTGTCCAGGATTGTACGTGTATTGTATGGATCGAGAGATGGGAGCGAATGAGAAAGAATGAGGGCTGGAGCGTGTTACGAATGGAGTGAAATAATACCGACGATATATGCCTACGCAATAATATATATATATATACACACGTAAATTGTACAATTTTTTACACAATATCTCGAATTTTACTCGTACATATACTGTTGATATTTGGCTTTCTTTTTTTCTTATTTAGTCGACGCTCTTATTCGATTTGTAAATCTTCTCATCCGAACTGAGTTTTATCCTGGAACCGTAATTAGTAACAATTAAAAGTTTTTAATCTCGTTGTAATAAAAGCGATTCTTATTAACTGCGACGGGGTCGTACGCGAATCGATCCAATCCAAGCCGTTTGCGATTCGGCCAGTCAATTTTCTTCATGGAATATTATATTTGCATCTTCGTCCGTTGTTGTTGTTGTTGTTACTCTTGTTATTGTTGACTCTATTTTACTATTCTTCTTTTTTTCTCCCTTATTTGTCTGTTTTCTTATTATTGCGCTCTTCATTCTTGTCAGCTTTTTCAAAACTGTCGTCTTTGATTTTTTGTCACATCAATTTTTCGAGATTTTATTACCGGAGCGGATTCGTCACGCGAAACTGCTGATTGATGTATGTAAAAAATATTTAAAAAAAAAGAATGCAAAATTGTTCAACTTACAAAAATAAATGTTTAAATTCAAAGAAGCGACACGCGCTGATCGACGCCGACGTCCCCGATCGCGTCCCCTTAATTTTTGCTCAGTATTTTAGGATGTAATTAATAAATGAATGACATTCGATATATAACGATAATCTAGTCACTAATGAGAAACGCTGACAGCTTACTTACGAATAGGCAATTTATTATTATCATCATTATTATTGTTATTATTATCGTTATAATTATTAGCATTAATTACTATAGTGTTCACGCGGTAAGGGTAGGACGGTGAAACTGATGAGAAGGACAGAGACGAAAAATCGGGTTTCGATTAAAAAAGAATGTACGCTAATGAAAAAGACAAAACACTGTCACTGGCTAAATCATAACTTTCAGATTTTCTTTTTTCTACTTCTCTCGAGAAATGGATAGAAGGTAGAATCAAAAGTAACGTAGCGCCATAAAAAATTTCGAATTTGAATTTTTCATCGACTAAAGATTGGGAAGAAACGATCTTTTATCGATATTCTTCATTTTTCTTCAGCTGCACGCTTCTGTCAGCCAATGGCAATGAGATGATGGAAAAAAGGAAATATTGAAAAAAATGCTATTACGACATGACTCCGTTAATCGTATCAAGGAGATTTTTTCCACTTTGTTTTCCACTCATCGAAGAGCCCGTAATTTAATAATAGCGCAAAAGAAAGTACAGCCACGTTAGGGGCGATAACCGTAAGGCGAAAAATTTGCAATGTGAATTCATGGGGAAGCAGAAGGATATAAAATCGGGGAGAACCTCGCTTCTTAGGCTGTGTGACGATAAGGGTACTGAACGATCGTTCTCTGAATAATAATTGAAAGAATCTAATTTTTAAAGTATTAATAACAACTGAAAAGTGAGTATCGTCCGAGAGGGATCGATCAGGACACGTGTTTTGTTGTAATAAGAAAAGAAGGAAAAGAGGAAGCAAAGAAACCATGAGAATGAGAGAGAAGATAATGCCAGATACGATAAGAGGTTTCTCTCGCGTTTTTTTTTTCTGTTGCAATTACACTTAAGAAAAATTGTTCTGTATATAATAATACATACCATAATCCTTGGATTGTACGATTATAAACGGTGAGCGCACTGATTTGTATCACGTAATTTAGAGAATGCGAGTGGGGTGTGTACACGAGTATGAGTGAGAGAGTGATTGTGCGTGAGTTTGTGAGTAAAAGAAAGAGAACGAGAAAAAAAGAAAGAGAGAGAGAGAGAGTGAGTGCAAGAGAGAACTTTTCAGTTGCCCTATTGCGCTCCCTTCTCTGCCGCCTCAAATTATATCTCCACCTCTGCTACTTTGTACTTTAAATACGAATAACGAAAGGAAATGGTGCACGTGAGCGAACTTTTGTTTGATAAGATTGTTGGCATTTTTTTTGTGGTCCTTCATGTCTTTTGTTTATTATGGAACAAACGTATCTTCACGATTACCTTTCTCTACGCTTAATATCACTGGCGATTATTAATTATTCTGTCGATGTAATACTATTTACACGGTTATGATAAGATGGATAGGGACGGTTGGTGGTGGCGGTGGAGATTTTCTATGGTGGTAGAGCTGGTGCTTGCGCTGCTGACGAAGCCGGTGTTATGTATCAATAAGTTTTCATATATTGCATAAAATATGTTTATTACATATTTTCACTATGTGCTGACACATATTTTGAGTACCTTGCTCTTTTTAATATCCTTCGAGAACGATCCTCCATGTCTTTTTTTTTTTTACAAATTATGCATTAGGGATTATATACCTTTACAATTATTTATTACTTTTGTATTTGCTTTTGAGTATTCTAAGGTAAATTTATTTTCGTTCGAGGGATGTGTCCACTTGAGTCAGTTCACACTTACTGTACAAATTACGAGAGCTACAGAATTTGTCGTTTGTTACATGAGTGGTAAGTATCAGTAGCATTATCAAGATATATTGCAAAGAGTCAAATCCTTTTTACAAAACCTATTTCTTTCAAGTTTGGAAACGACTAAACACCGTGTTGCGTTACTTCAGCGCCATTACTCTATTCGATGCTTTTCATGCCGTTGCGCCATTGATACTTCAATATATAACGTATGTAGTTCCAAAATTTGCCGCTTAAGGAGGCAGCACCTCCTAGAGAATACGTGCGGCGCCACCTTTTAGAATATCCGTGAAATTCCTTATCTTACCACTGGTAAATACTCAGTCTTTTCAGTCCCCAGTGGGACAACAGTTTTTTTGGATAAGTACCCATTGTAATTGTTTCTACTGCACTGCGAATAAAACTTGAATCAACAAGCCAACAAATATTTGTATTTTTATATTGCTTCACAACAAAGACATTTATTTCAATGAGATATAATAATAAGAGAGAAATAGCACTACGTACTGCAAAGCTTTGTCATGTTGGGACGCTTGACGTACCAAGGCTTACGTTCTCGGAACACGTAAGGAATTATTACAAGACTCATAGCAGTCGACAGGCTACTGCTTCATATACATTACTGAACATGAAAAATTTACAATAGCTGCATTACGAGGGAAATATAGGTAAGTCTGTATAACGGAATACATATCATTAGGCGTACATAGAGAAAGGAATGGACGTTGACATTTTTCACTGCACGAATGGCAACGTGTGACGACCTGCATATCGACAGACGCATTTCGCTTTAATGCATAAGAATTAACCTGCTGCACGATAGCTTCACTTATAACTGAACACTCAGCATAGGATTTACGTAGCTATCTAATAGGTACAAACTAGAGTGTAAATTCTTGAGAAATTGTTAGTGGATTCATTAAAAACTCTAAAAACGGATATACCATATGGTAGGTTAATCTACTTGAAGTTATATGACAGCATCACAAGTATCGGCAAGGAAGAAATATAGAAATGCAAACTTACGATGAAAATCTTTTTTTTATTATCATTAATGTTACAATATTAGTCTTATTACAACACGACAAGTGGACAAAATCGTGTTTATGTGGATCAAGTTGAAATTGAAATAATGAAAAATACAGTTATTCGAATATACAATCCACTGGTGCTGATACGGGGACATGTGTAAAATAATTTTTGGAGTGCTAAGGGTTAATAGAATTCATAATAAAATAATGAATTAAATTTGATAAATTTGTATTAATAACTAGCAGAGTGAGGAAGAACGACGGTACAACACTCAATTTTACTGGTTTTTGTAAAATTTGCCGACGCGCAAACTTGCAGCGCAGGACCCGCAGAGTGGGGGTAGCAGTTAAGGAGATGCCCGGACCCGGAGCGCTCATTCTTCCACGAGCCTGTCTCCTGTACTGATCTCTTGGATTGGTTCATTCCCATCCTTCCTTCAGTACAACTATTTCTTCTTTTCTTCTTTACTTCTTCGTCTTTCTTTCTATAATTCTACGTCCCTATTCCTTACTGTACTACTTACGTCTATCGTTAGTTTCTTAATTTATTCTTGACTTCCCTTTTATT